>JAOQGH010000009.1:4552712-4565205 GCA_025769975.1 Gallinago jamesoni
GGGGGGGGGGGGGGGGGGGCGAATTCAGTGCTGGCCAGGGCAGGGATGCTGCAGGAATGGGAGATTTCAGAAGGTTTTGCAGTGATTTAGGGTTTGTGTGGTAGTGCCAGGAGGGGGGGGACATCAGCTGGATGCCACCACAGACCCACAGGGTGCCCTCGTTGGGAGGGCTCTTAATGGTCATGAGAACAAAGGGCTTTGACATGTGCCCCCCCCCTTCAGGCTCAAAAACTGCTTCAGTGACTAAAAACAACTCGTGTTTTATATAAAAAGGTGATGTTTTGCCTTAAGGGGATGTGATGGATGAACCTCAGCTCTGGATGGATGTTGGGATCTGGATGTTGGGGAGCTGAGAGAGACCACCACCCCCCCCCCGCCCCCACCGGGGCTCCCCAGAGAGGATTTAGGGCTGGGGATTGGCGTGGGAGGGCGCAGAGACGCGGGGGGGGATGCTGGCACGGGGAGATGCAGCTGGACAAAGAACACGGACGGACAAACAACCGCCCGTTGGGAACCCAACCGGGGCACATGAGCCCACAGCCGGGACCCCCCCGGGCACGGGGGTCTCGCTCACCCCCACGGGGGTGGTTGTTGGTGTTAAGCTGTTGGTGGGAACCAGCTTTTCACGTTTTTCCACTCTGGCAAGTGTTCCTGTAATTTGATGTTAATGGCAGAGATGGAAAACTTCAACATAAAAATTAATCCAGGGAAAACAGGGGTTTGTTGGTGTTTGAGCTTTCGCCGGAGAGAATGGAAATTAAAAATATAATTAAAAAATACACACACACATATATATATATATATATGTATTCCCTTGTTTTGTTCAAGGATGTTAAATACTCCTTCCCTCCAGCTGGTCAGATCTGAAGCCCCATGCGGGCCCTGGGAGGATTTTAAGGCTGATTTTTCTGTCCCAGGCCCCATAAAAGCCCTCGTCCTGTGATATTCAAAAAAGGAAACAAAGACCTGGGGAACTACAGGGCAGTCAGTCTCACCTCTGTGCCTGGCAAGATCATGGAGCAGATCCTCCTGGAATCTTTGGCAAGGCACACGGAAAATAAGGAGGGGAGGTGAGACGGTCAGCACGGCTTTACCAAGGGCAAATTGTGCCTGACAAATTTGGTGGCCTTTAACAATACTGCCATAGATTTGGTGGACAAGGGCAGAGCTGCTGATGTCATCTACCTGGACTTGTGCAAAGCATTTGACACTGTCCCACATCCTGGTCTCGAAATTGGAAAGTCATGGATTCGATGGCTGGACCACTCGGTGGGTAAGGAACTGGCTGGCTGGCTGGCCCCACTCAAAGGGTTGTGGTCAATGGCTCAATGTCCAAGTGGTGGCCAGTAACGAGTGGTGTTCCTCAGGGGTCCATACTGGGACCAGTACTATTTAACATCTTTGTCGGTGACATGGACAGTGGGATAGAGTCCACCCTCAGCGAGTTTGCCGATGACACCAAGCTGGGTGGCGCCCCCAAACCCAAAGCCTCACCCCGAACCCGTCCGGACCCACTCCAGCCCGTTCCGCGCCGAGGGGGCGTGTCCTACACCAGGGGGCGTGGCCTCACACGGGGCGGACTACAACTCCCGGCATGCTCCGCGCGACCCTTCCCGCCGAGGCTTCCGGCGGGGCCGGCCCGGGAGCGGCGGAGGGAGCCGGCGGCGGCGGCGGGAGGCAGGTGAGGGCGGGCGGCCCGGGGTGGGGTGGGGGGTTCTGGGGGAGCCCCGCCGGGGGGTGACCGGGCCCGGTTCCACTCCTCTTCCCGGCGGCAACGCTCCGGATGCGAGGGTGAGGGGCGCTGAGGGGCGGCGGGGGGTGAGGGGGCCTGTGGAGGGGCGAGAGGCCTGTGAGGGATGAGCCTTTGGGGGCTGAGGGGTCCCTGAGAGGAGGCGGAGGCCAAGCAGCCTGCTCTGCCCGCCGGGGACCCCCAGAGCTCCCCAGAGACCCCCGGGACGGGACAAGGGCTTCCTCAGCGGGGAAACCCCTCCGGGAGCCGGTTGGCCGTTCAAACTCCTGCTAGAAACCCGCTTCGAAACCCCATCCCGCGGCGGTTTGTGGGCTCTGTCCCCCTGGGAAGGGCTGGGACTGAAGGTCCACCCCGGGTTTCCACCGCTGGGGCCGGCCTGTTGCTTTCTGTGGGAGCGCTTTCACCTTTCTTTTTTTTTTTTTTTTTTTTTTTAAGTTCTTTCCGAGGCAGCCCCTTTGGTATTTCTTTGTTTGATCTGTTCCTGGCTGAATGTTGGCTGAAACTTGAAACGTCCCTGCTGTGCTTTCTCCTTTAATTGTTCTTTCCTTCTGTTTGCCTGCAGATGAATTATTTACCTCTTTGCCTTTGCGTTGGGTTGTGTTTGTCCAGGTGAAGGTAGGTGAGGGCTCGGTGCCCCTCTCTGGGGCTGAAAGTGCTGGGGAAAAAAAAAGAGTGACACGAAAAGGTGCTTAATTGAGGCTGAAATGAAGTGAAAAGCTCCTCTTCTCAAACGTTAGGGTGTTTAAATGTTTCTTCCGTGAACCTGGAAAGAGAAGTGGGAAAGCCTGTGGTTTCTCCTCTCATAGGTAAAGAAACCTTGCATTGTATAGGAGTGAGTTCTAAACTTTTAGTTTGCCTTGGGGATAACATGAATATCAGCAAGTCCTGGGTTTGTTCACAGGGGAAAGGGAACGATGAAGTTTTCTGTGGTCTGTTTTTGGTGGGTGAAGGATGGATTTGGCTGAATTAAGCCTGAATGTGCTTGTGTTGTAGGAGTTGCCCAGGAGTGTAATGAAATTGCTCTTCCTGCTATGATTTCAGTGTAAATGCCTGTTGCTCTCCAGACATACAGTTTAAATTAATCCAAATTTAGGGGCAGACAAGATGTAAAATTGTAACTTTGCGTAGTTTAAATTCCCTCTCAGATGAGGGTGCAAAAAGGGGGGAAATCAAGCCAAAATGAGGCCACTTTTGGGGGACTTATTTTACTGATTACCTTGGATGGTGACAGTGACAAACCCCTTTTCCCCTTTGGAGTAAGTTTAAACTTGTTCTTCCCAACAGCGCTGGAAATGACTGCTCTGTCCTAAATTAGTGCGGTTTCAAGTGTGTCAGCTTGTACTTTCACAGGGCAGGCTTTGTTAGTGGATAATATCTCAAAGGGTGGGTTTTTTAAGGAACCTTTCCTTTCTGGATGACCAAGAGACGGCTGGATGAGCTGGATCCGAGGCACAGAGCATCCTCAAGCCCTGGAAGATGAGGAGAGGGGGGAGTCCTTTTGGGAGTAAGGGGCACTGCCACAAACAAGGGGAATGTAATTGTGTCCTTGTTTTCATGCCTCTGGATCAGTAATCTGTGATTATACAGCTTTCTACTTCATTCAGTCGCTGGTTAATTTGATTTCCAGTTTAATTTGATGACAGTTCTGAGAGCCAAATCGCTTGTATTTAAACAAATGGCTTCTATTTTGATCAAATTTCATTGTGTTTGGCATGTGGTGGGGCATTAGATATATTAAAAATCGCTGACACTGCACTTCCTGCAGGTCTATTAGTTGGTGATGAATATTCAGTTCCGAGCTGTACAAAACCTGTGTCTGGTGGGGAGTGGGAGAGGGGGGGCTTAAAGCAAAGCTCACCCAAAGCTGGAAGTGGCACCAATACTAGTTTTTTTTTCTCGCTGGTCTAAGTGATGCCACACACGAAGCAAATTGCAGATATCCTCGGGGTCACCTCAAACCGTGTCCCTTTTTCAGGCAAAACCAGAACTTTAGGCTACAGGGGAGGGCGAGGAAACTGGGAAGGCTTTGGGAGGCAAAGATGTCATCTCCTTCCTTGCTTCCATTAAAGGTGGGAGCGGAAGAGATGCTCTGTGTCGTTCAGAATTGATTCCCTAATTTTATTTAGTTGGGATTTTCTGCTGTGTGGGGTTTTTGTGTGTCTGTGAGAGTTTCTTTTTCTGCTGGCGGGTTTGGAGTCCATGGAAAACTAATGGATGTGAGACTGTGGCAGCATCAGGCCTCGGCTTTGTGTCAAGTGGGGGGAGGAGAAAAAAAAAAAAGGCCCTTTCAGAGATCTATTTTTGTCTTTTAATTAGTAGCTCTTGCTGACTTGTCAGTGCTGTGGTGATAACTGTTTCCAGTTCTTCTCTGCTCTGTGGGGTCACGTATTAGTCAGGCAGTGAACGCACCAACCAGTCATACCTTGGGCTGGGGGGGGGGGGGTTAACTCCTTCCAAACTGTCCCCCCCCCTAAATCCAAAGGTAAATCCTAGGTGAGGAATCGGCTTATCGATATACAGAATTCTATGAATCTCAAAGTGCTTTCCAAATAACGACTGTCCTTAATTTTTCTCTGCCCCAGATGACTTTCTGTGTCTCAGGAGAGACTGAGGAGCGGAGGTTGGTGTGGATTTCCTGATGGCTTGGGATTGTCGGGAAAAGCCTGGAGATTTCCTGATTCTGGCTCTTATCTGCTGGTTTGGAATGACTTGGGGTGAATCGTTCGGGGTGGAAGGTGATGGTGCAAAACCTCTAGCGATGACTAATTATGCCTTGGTATTTATGCTCCTTGCAAATGAGGAATTGCTGTTTTCCTGAGGTCTAAATGACAAAGCCCTTAATCTAGAGATATTGGTCTTACGTTGCTGCTTCTATTGCTTGTGGTGTCGACTTGTTTTTATCAGCTGTGCTGAGATACAGAAGTGAGAGGCAGTTTTTTTGTCCCCAGCCCCAGCCTGGCTGTCACACTGTTTGAATTTCTTTATTTACTGATGACTGTATGCTCTTTCCACGTTGCACCGGGGAAGGGATGGGGGAGGGAGGAACTAATTATCTCCAGAGAGAGGCTTTTAATGTTATTAATCAAAGGAACAGGCTTCATCTCGATACTGAATGAGTTGTGTGAAATAACGTGAAGCACCGGTGGCAAAGATAGGAGAATTGAGAGGAGTCCAAATGACTTCTCTCTGCTGAAAACTGGAAATAGATTATTTTTTTTTCCCTAGCCATTGGGCAGCAGCAGCAATGGGAGAGGGGAGGGAACGGGGTAAACAGATTGCTAACTTTATTCTTTTGTGCTTGTGCTTTTGGCACGCTGATTACAAAACACGGCGCGGAATTGCTTACCTACCAGCTGCACAGCCAAGTTCAGAAGTCGTGATGGGCAATGCATTATCAGGAACTAATTAACCGCGTCTGCTGAATGTCATGGGGCAAAATAAGGTGCATACTGATGAGGGTGGTTTGTGCGAGTCTGACGCTTCTCTGGCTCCTGGGCCGCTCCGGCTGCCTGCCTTTGGAAACAGATTTGGTAAAGATCACTGGACTTTGGTAAAGTTTAACGGCACTTGAACTGGAGGGTTTGAACCTTTTCACTTTGCTGGCTCTGGAAAGCTTTTGCTACAAGTACAAACCTTTCTGCAGACAAGTGAAGTTCTGGGAGCCCGGTTTTCCTTTAATCGATCCACAAAAGCAAACCTCTTAATTAAAGCTGCGTTGCCATAGTTTTTAGTTTTCTAAAATCCATCAAGATTAATCCCCACCATTGATTTTTACACCGGAGGCAGCCCCTTATGGGCTTCCTTCGTTGCCTGGAGGAGGGGTGGATCTCTCTGAACGCCCCTGCCTTTCTCCCCTAAAGACAGTTTACTTTTGAGGGTGCAAGGAAGTAAAATTTGACCCAAGTCCTACTGAGAAGCTTTGATTTATAAACCTGAAGCAAAGTCTGAGAGGCTCTGTCTTGTTCGGTGTCTGCACAGCGTTTCATACCGGAGCTTGCTCAGGGCTCTGGGTGTTATAAAAACCGTGGGAAAGGGGGTGTCTTCACAACAACAACAAAAAAAAGAGGTTATTCTTGGATGTGGCCATTTGGGTAGGAGGTTGGGCTCACAAACCATTTCTCAGTGGGTTCACAGAGACTTGTGCTCGTAGAGGTGAAGTCTCCAGAGGTGCTTACGGATGGGGGAGACGCCAAAGGTCGTCGCCTTCAGAGAATTTGAGCTTTGAACAAAGCATGGGGCTGTCTGAGCCAATTTGAAGGGGACTTTGGCATTTGCTGTGCTCGCGTGCCTTTGTGAAGGTTGTGTTCTCTCTTGTGTGTCTAACTCCTCTCTCCTACTTTAAGTCAAATCAGGGATGTTTATGTCACTGACTAAATAAGGTCTGGGGCGATGGGCTGTTCCAGCGGTGCCTGCTGGAAGTGTGATTTCTATCGATATTATTTCTGCCTTGGCAAGAGCTCCCCTGCAGATGCCTAAAAGCGCTGCTGGTGGTGGTACGTTATTGATTGCTCTCCTCTCCAGAGCTCCCTAAAAGTCTTTGCAGGGTTGGTGTGATGCCAAGATCCACAGGAGATGGGTTTGCAGGCACAGCTATTCCCAGCACTCCTTCATGTCCTAGAGCAGAAGAGGCTTCGGCGGGTTTACGCAGGGGTAGAATTGGGGTGAAGAGGGTTTGGACTGGTCTTTGCTGGCTGGAGAGCCTGCCTCAGGTGCTCGGGGGGTGCATTTTGTTTCTTTAAAGCTGCTCTGCAGCAATATTGACAGTGGGAATCTGGATGGACCCATAAAATTTCAGTTCCTGATCCATGCTCCTCTGTAATGTGACCTTGTGCTGCCCAGGTTGTCTTTTTAGAAGGAGGAGGATAATAATTACTGAAATAAGTGATAGATTGTCTGATTTGTGCAGGTGTAACAGGAGAAGCAGGAAAAGGGCTCTTAAGTCCATTGGGGTTTGCTCCCCTCTGAAGGGTGTTTGCCTGATGCCAAAGAAGAGAACAAATACTGAGAAGCAAAGGCTTTTTCACTTAAATTTTTTGATTAGTAGCAGGCGAGAAGTGGCACGTTCCCTGTAGGGTCACTGGAGCTTCGCTTACCTTGTGCTGAGAATTAAATTAGTGCTTCTCTCCGGCTCCTAACACAATCTGTATTCAGTTCCTGGCTGTGGATCAGGGCCAGAGGTGAGTAAGGTCATAGAATTTTTCATCCTGTACCTCCAAATCAGTTTTTAACATATACTCCCACAATTATGGACAGAAAAAACCCTGAGATTGCGGGCATGTTTAAACATGATGTCTCTTGGCTCAGCAGCGCCTTTTTTAGAGCAACATCAACCTTTGGGTGGAATTGTCAAATGAGTGCTGTCAGGCTCTCTTGGCTTGTGCTATTTTACAGCAGTTTTGAAATTAGCTGTGGCTTTAGGCCATCTGGCTCCTCTGTTACCTGTTCAGCACGGAGTGAAGACAGTTTAATAGAGGGCCAGCAGCAGCAGAGTGGGGAAACTTGAAGAAAATTCATAGCTGCTAACTCAACCTGACACCTAACACTAGGAGAATTAGGTTTTGCTGTTGTTATTGTTCTGTTTCGCTTCTCTCATAAATATTGGATTGTTGGTTTTTTTTTTTCTGAATATGAAGATAAATAGAGTTTGCCTGGGCTGGAAAACTTCACTCGTGCCTGGGCTGCTCAGTTGCTGATCCCTGAGTTGAGAGCGGATTCTCTGCGTCACCCAGCGATGCTGCTATTGGGGAACATTAAGAAAGCACCCAGCTTCTCTGGGGGGGATGCTGGTGGGCTTACAGAGAAAGAAATCAGGGGATTTTCAAAATTAATTTATTAAATGGGCTTTTTGAGGTGTCTCGATCGCTTTGCCGTGCCCGCAGTCCGCTCGCAGCAGACACCTGTGTGAACACATCAGGCTTTGGAAAGCAGAATGAGGGAGCGCTGTGTCTCCGGGATCAATCTGAGACTGGTGATTACATTAATCAGTCCTGTTTCTCATCTGCTTTTAGCTTCAAAACGAAGCCTTCAATCCGGATCCTAATGGCTGGGTTCTGTCTACCTACGAACGGGGCTGAGCGCGGGGAAATAAGGATGCTGGGGTGGACGGGAGGCCTGATTTAGCTCCCGGCTGCGTTGCTGCCGTGCTGTTTGATGTCAGGCAAGTCATTTTTTCCTGTCTCATCCTCTCTCAAAGCTTACGTGTGCTTAGCCAGGGCGTAGTCATCCCCCTGTTCGTAGCTAGAGGGATGCATTAATGCATCTCAGCCTTAAGGGCCATAATTAGCCGCCAGGTTATACTGGTCTGGGTCCCATCATACGATGTGGGATACGGTGTGTAGACAGGACCTTTAGTAAATAGAACGTGAACAACAGGAGGAAGCATTTGAGTACGTTGGGTAAATCCGGCCATGCGTTTTCTGAACATGTAGTTTGAAGTTTTAGCTCTGCTTTTTTTTCTTTATTTGAATGTTTTTCCAGGTTTCGCGCTTGACTTCTCTCCCCGTGGATCTCTTCTGCGTTAAGTCCCTTTGCAAGGGAGGATTTTTCAGAGCTTTCCTAGTGTCATAGGAACAAGTTTGCCTTGATTCTTCAGTAAATTACTGCTGCTCTTGGAAAGTGGTATTTATAAAGCTGTTGTGCTACATTTCGGTGTGGAAAGGGAAGTGGAGGGAGAAACTAGGAGAAATCTTCTTTAATATGAAACTGTATAGGTGATGCTCTTGCATGGAGAGAGCAGCAGTCCTTGTATAAATACTGGATATATTAACACTTATAACTAGTAAATTTATGGATAATCTCTTCTTTTGGAGGATTTATTCTGAGTTGAGACCATTAGCCTCTGGGAAAATTAAACCTCTTTTAAATCCACTTTGTTCAGGCTCCAGACTGGGGAACTGCTGGTAAGCCCTGCCATCTTCCCCCAGCTTTTTCTGTAGGACTGATTGGAAATGCAGGACTGGGAGCTGCAGCTGGTCCGGAGGCATCTGGGGCTTGGTTTTAGGTGCTTTATCCAGTTGTGTCAAAACGGATTTGCAAACTCTTTGCTCTGTTCCCCTAATGAGTGCTCGCAGCTTTGAGCGCTGCCAAAAAACAAACAAATAAAGCCTGTAAAGCAAACAACCCAAAAGGTAACAAAGATTAAACATTTGCGGGAACCAGGAAGCATCTTAAAGCTGCTCGTCTGGATGATGTTGGGGTTTTGGGATACTGGGGAGGGGGGGGGAAATGTCTTAGGTGACCGAAAGCTTCTGCTGGGCGCTTCCGTGATTGCCGAGGCGTTCCTTCATTTCAGGGAGCTGATTCATGGCCCTGTGTGTTTAATCATAGTTTCTATAGCAGTGAAATCTTTCTAACGAGAGGGTGGAGTTCACTCGCAGTTCATCGTGGGTTTTACCCGACTATTATGGCTAATTTATTAATGTCTTCTGCTGATCAGAGCCCTTTTTATAGGGGACTGATGTTGAAGGATATTCTCTGTTTGTGGTGTGTGTAAGGAGTACTGAAACAACTCTTTAATTATCGGCATGAGCGTTTCTTTAGGTTTATCTTTACTGTGCTGTGTGACTGCAATTGCTAAGTTAAATGCAAAGAGTAGGATTCTGGATGTTGGTGTGAGATGTTTAGCTTACTACCTTTAGATGATCAGTTAAGATAGTAAAACTACTCCATCATATATGGGTGGATGACGGCGAGTCCTCCTGCGCTCTCCACGAGTCGTTCCCTCAGGGTTTGACATTATCTGTTTGCTCATAAGTTATTGGGACACTCTTTACAACTGCGGTTTAATCCTGTCTTACTGAAAGCTCGAATTCTGAGGGTTTTCCAAGGTGACTTTGCTGCAGGAAGCAATTCGAGCCTTCATTCTTTGTGCCAGTAGCAAGGGTTTTGATTTGCATGATCAAGATAATGCAGTGGATAAGGTTTCTTTGTGGATTTAAAGCCGCACGTTGTCTTGCTCTCGTGTCCTTTAAAAATAAGGTGCATTCTTGAACTTCGAGCTTTAGCAAAGACTGGTCTGAAGCTGGTGTTAGTGGTTGCTCTCGTGCTGTCGTTTGCCTACACTGATAGTCTCCTCTGTTCATCCATGCACCCCTTTTGAGCATGAACGCTTTAAATAAACCTTTCTCCTCCAAAATTCTGGTTCTGATGTGGCACGTGACTCGCTTGTGACAGCGAGGACGGGTGAAACAGGAATCTGTTGGGAATGGGTTTGTATCTGCGTTAAACAGAAGGAGGATGCGGCCATTGCCAAGAGCCTGTCAGGGAGATGCTGGTTAAAAATCATTGCGTTTAACTTACCCTGAGCAGGGTTCACCAGCAGCAGAGGGACTTTTGCCCGTGTCCCCAAGATGAATCATGACTGAGGTTAAACAGCCGTTCGAAAACGGCCAGTAAAGCAGTTGGGAATGTGGCACATGTCAACATGGCTCAGATCCATGAGTGATGTTAGCGTCACCCTCCGTGGTGATTAGCTCCTGCCTTATTATTGTAGGTGTCCCTTGCAGTGGAGATCGGAGAAGCTTTGCTGGTTATGCAGAGACTTTGGAGGTGAAGTGGAGATCCTGGGTTATTTGCTTTTTCTCTTACAACGCAGGAGGCAGAAACAGTTTGGTCCTTGCTTTCCCACTACAGTAGCTGGGACGTGAGATCTTCTAAACCTGCGTTTGTGGAGCTTTCTCACAGTTGCAGGCTTGAATCTTAAATTCAGTGTCCCCACAGGCTCTGTCTTCAAAAAAGAATTATTAGAAGCCTGTGTTTCTGACGGCTGATGCCAACCAAGCCGAGCTGCTTTGTTTGACTGTGTTTGAGGTGTCCATTGCAGGGTGAAATGTTTGCCATCTTCTCGCAGAGTGCTTGTCAAATAGTGTCATTCAGCTTTTTAACAGATGGGGTAGATTTCTGTGAGCCTGGGCAACCACAGTGATTGTTTTGCAAGGTGAGACACTTCTGTTTTGACGGGTGGGAGAAATGATAATGTCGTGTGATTCATGAGTGATGAGTCTTTGGGTTGGGATTCGCGAACCTTTTCTTTCTCTTTTTTTTTTTTTAAGGCTATTAGCATTTGTTGTCAAAGAAATCAGAGCCAAAAAGCAGAAGTTAAGAGAAAAAGTTCCTGGGTGATGCTAATAGGATGGGTCCTGTGTGTAGAGCTCCCAGTGTGCTTGAAGGGACTGGAGGAACTGGTGTTTAGGTAGGTGAGCCGTGAAGACCTGGTGTTTAGGTAGGTGACCCATGCAGCACGGTGCTCACAAACTCTTCCCCTTGTGTTTGGGGTGTGGAGAGGGAGGGTGGCCCCGGGGGGGCTAATGCTGGGTGAATGAGGGCTCTCTCTGTCTGTGGCTCACTGTGGTGTGGGCAGATCTGCTCCAGTTCTACTGGGGAAATGATTAACCAGCCCAGAATCCAGCCCTGTGCCGGTATTTCAAATGGAAGCGTTCTGTGGATGGCCAGGTTTGCTGAACGGCGCGTGGGGACCACAAGAAGGAAGAGAAGGGCAGGAGATTTCGGTCTCGAGCTTGCTGTGCTCGGCGTGTGTTGCCGAGCGCTGCAGGAACAGCTTCTTGCACTGATTTTTCTTCTTGGCAAAGGCAGTGGCAAGTATCTGTTTGAATAATTGGCCGTCTCTGGTGGCCAGGACCTCCGTTTGCAGCCCGGCTCCTGCTGAGAATCCAGGTCTGGCCCAAATACCTGCAGACCCCAGGGATTGCTCTGTGGAGGGCAGGTCCCACGGGACGGAGCGAAGCGGATGGGCTCCCGTTTCAGCATTTTATTGCCTGCTCTCCAGGGCTATTGCTTCCTCTGCAAAGGGGTTACTTCCTTCCTGTCCCACGGTATTAACAGGAGGAAGGTGCACGGGAAAGTGAAAATCTGTAGTTGTCTGTGGTGATGACCGAGCTGCGGTGTTTTAAATTTAGTCACGTTTACTGTTGGTGTCGGGGGGGGACGTTTGGGGCAGGTAATGTGTCAGCTGGGACTGCAGGACCCGATCTGCCAGTCGAGAGAGACACACACAGGCTCCCCCAGAAGTCGGAGTGTGTTGTAGCAGATCGCGAGTTTAATTGGGCGACGGGTGAGTTTCAGCTGGTTTTGTGGCTGATTTATGTTGTGATCCCTTAACAAAACAGCTCTTGCGGAGGCAGGCTCTGCCGTTAGGCTTTGTGTCTCGGGCTGCTGGGGTACAAAGGCTTTGCTGGAAGTGGAGCGGGTTTTTCTGTGCCTGTTGTGTCCATCTGTCTGCGCTGGCTGAGCAGAGAGCTGGAATTTGGAAATGCTTTTAATTGTGCTTGGGAGCAGGTGGCTTTCCATTGCCTGGGTTTACAATGAATTGTTTATTCCGGTGTAGATTAGGGTAGGGTTTTGTTGCTGTCTGCTGCTCCAAGAAAATAGGAGAAATGAGGGGCAGAAAGGGTGGAACTGGTTGAACTGGAATTCCCGGGTCATTGGGTTGTGAACAGCAAGGTCCTGCTCATTTCAAAACCTGGGGCTGGCAAATTCCTGGCACATTGGGATCTTGGTGTTGCAGGGTTTTGCTTCTAGGTGTATCAGAGGAGTTTCTGTAGCAGAGATCTCAAATAATCTCAAAATGTCCTGTTCTATCACAACGTTAGGTACCCTGAGAGTATCCATCATGGAAACTCTACGGGGACAGGCTGAGAGAGTTGGGGGCGTTCAGCCTGGAGAAGAGAAGGCTCCGGGGAGACCTTAGAGCCCCTTCCAGTCCCTCAAGGGGCTCCAGGAAAGCTG
>JAOQGH010000009.1:4600151-4612184 GCA_025769975.1 Gallinago jamesoni
TCCCTCCCCAGCTTTCCTGGAGCCCCTTGAGGGACTGGAAGGGGCTCTAAGGTCTCCCTGGAGCCTTCTCTTCTCCAAGACAACCAAAAGCATCAGGGTCTTCCAGGTGTGTTTGTGGCTTAGGTGGAGTTTTATTGGATTTCAAAACTACCCTCTTATCTCTTTTTTTTTTGGGGGGGGGTCTCTTGGCTGCAAAACTGCCTCCTGCCACGACGTGCGGCTGTGAACGGTGATCTCTGCGCAGAGAAGCGGGTGTTCGTGTTGGGTGTCTGCTCTAACGCTCAGCATTGATCGTTCCCAGCTGCACCAGCCCAAATTGAAAATCTTGGAGTTTGGTGTTTCCCAGAATAGCAGATTTTTTTTATTTTTTTTATTATTTTTTTTTTTTACTCTTGGGTCTGCTGCAGTAGTGAGCTTGTCCTGAACTCCTCGTCCCGGCTGCCTGAGTAATATTCGGTGGTTTTTTGAAGTACTACGTCTCTTGGGCTGTCACAGACAGGGACCTCGAGGGCTGCAGCAAATCTCAGTGTGTTTAAAACTCCTCTTTTTTTTTTTTTTTTTTTATCCTACAATAGAGAGAACAAACCTGGACCTGGATGTGTCAGACGGGTTCCAGTTCCTGATTAGTCACTGGGGTGATGCTGCAGCAAATCCCTGTATGTTTTTTGAAAGGCATTTTGCCTTTTGCCCTGAGTTTAAGGTTAAGCTTCTGCATGTTTAAAGGTGTTTTTTATTTCCCCTCTCCTCTGTGCTGTGGTGCACAGGGGTTGGAAATGATCCGATCTATAGGTTCACTGAAGTTCCTAACACAAAATTGAACGAACAGTTAAAGAATCCAAGCAGACATTTTTAAACTCTGGAGATCTTTCTTATTGTGATGCAAACGTTGGAAGGGGGTATTTGTTACCTTAACCGTCAAGATGTGGTACATAAATAAGAGTTTATTTTTTATTCCCCTTGTTAAATTTAAATTTAAATGAGAAGGCACACTCCCTGCTCCTGTCTTCTTCCTGGTAACTTTAGCGGAGAGAGGATTTGCTGTGAAATTGAATTTTTATTAGACGTCTGGCTAGATGCATATCAGCTCAGGCACTCTTTTTGAAATTCCCTTTATTCAGGAGAGTGCAGCTCCTGGAGCAGTTTGAGCACCGCGCTTTCTCCTTCACCACCACCACCTTGGTCTATATTTTGCAGGCTCGGGTACGTTATTACCCCCTTAATCCCATTTGGGAGGTGAAACCCCTCCACGTGTGCCTTCTCCAACCTCTTCCTTGAGCAAAACAGCCTGGTTTCCTTCTCATCTCGCTCCCAGCTTTTCCCTCTTCTCCCTAAACTCGATGTGGGGAAGGAGTGAGGCGTGTTGATAATTTGGATTATGCAGTTTTAAGTGGCTGGAGCGTGGCTGGCTGTCTCCTCCCCTTCCTGAGCTTCAGCCTTAGCCAGCTCGGCTCTGGAATGACAGGCATTCCTGCGTGAAGGGAGCTGGCACGGCCGCCGATTTATGAGAATCAAGTGCCCCGACCATGGAATACGGGGACAACAGGACCTGCGCCGGACCGTGGGACACCCGTGCCATCGCCTGAGAGTTGGCAGCCACCTCCCTCGCCGGGCTCTTTCCCATCCCGAAGCGTGGATTTATCATTTTAAAGGACTAAAAGTGCTCTCTCAGGGTAGACGTTTTGGGTTGGTTTTTTTCCCCCCCCCTTCCTTCTCTTCTCTCCCCCTCCCGCCTCCTCCCGGGGAGCTGCTTCGAAAAGAATCTCATGGGGCAGCCTCACTTCTCGAGACCGGTAAATCCAGCTGCTTTCGGTGAGTAATGGAGGGCAAGGGAGACGGAGGGAGCTTTGGGGCTGCGGCAGGGCAGGATTGCAGGTGAAACACAGGAGTCGGGAGGAGTGGAATGTGGGGCTTGTGTAACCTGCGCCCGGCTTTGGGAGCAGGGAAGAGAAACCCGAGAAATAACTCCCATTTCCTTCCCCTTTTTTTTTTTAAAAAAGACTCGGGTCACATGCAATCGCTGTGCGACACATTTTGCTGATCTTTGGACAGGCTCCGAGCTGCAGTTTTTAGGGATGGCCTCTGTTTTCGTGGCCAGGTTGAGGGACACGAGCTTTGCAAAGCGCTTGGACAGCAGTAAAATTCACCGGAGCAGGGTAGGAACCAGCCCAGACCAAAAGTGCCCAAAATTCCCTCCTCGAGCAGGATGTCACCCAGCTTTTTGGGGCAGCTGGGGGAGAAGGGAGAAGGGACTTGGGAGTCATCTACCTGCTTGTTTTCTCTCTCTGCTCTGCCTCGGTACCTGGGTAACTGTCAGGCTGTAGCAAACACAACTTTGCTTTAAGTCCTGGAAGCAGCACTAATTCCGGAACGCCGGTGTGTAGGTCAGTGGTATTTCCAGGTCTCTGTCTCCGGTGCTGGTCCCAGTGCTGGGACCGTCCGTCGTGCCCTGGCTGTAAGAGGAGACTTGATACATCTCCCTCTTCCCTTTTATCTCCTTCCAACTGTCAACTGGGAGCTGCTTACTCTCATCTGCAAAGTGGAATTATATCTGATTTTTAGAGAAACACTTGACATTTGCACATGGAGAGCTCCCTAAGATACAGAGTAGTAGTATTATATTTTTTCATTCTTTTTTACTTTTATAACTTTGAACCTACCAAGTAGTTTTGGGGCTCGGATTAAACCAGTGATTCTCTCTTCCCCACCCCCAGTTCACTCCAGTCTTGTTTTAGAGCCACTAAAAACAAGTGGTATTGAGAGAATGGAAGGGGGAAGTAAAATTTTGGTCATCTTCATACTGTCCATGGAGATTAACAGCATCTTCTCCTTGGATTTCTGCGCTGTTAGAATCCAACCTGTTCGGTCTTGGGCTCTTTCTCTTCTCGAACACCAGAGATGGGGATAATTTTCATGTGGAAGGGCTCACTTGGTGTCATGACATCGTCCTTTGCCGGGGACTGGAGACCAGCAGACCTGGTGTTTCCTCAGCTGGTCGTTTGCCATCTGCTTGTGCAGCTCCTACGAAATAAATTGTGATCTTGAAGAGATGGTTCTTACATTAACTTTGGCAGGATGCTGTTGGAAAGAAAAGTCTAGTGAAGATTATGGCAATTAGAAACATACAAAAGAGGGGGAAACCGAGGACTGGGACTATTTGAGGCTGTTTTGTGACCATAGTCTTTTATTGCTTTAAAGTCAGGATTCACGTCTTCCCTGGACCATTCAGGAAGGGCACGTGAAGTTTTGAAAGCTGTTATAGGAAGCTAGAAACATTTACCTAAAGTGCTTTTTTTTTGGGTACTTTAACCTTACCAGCATTTCCCTCAAAAGAGTCTTTGTTTGCTTTTGGAGTTGTAGCTCTTTGGCTTGAATGCTTTTTGGATTCTTAACTGCTCTGCCCGAAACAACAAAGCTGAAGAGGAGGGTGTTGAATTATTCTCCAGCCTGTTTATGGACGGTGTTTTGGCAATGGGAGGGTTTGTTGAGGTCCCACAGCGTGGACGGGTGAGGATCCCACGCAGGCTTGGGGTTGCCTTTGGTCCAGGCAACCTCAAAACGTTCCAAAACGTCAAAAAAATTGGGCGTCTAATGAGCAGCCACGTTCTCAGCTCCTGATGCACCTTGTGAGAGCAGAACTTTGTGGGGGTGTAAGTTAGGAAAAGAAAGGTGATGAAACAGAGGGGTTCTGAGTTCTGCCGTGGTATCGAAGTGCCCAATTTGTCCTGGTGGTCTCTAGCTCTCAGCTCCGTGTTTTCACTGCCTTTTGCCGTAGCTCAATCCCTCTCCTGCAGCTCTGTCTGTCTGCGAGCCTTGAGGCTACGGCTGCGAGACAGAAATGCTCGGTGAGCTCCTCAGGAACAGAAACTCCTGGGATTTGTGGAAATCCTGTAGTAACTACTACGATAAGAGCTGGATCGGGTTCTGAGCGAGCTGTGGTTTGCAGATGGAAAGAATCCGGCTCATGCTCGTGATTTACACGGTGTGCAAGCCCTGTGTCAAAGCAAAATACTGAGGCTTTCTTGATTCCTTTGGGAGGGTGTCTCTTAATAAAGATTGAATTTAATAGATCGTTTTGGGAGGGTGTCTCTTAATAAAGATTGAATTTAATCGATTGTACATCTCTGAAAAGGACCGGGGCAAAGGGCCTGTTGTGGTGAGGGCAGTGGTGAGACGCATCTTCTGCTGGAGTTTGTCTGTTCCACCAGCTCTTGGATGCGTGTAGAGGTATTTCAGGGAAAAAAGGAATATGTTCTTGGTCTTTTCCAAACAGCTTCAGTCTACGGTCCTGTCCTGGGGCTCCTGAGCCTTCATCCTCAAAGGATTGTTCCATTTTCTTCATGAACACTGGAAATTGGTAGTTTCCCTCCCAGGCGTATAGCAATATAATATGAATTGTCAGCATCTGGGATACAATTCTTTGATTTCTTTGCAGCCTTCAGCCTTGCTTTGTTAGGGTCCTCTAGCTTGAATCTTGAAGGGATGTTTTTTTTACCTTTATACCTTTATGTAATTGTGTTAAAAACAAAATAAAACTTCCCAGGAGCCATGCTGGCTCTTGGTGGTGTGGGGTCCAAGTTAAAACGGTTTAAAATTCTAATTCTGCGATGATCTACATGCAGGGTGAGTTTATTTTAGTTTTTTAACATCAGAGGTGCCGCTATCTCACGTACTGGTGCAAGGATCTGCCCTGTGAGAGACGATCCTTCATGAAAGAAATGCTTTTTTGTTTGTTCATGTTGGCACCCAAAGTCTTTATTGTGCCTTTTTCAAGGCTGGTGGGGAATTGCTGTAAAAAAAAAGGCGTATTCTGGGGCTTGATGTCTGAAGATGAGGGTTAACTGTCTTTACTTACGTGATGGCTTTTCCTCTCTGGGACCACGGCGTGACCATTAAAAGCATTACATTTATATGTTGGTATTTCCTAAAGGTCAGCTAGATGGCTGCTGGCTGTTGTTGAATGTCCTGTGTGGATGGCAATGGTGTGAACACGTGTGGTATTTTTAATTGACCTGGCGGATCCTGGCTCTGCCGGTTTGAGCCATCAAGAGCAGCAGTAGAAGTGAAAGTTTTACCATGTTTAATAGGAATGGCAGCCCCGAGCCTGGGAAGAGCTCGGGGAGCAGATGACACATGCAGCACCGCAGACCAGTTTGCTCAGAGACCAACGGAGAGTCTCCAGCTTCATCCATTGAAATGGCTTCTCTTCTTTAGGGGGGAAAGAAAACCCCATCACAGCTCAACAGCACCCACGTTCTGGCACAACAATTTACACCTAACAGCAGGTAGAGTGGGAGAAGAGCTTTTTTCCCCACTGTGTTTTAACAGCAAGAGTTGAGTAAATGTGTGTAGAAGTCTGCAGAGGGAATGTTGGAAGGACCAGTTGGCTTGGCATACTGGTGGAGAACTGCATCCCTGGCTGCTTGGTGCTGCTGGAGCTTTCTGCCGCCTTGTGTCTCCAGGCTGTGCCAATTTTGTGACGTTTCCCCAGACAATTTCAGTCTAAACATTTTGGGTGAACACAAATCTGCTGTTCCAACAGCTCAAATTCACCTGCTTGTTTTGACGGAACAAGATCAGGGAGTCTTAAGTTAGAGAGAAGATCTGAAGTGGCAGCAGGCTCTGGTGGGGATGCCAAGGCATCGCTCCCTCCCCAGACCTACTGGGTCCTGGGAGTCCCTCCAAGGTTGGCTTCTCCATCACTTCCACCCCAGACCTACTGGGTTCTGGGGGTCTCTCCAAGGTTGGCTTCTCCATCGCTTCCACCCCAGACCTCCTGGGTCCTGGGAGTCTCTCTGAGGTTGGCTTCTCCATCGCTTCCACCCCAGACCTACTGGGTCTTGGGGGTCTCTCCAAGGTTGGCTTCTCCATCACTTCCACCCCAGACTTAACCTGGTCCTGGGGGTCTCTGAGGTTGGGTGCTCCAGGAGAACCACCCACACTTGCCTGGGACAATGTGCTGAGGTTGCAGTAGATGTTTTATTCTGGAGTTTGTTCTCCACCAGGGCTGTGTTGCAGGTCAGGGCATTAGCCATGGCCTGGGCTCTGTGGGGCCCTCCCTGCTTCAGGGTCGCTTTTCCTAAGTGTATAATTCCTGGAGTTCTTGCAGAAAGGTTAGGCAAGGTCATGCTTTGGCACAGGGACACAACAGACCTGCTTACTGGTAAGCTCTTGACCTTGTAATGAGGACTCCACTGGGTTCACCTAGGCCTGCGTGACCTCATTTAACCTTTTTCCTAGATTTTTCAATGGCTTTTTCCAGCCTGGCACCACAGTGGAGTTGAGGCTAGTTTCTTGGACACGGACTTGCCATGCAGGTAAACAGCCTTGATGCTGAGCAAGGGCCGGGTTGGGCGAGGGCATCGCCTTCCTGGCACTTCTCACCCTTCCCTTCAAACCATTCCTTTAATTTTTTGCCCCATTTCCTTCCCCAAGCACCGCACGGTGGTTCCTTTAGCAGTTTCCCAGTGCGTGACTGGGATAAGGAGAGGTTTCTGCCTTGCATGCCAAAACGGCTTCAAGACCCTCCTGGACCTTGTGGAGCAGAGCAAGAGGAGGAAGAGAATCCACCTTGATGCTTCCTTCATAGTGAGGGCAACTTGGGCCAGAAATGTCCTCTCTGCGCCATATCATGGAAGTTTGAGCTGGAAATGGGCTGTGAATGGAAGGGAAGGTCCTTCTGTGAGGGAGTAGGAGCACTATCTAATATGAACAGTCACCAAACAATGAGGTTATTTAAAATACAGATCAGTAAAGCACACCTACAGCTGCAGATCCACCCGCTAATTAGCAGCAAAGGTAATTCATAATTGCATCACAACAGGCTATTTTAAATATCTATGTCCGCCTGGTAATTAGGGATGGTAAAAGGAAGAGTGACGGGGGAAGAGATCCGGGCTGCAGAACCGGGCAGAATGAATCCCAGTTTGTACTGGGGGAGGGAAGGTGCTTTCGTGGAATCGGTGTCGCCTGGTGGGCTGTCCTGGGGTGGTCACACTGGTTGGTGACACGTAGTAAGTTTTATCCTAAAAAGGGTGGTGAAAAATATTTAGATTGTGCTCTTATGCTATGAAGAGATACACAGTTTGCTTGTCTCCTCCTCTTCCATCCCTGTTTTTGGACGAGGAACTGATTATAAAACAGCAAACCTGAGCGGGTTGGGGTTTTTAATGTTGGAGAAGACCTGGTGCCCAGCAGAACTCGATGGGGTAGAAGGGCAGAGAAGCAAGAAGGGAGTTATTCGATATCGACGCTGAGCGTCGTGGTGAAACCTGGCTTTTGTATTAACCTGCTTGATTGCAATTTAGGGGCAGTTTGGCACCTGGTGGGAAACTCCACCCCGAGATGGTATTTGATGTGACAGCCAGACCTGGACGGCGGGGAGCTGCCGAAAGACCTTCATCCTCCTGGAGTAAAACTCCCATGTGGGCTCTCCCCCTTCCCTCTCCCTGCTTCCAGCCCCTCCTGCTTTGGGGATATCGTGTGTCTCCCGCAGTTTCAGCTCATCCTTTTATGTCCCCTCTCCCTCCCCGGCTGCTCGCGGCGGGGGAATCACAGAATCTTCTAGGTTGGAAGGGACCTTAAAGATCATCTTGTCCAACCGTCAACCAAACGCTTGTCACTCTCCCTTTAATTGGAAATGGGAGGCATCGCAGCTTGATGAGGTCTCCCCTTCATTAATCCCTGAGCCTGATGGTTGAGTTTTCTTTTAATAACTCCTTTTGCTTAGTGCAGCGCTCTGACACCTTGGGCACATAAGTGACATTCCTAAGAGCAGATCAGGGAAGGGGTATAGATGAAGTGAGCTTGGTTAGGATGGGGAAGGAGAGGGAAGCGCTTTTCCCTGGCACTTGGGATCCAAATTCAGTCCCTGGCAAACAGTCCCCGCCTGCCTGGTAAACTTTGGGAACGCTCTATTGAACAAAGTGAATACTGCTTTTTAAAATTACGTCTACAACTCCAGGGCTAATGTTCTAGTCTCTGAAGAAAGTGCTTCTAAACACCCAGACAATTCCTCTCGGGTTTCTGGCAGCTTGAAATGCCACTTTTTTTTTTGTGTGTGTGTGTGTGTCCCCGCTTCCACCCACCCTCCCGGCAGAAAAAATCACAGAATAGAGCTGTGGAAGATCACAGTTCGGTGCTGACATCTCGTATGTTACTTTCCACCCAATTTCTCTCCTCTTATGAAGCCAGATTTTATTTTATTTTATTTTATTATTTTTTAAGAAGCAGTTCAGATGCTGAATTGATCTTGCTTTTTCAGATAAGTGTTGGCTGGCATCAGCTTATCTCTGGTTCTGAGTGAGCTTTCTGTTACGTGGCTGATTTAAAAAAAAAAAAAATAATAATAAAAATACAACCAACAGCCAAACAGAAAAGCCCCATCAACCACCATTGGGTGGAATTTGGAGTCCTACAAGTGAAGAGAAAACTGTGCAGAGCCGGAAGGGTCATATTTTTTTAGGTAAAGTCTGAAATGGCCACAATTAGCTTTGAAAAGCCTTTTTTTTTTTTTTTCCTGCTGGTTATCACAGTGGCACTGGCCCAGAATCCTGGGCTGGTTTCCCTCTTTCTCCATCATTTGGTTAAAGACTGCACTTCTTGTGTGTGATCTAGATCCTCCTGCTGAGATACTCTCCGTTTTCTCCTGCGGTGCTATAGCGTGGCCTCTGCTTTTCTCTTTCCTTCCCGATTATTCAGTGATTTTTCCATGTCATTTGTGCTCAGACTGAAAAATTGGGGTCCGTCTGTCCCGCAGTGTCACACAACCATCGCCTGTCCCCAGCCCAGCCGACCTGAGGCTGCTCATGGTTGGGGGTCCCAGTGCTTGATGCTTCCTGGGGTCTCAAATCTCATACTGGGAACCAGTACAGGGTTGCAGGTAGGGCTCCAGCAAATAACTCACTTTTTTCCTATTTGTTTTGTTGTTTTGTTTTGGTGTTTTTTTTCCCCCCTGTCCTCAATCTGCCCTTCCCCGTGTTGACAGGAATCTGCTTTTTCACATCTGGGTCTGTATCCTTGGTGGATATTTGTAGGATATAGAGAGCCATTATTAGCTCTTTGTCCTATGGCTTTCCCTTAAAATTCCTTTCCCAGTCTCAGCCTCAGGAGATGGGATTCTTGGCTGAACTTTCTGCGTGGCCTAGGGGGTATTGTCTTTTCTGCCGGGGCGCGTCATCCAGGCTTGTCTTGAAGTTGACTTTAAAAGGTCTTTTGTGATCCCCAGAAGGTTTGGGAACTCCAGAAAGTTTGACTTAGAGGCTCAAAAATCAGAGGCACGAGTGCAATTTATACCACGGCACCTTGGGCCCGTGGCGTTTGGCAGAAGCTCGCCGTGGGGTGGGAGGGAATCACCAGCCTCTGATCCCAATATTGCCCGTTCTCACGGAGTTCCACCAGGCAGCTCGGCTGCTCCGGTCTCTTGCTGAGGCCAAGGCATTCTCAGTTTGTAAACGAAGGCCACGAAGCAGGCCACCAGCTGGCTTCACTTAGGTTGTGTGCTCTCTCATTTTTAGGGGTTTTTTGGGGGCTTTTGGGCTTTTTATTTTTTTTTTTTTTTTGCATGCATTGCTGGATTCTGCTGATTGTAAGTGTTCCCTTATGTTTCATCAAATACCCAGAGAACGGCCACACCATGCAAAGCAGAGCCCACAGCCACTGGCTTAGCCTTTTGAGCTCTGGTTCTGCGTCGTGAGTTCTTTCTTCATACTCTTTATTTCTTGCAGCAAGTTGGGGTTTGGATTTTTTTTTTTTTTTCTTTTCTGTGTGTCCCTTCCCACCTTCGTGTCCTTCTGGTGGTGGTTCTCCAGAGACTTGGGAGTGCAGTAGGTGGAGCGCAGGCTTGTATTGTGTTGCTTTCCTGTGTAGTTGTTGCTCTTGGCCAGTTTTGCTCTTGGCCTTATTTGTAAGGAGGGGCTGGGAGGGGAAATCAGGCGAATTTCTAGCACATACAGCTGTCGTAATGGGTCTGGTAGTTTCAGCGTGCGTAGACAGTCGTGGAAATGGGCTCTGCAGTCTGGAAGGTATTTGGGATCATGTAATTACTTGTGTTTAGCCCCACTTGCTTCCAACTGAAGCTGTAGGAACGTCAGCCAAGTGATTTGTGTTCCTTGGGCGAAACTGCGACGCTGCAAATTTAAACTAATCCCTGTTTCATTGGAAAGAGTCTCTTCTCATTTTCCCTTTGCACCGTTAACACCGGAACCCCCACTCCACTCCTGTCTCCCCCCACTCCTGTCTCCCCCCATTCCCATCTCCCCGAGCTAACGTGAAACGCTGACGGGTTCCGTGACGGCATGGAGTCTCGCTACCTTCTTTGCATGAACGTGCACCACCGTTTCCCAGTGTGGAGGGGGAGGACAGGCTGGGGGGAGATGGCAGCAATTACCTGCAGCAAAAAAAGTGACTTCTTGGTTCTTTTCCATGCAGCCGAAGAGGTGGATCACCCCCCAAGTGACGCCGGCATGGGGGTAGACGTTTTGGAAGCGGGTGACACCACGCCTCCTACGAAGAGGAAAAGCAAGTTCTCGAGCTTTGGCAAGATCTTCAAACCCTGGAAGTGGAGGAAAAAGAAAAGCAGTGACAAATTTAAGGAGACTTCAGAAGGTAGAGTAACTGGGGCCGGGTGGGAGTCCCTTCCTACACTTGGGCAACCTGCCACTAGCCACCTGGCTAGTGAGAAGGGCTTGCTGTCACCAGCCCGAGTGCTGACACGCGTAAGAGCCAAAGTGTGAGTTTGGTGATGGGCCGGCACCTGCAGTCTCTCCAGAAACACCTTGCCATGGAGCAGTAGTTTCAGACAAACAAATTCCTTTCTTGCGAGGAACCTCCCCGAGCAGCTGCGGGGAGGGAGGGTTTGCTCCACGATCACCAATCTAGTGTGAAGCGCAGGCCTGAACGTGCACTCCCTCCTCCCTCCTCTTAATCCACACAAAACCAGTGAAATTTGAGGCCCTTTTATTTCCTCCAGAGGATCTCTTTAAAAAAAAAAGTAAAAAAAAAAAAAAAAAGTATCTTCTCGAACTTCTAGCTTGCCCTGTTTTCTGAGTGCTTTTTTTCAATTTAATATCAGTTTTAGAACGAAAGATTTCTATGCGAAAGCCAAGAGAGGAGCTGGTAAAAAGAGGGGTTCTGTTGGAAGACCCTGAGCAGGGTGAGTCTGCAAACGAACTTCTCCTCCTCCTCCTCCTCCTCCTGTCTGTGTTCTGTGTAGCTGATCTTCCTCTGGCAAAACCTCACCCTCGCAGCCATTCCTTTTTCTTTTTGGGAGACAAATTTGATGGCTCTTTTCTAACGTAGTTCCTGTCTGTTTGTCTTGCCCTCTTCAATATCCTCTCTCGTCTGGCTCTTTGCACCTGGTGAGGAAGGCAGGAAGATGTTGATAAGAAATCCCAATGCCTATCCTGGATATCTTCCTCTCTGCTACCAGGGGGAGGGAAGGGCTGTTCTGTGTGTCACTTCCTCTCCTGTCCTCCTTGTCCCTGTCCCTCTCCAGCTGCCTTGTCTTGTCCTGCTAAGCTCCTCTCTCACACTTGGGCTCCCCATCTCCGGCTCCAGACTGCGATCTCGCCATCGTGGGGGTGGTGCTGACCTCGGAGCTCAGGTTTGAAGGCCTAAGGCTTGGAAAAAGAAGCCAATTGTTGACTTTGGGAGCTGCCTGGGTTAGGAGCATTTCCTCAGTTATAGACGAGAAGCTTCATGGTATGGTGTCATAGTCAGGGCTAAGCTTATTGAAGCTTGCCCCGCTGTCTAAGAAGTCCTGTCCCCTTTTCTGTCATCCCTGATGTTTCTGAGTTGGGGGCCATCCTGCTAAAATAACTTTTTTAAGCAGATCAGTTCACCATCTCATCAGCTGGCTGTGTGTTGGGTGATGTGGGCACAAGGAAGGAGGCAGGATTGTGTGGTGGGAGAGCAGAGCAGCCCCCCCATCCAGGTGAGAGCCTGGTCTCTGGTTGGAGCAATGTAAAATGGCACCTCAGAAGGTGTATTGCAGAGGCAACCTTCACCTCGGGCAAGCTTCAGTGTTCTTCTAAGAAA
>JAOQGH010000009.1:4631166-4644141 GCA_025769975.1 Gallinago jamesoni
TGGTGGAGTCTCCTTCTCTGGAGACATTCCAACCCACCTGGACACGTTCCTGTGGGACCTGCTCTAGGTAGACCCGCTCCGGCGGTGGGTTGGAGGAGATGATCTCCAGAGGTCGCTTCCAACCCCATGTCATTCTGTGAGCGTGGCCATCCAGCCAGTTCCTTATCCACTGAGTGCTCTGTCCATCAGATCCATGCCTTTCCGATTTTGAGACCGGGATGGCGTGTGGGACAGTGTCGAACACTCCACCTGAAGCCCAGGTAGATGCCGTCTGTCCCTCTGCCCTTGTCCCCAAGGCTGTGGCACTGTCCTAGAAGGCACGATTTGCCCTTGGTGAAGCCATTCCATTAACACCTTGTTGCCCTGCTTCACCATTGGCACCAAAATGACACAGAATCGCCAAATCTTCATGGTTGGAAGGAACCTTTGAGATCATCAAGTCCCACCAAAAAAAAAAAAACCAAAACCCAAAAAACCAAAAATAAACCCCAAAAAACCCCCACAAAAAAAACCCAACAACACACAACCCAAACCAAAACCCCCCCACCCACAGAGAGACGAAGCCAAACAATCTCTGCCATTAGACTGAATTAGTCCCCCATCTTTGGGTTAAATACCTTATTAAATACCTTATTTTTTTGGGGGGGGGGAGGGGGGGGCAAGTCTGTTCCCCACCACCACCGCTCGGGGGGGGTGTTAGCGGTTCGCTCCTCCGGCCGCCAGGGGGCGCTGTGGGCGGCGCTCTCTCCCCTCCCGCGCATGCGCAGTGCGGGAGCGCGGCGGCGGCGGCCCGGCCGGCGGAGCGGAGGTGAGAGCGCGGCGCGGCCCCGGGGGGCGGCGGGGAAAGGAGGAGGAGAGGGACGGGGAAAAAACGGGAGACGAGGAGAGGCGTTCGGGGGAAGTCCCCGGCTTCCCTTCGGGGCGGTCGGTCTCGGCGGCGAGCGGCAGGAAAAGGCCGGGCCGGGCGGCGGGGCCTGCGCGGCCCCACGTGGAGCGGGGAATTCAAACGGCGGGAAGGGATGAGGGGGGGTCCATGGAGGAGGGGGGACCGTGGGGCACGGACACCCCGCCTGGCGACACGGCTCCGGCCCTGGGATGGGGGAGAGGGTGGAGGGTTGGGGGGGGGGGTGCTCCTTTTTCCACCTCCCCACCCCGTTTCTGTGTGGGGAGGGCCCCCCCCGACACACACACACACACACACACTGGGCCTGGCCTGGCCTGGTGGCATTTTCGGGGCGCTGGGACCCCCTGAGAGGTGTTCAGCTCTACCTGAGAGTGGGGACGGTGCATAAAACACGCAAGAAACCACCCCCCCCCAGCTCTGCGTTTTTCCGAAGCGGGAGATCGGTTCCTCAAATCCTCCATCGGTTCCTCAAATCCTCCATCGCCGCCCCCTCGGGTGATCCCAGGGGATTTTAAAGCGAGAGAGGGGACAAAAAGCCCCCAGAGGGCTGATGGCCACGCTGGGACTCTCCAGCGAAGCCCTTAACAGGGTGTCTTTGGGGTTCAGATCCGAGGCACGATGCCAGGGAAACGCCCAGCCAAGAAGAGCCCAGTGCCAGAAGAAGAGTCTCCTGGCCCCAAGAAGATCAAAGGTAAGGAAGAGTTTTTCCCTCCCCGTTCCCGGGAACGGGCTTTAACGGATGGGTTGTTTCTCTCTGTGTTATATCCGTTATTTTTCTCCTGCCCCGCAGTCTGCCACTCGTCCCATCGCACGCAGCCCGGCCTGGTGCTGACGCTGGGGCAGGGGGACGTGGGGCAGCTGGGCCTGGGGGAGGACGTGATGGAGAGGAAGAAGCCGGCCCTGGTGACGCTGCCGGAGATGATGGTGCAGGTGGAAGCCGGAGGGATGCACACGGTGTGCCTCAGCCAGACGGGAAAGGTGAGTTCAGCGTCGAGGGGTGACATCAGGAGGCTGAGCTATTTGTCCCTGCAAGCTTTGGGATGTGTCCTGGAGGAGGGGGGGGTGGGTCTAAATCAGACCTTGCTCTGCCCAGGTGTGTAGCTCGCTCCAGCTCTGAGGATGAGGGTGGTCTCCATGCCACAGTCCCCCTGTACTCAGCACTGGTGAGGTCACACCTCACCAGTTTTGGGCACCTCAATAGGAGAGAGATCTCGAGGTGCTGGGGCAGGTCAGAGGAGGGCGAGGAAGCTGGTGAAGGGTCTGGAGAACAAATCGTACGAAGAGCGATTGAAGGAGCTGGGACTGTTCAGTTTGAGGAAAAGGGGAGACCTCGTCACTCTCTACAACAACTTAACATTGTAGAGAGGTTGGGGCTGGTCTCTTCTGGCAGGTAATTAGTGATAGAAGAAGAGGGAATGGCTCCAAGCTGCAACAGGGTAGGTTTAAAGGGAACGTTAGGAAGGAGTTTTTCACAGAAAGGGTGGTCAGACACTGGAATGGGCTGCCCAGGGAGGGGGTTGAGTCACCACCCTTGGATGTGTTTAAGAGTCGTTTCGATGTGGTGTTGGGGGATATGGTGTAGGGGAGGACTTTGTAGAGCGGGGTAGATGGTTGGATTCGATGATCCCGAGGGTCTTTTCTACCCTAAATGATTCTATGATTCTATGACTGCAAAATTTCGGGGGGTCAGAAGGTTAATTCAACCTCTCCCTTGGCTTCACACTCAACCTGTTGCCCCTCTGGGTCCCATCCTGACCGTCTCGCTCTCTGTTTGCAGATCTACACCTTTGGCTGTAACGACGAAGGCGCCCTTGGGCGTGACACCTCGGCCGACGGGTCGGAGACCACCCCGGGGCTGGTGGAGCTGCAGGAGAAGGTGGTGCAGGTCTCTGCAGGGGACAGTCACACGGCCGCGCTGACGGAGGACGGCAGGGTGTTTGTCTGGGGCTCATTCCGGGTACGCTGATGTCTCGGGTGCTGGGAGCTGGTGCTGTTGGTGCTTTGCTGCCTCTGTGACTCGTGTCCCCGCCTCTGTCTCTCTCCACCCAGGATAACAACGGGGTGATCGGGCTGCTGGAGCCCATGAAGACGAGCACTGTTCCTGTGCAGCTCCAGCTCAGTGCACCCATCGTTAAAATCGTCTCAGGTGAGCAAGGCCCTGGGGTGCGTGGGGGTCAGGAACCCTCGGGAGGAGGTGAAGGTCCAGAAGGTCCATGTCCTTTTCCTCCCCCCTTGGCTGCTCCTTGTGGGCACAAGGCTCTGCTTGCTCTCTCTTGAGAGAACAGACCTTGTGTCTCTTCTCCCCCCCCCCAACAATATTGTTAAGATTTGACCCAATCTGATGAAAAATGCCTTACAAGAGTGTTTACAACCGTGTCCCTGTGGGCTGAAAGCGCTCACCCTCTTCTAGACTGGGGGAAGCTGAGCAGAGCAGCTGGTGAACTTGTCCAGGGCCCAGGCGAGGTTGGGGGGCACCTGTCCCCCCAAACCGTCCCAGAGAAACTTCTTTGGAGTTTCAGATGGGGAACTGGGATCAGGAAGAGGGAGACCCTCGTGTTTTAAGTTGTGCCAGGAGCTGCCGTCAAGGTATCCCCACTGAATTCTAGAAAGCTGGGCCAGCCGGGGTTTTACACGTGGGATCTCAGCCCCGGGGTCTTGCTGGGTTCCTGGAACGTGGCTCCTGCTTCACTCTTCTCCCCTTCTCCTCCCAGGGAACGACCACTTAGTGATGCTGACGGTGGACGGCGACCTCTTCACGTGCGGCTGCGGCGAGCAGGGCCAGCTGGGGCGAGTGCCGGCGCTTTTAGCCAACCGAGGAGGCAGGAGAGGGCTGCGTGAGTGGCTCGGGGTGCTCGGAGGAGTGGGGTGCTGCGTCCTTCAGCCCCAGCTCTGCGCTTCGCAGGGGAGCGGGGAGACCCAGTCTCTTCCCCTGCTGCTCAGGGGCTTGCCTGTAAATCGGTTGCTCGCGTTCAGTGAGCTGGGTCTGGGGCGGGGCGGGGGGGGGGGGGATGAAAAAGGGTGTAAATCATTATTCTTCAGATGACACCTTGTCTCCTGTCCCCCCTCCAGAGCGCCTGCTGATCCCCCAGCGCGTCTGTGTCAGAGGCAAAGGCAACAGGGACAAAATGCGCTTCCAGGACGCCTTTTGCGGCGCTTATTTCACCTTCGCCGTCACGGAGGAGGGACACGTCTATGGATTCGGCCTCTCCAACTACCACCAGCTGGGTGAGCTCCACTTGCAGCCCTCCACATCTCCTGCCTGCTTTGGTCTGGCTGCAGGCTCCCCTGGCCTGCTGGGGGGACGCTGCTGGGCACCCCAGATCCTGAACACCAAGCACACACTGGAGCTGGAAATTTGGGGGGAGGTTTGGAGGTTCAGGTCCTAACCCCTGCAGGCAGTGTTGATTTTGAGGGGGCTTGGGGAGGGCTGTGTTAGTCTCTGGTGGGGTGAGCCCCGGGGTGGATGGCTCAGTGCCGGTGCCAGGCCTGGGCTGTCCCTGCCCGGGGGCCTGATCCACCTGGGTTTGTGCGTCCCACCCCGCAGGGACCCAGGGCACCGAGCCCTGCTTCTCCCCGCAGAACCTGACGTGCTTCAAGAACTCCACCAAGTCCTGGGTCGGGTTCTCTGGTGGGCAGCACCACACGGTGTGCGTCGACTCGGAGGGTGAGTGCTGGCGTGATGGGGAGGGGGGCTGCGTGTCACACAAAGCTGGGAGTGTGTGTGTGGGGGGGGTCTTCCATGGCCCTCATCCCAACTGGGGTGGTGTTGGGGTTAGGGTGACGTGCTGGAGCCCTCCAAGGTGTTCGAGGCAACAAGGGTGTGGGGTGAATTTGCAGCAGAAGGGTAGGGAGGATGGTGGGAACCCGGGGTGACTTGTGACCTCTGCTCTTGCCCACTCAACAGTTTGTCCAGGCACCTGCCCACCCTATGGATTTTGGGGAGCTCAAGGGTCTCTATCCCACCCTGCCACCCCCTGGTTGGGATCTAGGGGGGTTATGGCAGGGAGGAGCGACGCTTCTCCGGGGGCAGAGGGTTTGGTTACAGCTTGCTGTGGGCTTCTGTCCCCCTCGAGTCACCTCTCCTGTGTGTGTGTGGTGCTCCAGGTAAAGCCTACAGCCTGGGCAGGGCTGAGTACGGCCGGCTGGGCCTGGGGGCAGGGGCAGAGGAGAAGAGCACACCCACCATCATCCCAGAGCTCCCCAGCATCTCTTCGGTGGCCTGCGGCGCGTCGGTCGGCTACGCCGTCAGCAGTGACGGTGAGTGGGCTCCGGTGGGCTTGGGAACGCCGCCCTGGGGTCCTTCCCCACCCCTCATCCATCCATCCATCCATCCTGGCCCCTCTCCCAGATCCATCCAGCCCCACATAACTTCATTCCTCGCTGCTGGTTGGGTCGGGACTGGGGCCAGGACCTGGGGGGCAGCTGGGCAGCAGCTGCTCAAATATTTTTGCGGGCCCTTGGCAGCAAGGTTGGTGACAGGGTGTTGACCAGGAGGGGCTCGTTGGCCTCGTGGTCCCTTCTCTGCACCCTGAACTCCGCAGCTGCGAGACGCTGGTGGTGGGCTGGCACCTGTGGCGTGGGAGGAGGGATTGCCGGGGGGCTGATGGGTCTGGTTTGTTCCCCCGGGGTGGGGGGGAAACACTTGCTCATCACACTTGGGGTGTGATGAAACCCCCTCTTGGAGTTGCCGGCGCTCTTCCTCTTCCTCCTGCCTTCCTCTGCCACCCATCACTCTGCCCGGGTGGGAAGTCCCCTTGGGTTTGGCTACTTGGTCCCCCTCCCCACCCCGTGCCGCGGCCACTTGGAACTCAAACCCTGTGTCGCCCTCCCCTCGCAGGACGAGCCTTCGCCTGGGGCATGGGCACCAACTACCAGCTGGGCACGGGGGAGGAGGACGACGTCTGGAGCCCCGTGGAGATGACGGGCAAGCAGCTGGAAAACCGCAGGGTCCTGGCCGTCTCCAGCGGTGGCCAACACACGGTGCTGCTGGTCAAGGACAAGGAGCAGAGTTGATGAAGCGACGCTGCGCCCGGTGGGATCACGGGACCCGCGCACACACCTCCACCCCCCCACCCACCCCACCCCCAACACCTTCCACCCGGGTCGGGCAACTGGTTTCCAGCTCCTGGTGGCCCACCGACGGCGCTGGGGAGGGTAGGAGCCGGGCGTCTGGAGCAGGGCTCTTCAGGGATGCTCCTGATTTCTCCCTGCGACTCCGTGTGTCTTCCCGTGGTGTTTGGTGCCCTGTCAGCTTCCTTCCCCCCCACCTCCCAGTCCTAAACTGGTCTCAGCGCTGTGGCCGGATGGGTTATTCTGCTTCTTGTTTGGTTTTTTATTTTAATATTTCCCGGCGACGCTGAGGGGCCTTGTTCTTCTCTACACAAAAAAAAAGAAAAAGAAAGGTTTGGGCACTGGACTTTGTGAAATCCCCGTGTTCCCTCAGTTTTTGGGTGCTCCCCACATCCCCTTCACCTCAATGTCTTTTACCTCCGACTTGGATTTGTCTGCTGTCACCCACCAAACCCCTCCGGATGAGATCCCGGTGCCGGGGGGGGACCTCTGTCCTGCACCCAGGGCTTGTGGCTCCCACGGGGAGATGCTCCTGGGAGCCCGCGAGGGGGAAAGGCGGCTCTTCGCTGCCCATCCTGAGCTACGTACAGAGCTGCGACTGCTGGAAAATGGGGGGGCTCCTGCCTCCCCCCCATCACGGTGTATTTATCTGCAAGGCTGGGACTAGTTCCTCCACGTTCTCCTGCCTGGAGCAGCCCTTTCCAGCGCTGCTTCCCGCAATCCCGGCCGCTCTCGCTCTTCCCGTTGCCTTCAGAAACCTGACAAAATCCATCTCACGGTTGGGGACTGTGTTATTTTAATTTTTTTATTTGTTTTTTCCTCTTTCCTTTGCTGAGGAAAGGGCTTCATTTGCTGTTAGGGCCTCGCTGAGAAGACAACCAAAGCCCAGCTATGCGTGGAATTGCTCCAAGGGATGGGATTCCCTCCCCATCGCCTCCGGTCTCGCTCCCTGTCCCGTCTTCTCCGTCCTTCCAGGTACCTGGACGGAGAAGGAGGGGGGGTGGGGGGCTGCAAAGATTTAAATTTTACCTGTTAAATTATAGCAATAGCGGGGAAACGGGAGGTGTGTGCGGGGGGGGTGGGGGTGTGTGGGGGGGTTGGGGCTCAGAATAGCTTGAATTTTTTTTTTTTTTTTTTAAAAAAAGAAATTGTAAAGTATTTTGGTTGATCAATTGAGGAAGAGAGGAAGAGAAAGTGTAATCTTTTAACATTTGGAATAAACTGAGTTTTGATAAACCCTGGGGTTTCCTGTGGGTTTGGGGGGGGGTCAGCCCCTCCTGGGGTGATAGGTCTGCTCTGAGATCGTGTCTTAAGGCCAGGAAGGGGCTGCTTGTGTCCCCCCCCCCCGCCACCTTCCTGTCCCCAAGCTGCCACTGGGCTTTGGCATCTGCACCGGGGTGGCCCCTGGGGAGGGGGGGACACCCCCCAAGGCTGAGCAGGGGCTCAGCACCCTTCGGCTGGTGCTGGTGGGGGGAGATGGGGACAGACCGAGCACACCTTGGTGGCCTCCTGCCACCCCTGGGCAAAGGGGGTGCTTTGGCCACCGTGGCGTGGGGCCGGTCCTCTGTGGCCATGGGGCTTGGAGACAGGCTGAGATGGGTGTGGGGCCACCCTTGGGTGCTGCTGTGGTCCCAGCGTGGCCACAGCCCCCTGTATGTGGTGGCCACAGCCCTGTGGGCGGGTGGCCATGTGCAGTTGTGGGAGGTGGCCACGGGATGGCAGCAGGAGCAGGCGCTGGGGACAACTGGGCCACTGGGCTGGGGGACATCGGGCAGGGAGAGGGGATGGTCCTTGTGAGACCCCCGTGGGACCCTCCCTGTCCCCGTGGGACCCATATTCCTGGCACATTTGGCCTCTGGAGACAGAGCTCAGGCCACCAGCACGGCTGGAAGGTGACTTGGGACATCCCTGCCACCGTCTGGGGTCCTAGGGTGGCTCTGTCGGAACTGAGCCCGATGCATCCCTGGCACCAATGGGGCAAATTTCTGCATTTTGGTGTGATCAGACCCACCATCAGTGTCTATTTACTCTTAACTAATTTGGGAGGGAGCAGGTTCTTTAACGAGCCTTTGGGCAGGAGGTTGGTGGGGACCAGGAGCAGCTGGGGCTCCCGCAGCTTTTGCTGCTCCCACATTTTTTTGGGGGGGGGGGGCTGGGAAAGGATGAGTTTTGATGTGCAAGGGGGTGTGGCCTGAGCATGGAGCCAGTTGGGGTCCAACACTGGGCTGGGTGTGCTGTGGACACCCACCTCCCCACCAGTAAAGGCTGGGTTTTGCCTTTGGGGGTGGCAGCGTTGGGCTTGCGAAGGGTTTTGTTGTTTTATTTTCCACATAAGCGTGAAGTTGGGATGTGGGGCCGTGGGGGTGGGGGCTGTTTTATTGCCAAGGATGAAGCCCATAATTTGCCATCTCCACAGGCTGAGCCGTGGGCGAGTGTTCCCTAACAGACATCCTGGCTAGTGCTGCTCCCTGGGGACCGTCACCCTCCCTCAGATGCTGCTGCTCCATCAAACGGGACCTGGATGGAGAAGTTCCTCCTTTGTCTCAGGCTTGATGCCCAGCCACAGGCTCAGTGTTGATGACTCATTTCCAAAAACAGCACGGGCATTTCATTTTTATATCCCATTCCAGTAAAAAGAAGAAAAAAAAAACAAACCACAAAAAACACCTCAACCTGAGTTACTTTGCCACCCTTTTTCTCCAAGCTGGAGAAGCTTCCAAGCTGGGCTCTCGCTCCGCGGGGCTCCCCCGTGCCCAGGTGGAAGGAGGTGGCTCTGGGTTTTGGGTTGGATTTGGACACAGATGGGTTAAAATCGCCAGTTAAACCAGATCTGGGGAGTTTGAAGGGGTGAGTTTTGGTGCAGTTCCTGGAGAGCTCTGGGGAGGTGATGTCCTCTTCAGAACCCCATGGAAAATGACTTTAGGAAGGACAGGACTCACCCTGCTGAGGGTTGGGGTGTCCCCCCCCGGGTGTTGCTCACATCACGGAGGGGAAGGGGACGTGCAGAGGACCCAAGGGACCCATGGGCTTTGCTTTGCTGCCCTGGGGCTGGCTGGGGTTTGGCTCTTCCCTCCTCATCGCCCCTTTGGCTACTGGTCCCCGGGGGCTGGTGGCCCGGTGGGTCCAGCCCCGCTCCCAGCATCTCTGGGCAGGATTGCTTTGGCAGGGGAGTTGGACCAGATGGTCTCTAGAAGGTCCCTTCTAACTCTGAGAATTCCATGATTCCACGAACAGGACAGGGCTGGTGGCACCATCCCGTGTGGTGCCCTTCCCTCCATCCCCGGGACCAGATCCCACCCGGAGCCGATGCAATTCCCTCCTCCTTGGGACCCCTGATTGTCCCAAATGGGATGGGATCGTGCCCATCCATCCATCCATCCATCCCGAAGGGACCGGTCCCGCTCCTGGGAAGGGGAAAACATCCCCCTTCGTGTGCTGGGAGCCTGCTGGTATTTTCAAGAAATAGGGGAAAAACAGGGCTGGGGAGAACAATAGGGTTTAAAATATTCGGAGCTGATGAATCAGCCGGTGTTGTCTTGGGAGCCGGAGTGACACTTCAATGGAAAACTGCTGGGAAAGGGGGGGGGGGAGGATGAGCCCCCGCGCAGGGAGGAGGGGGTGGGCGAAGGAAAAACAGCTTAATTGAGGAAAGGGAAATGTCTCATTAAATGAGGTTTTTTGCACCGGCAGAGTGAGGCGGTGACGTTTTTGGGGGAGAAGGAGGAGGAATTTGGGTCCCGGGGTGGGGTTTGGGGGGGGGGTGGGAGGGTTGGGGGCTGGTGGCCAAGTTCCCCCCCACCGGCACAGCCAGACCCCTTCTCATTCCCAGGGTGGGGGGTCCCCAGGTTGGTGGCTCCGATCCTGCACTCCCGGTCCCCATCCCTGGCTGTCTGGAATTGCGTAAAAGGCTTTTCATTGACAGACAAAAGATGGGAACGTGGGATTTTGGGGCTTTTAGCATCCACCAAGGATGAGCTCCGGGTGTCGTGAGGCTCTTTTGTCTCCGAAATAAAAGCACTCGGTGTGTCATTTGAGCGATGGGTGGGTTTTGTTGTTTTTTTTTTTAATTATTTTCCCTCGTTTTTTAACATTTTTTTTTGGCTGGGGGGAAAAAAAAAATATAAATCTACCTCTGCCATGCTCCTGCAGGATCTGCCGGGAGGGAGCTGCGTCTTCAGGAGGGTTTGGGGGATACGGAGTTGATTTCTTGTCCTTCTTTTCCTGCCTCAAGGAGGAAACGAGCTTTAATTACCACCGAGTGGCCCGCTGGCAGGGCCGGGTGGTTTTCCCTGGGCTTTGGCTAATTAAAGAGCCGGCTGCGGCGTGTCGGGTCACGAGGGTCTTTAATGAGGGGTCTGGAAGCGAAGGAGAGAGTTTGATCATCACCCCGGGTTGTCTCACCTCCCCAAGTCCCGTCCTGAAGGGTGGGAACCTGGCCAGTATATCCCAGTATAACTGGGGTGCTCTATGGTCACGTGTGGACCTTGGTGGAAGAGCGTGTTGGGTGGGAGTTGGGTTGAGATAGTGATGTATCTTAAAGCTAGGAGGGGGGGCTGACACCCCAGAAGGCTGGGCCACCATCCAGAGAGACCTGGACAGGCTGGAGAGCTGGGCAGAGAGGAACCTGATGAACTTCAACAAGGGCAAGCGTAGGTGCTGCACCTGGGGAGGAATAACCCCCTGCACCAGGACAGGGGTGGGGGTGACCTGCTGGAGAGCAGCTCTGAGGAGAAAGACCTGGGGGTCCTGGTGGACAACAGGATGTCCATGAGCCAGCAATGAGCCCTGGTGGCCAAGAAGGCCAATGGCATCCTGGGGGGCATCAGGAAGAGTGTGACCACCAGGTGGAGGGAGGTCATCCTGCCCCTCTGCTCTGCCCTGGGGAGGCCACAGCTGGAGCACTGGATCCAGTTCTGGGCTTCCCAGTTCCAAAAGGACAGGGAACTGCTGGAGAGGGGACAGCAGAGGCTACAAAGATAAATAAGGGCCTGGAGCATCTCTCTGATGAGGAGAGGCTGAGGGACTTGGGGCTTTTTAGTCTGGAGAAGAGAAGGCTGAGGGGGGATCTGATCAACACCCATAAATACTGAAAGGGTGGGTGTCAGGAGGACGGGGCTGGTCTTTTCTCAGTGGTGCCCAGGGACAGGACAAGAGGGAATGGGCACAAACTTGAATATAAGAAGTTCCACCTAAAGATGAGGAGAAACTTATTTCCTGTGAGGGTAACAGAGCCCTGGAAGAGGCTGCCCAGGGAGATGGTGGGGTCTCCATCTCTGGAGACATTCCAACCCACCTGGACACATTCCTGTGGGACCTGCTCTGGGTGGCCTTGCTCTGGCAGGGGGTTGGAGGAGATGATCTCCAGAGGTCCCTTCCAACCCCATGTGATTCTGTGATTCTCTGTGTGGAGCTCCCAAAACTGCTGAAATCTGATTCAGCTCTTTTAACAGCCCAAAAATAAGAGGAAACATCCCGCCTGGCTCAGGACATCCCTCCGGAGCCGGGAAATGGGATCCCCAGGGGACACCAGCCACCCCCACTCCCCCCAGCTGGTCCCTGGGATGTGAGTGTTCCCCCCCATCCCATTTGAAGGGAATCAAACAGCACATTTGAGCCAAATCTGTAACTACGGAAGGAGATTGGGGGGAAAAAGGAAAAAAAAAAATTAAAAAAAAGCCCTGCTACTTATTCATAATGTTTGGAGTTGGGTTTTTTGTTGTTTTTTTTTTTTCTTTTTAAATGATGAATTGCAAGTCAAGGAGTGTCTCTTCAGGGCTGAGAGCCTGGACTCACCCGGGGCTGCTGAGGAGCACGGGCGGTGGGAGAGATCCTCGCCAGGAAACCCAGAGCTACTCATTTCCATACGCATAATAATGCAATTACAGAGTCAGCCCCAACCCGCCGCGCAGACGGAGGAAAAGGCGGCTTCGTAATTAATCACACGTGGAAGGAGAGAGCCTGATACGTTCGGGTTCGTTATTTGGTGGATTAATTAACAAAAAAAAAAAAAAGAAAGAAAAAGAAAAAGAACATTTTCTTCAATGGCAAATGTGTTATTAGGCTGCAAAGTCTGGAAATAGCTCGTGGCAGCTCCCGTGGGCTGGCAGACGCCGCTGCATTATTCGGCTACTGGTTTAACTGGGCTGTGAGATGGCTGGAGCTGGTGCCCAGCCGGGATGAGGGAGAGAGGGGGGTCTTGGGGTGGTGCTGGAGGAGCGACTCCCCCTCTAAAAATCCCCTCCAGGCTGGGAATCTGCTTTTGGCATCATCCACCCCGTCGCCACGCTCTTTACAGGATGGTTGGTTTTTTTTTTGGGGGGGAACTCACGAAGCGCTTCCCAAACTGCCCCGGCAGAAGAGATAAGGACTTTCAAATCCCAAAGTCTCATTTAGTGGGAGCGGGGTTACAGGCTCCAGCACCCTTTCCCATCCCATTTTTCACTAAATCCTCATTTGCATTTAAATGACAGAGGCGATTTGAGCCGCAGGGCTATTAAAATAAAACTATATCTCGATGACCGGCAGCAGAGGGGACGCCTCGGGTGCCACCGGTGCGATGCGAAGGCTTTTGCTTACCAGGACGTGGAAAATAACCTCAGCTCAAAGGATTTCATGAAAGTGGGTGTGTTTTTTTTTATTCCCAGCAGGGGAAAATTCATAAAACTTGAATTTAGAGGTAGTCCCTCTGCCACCACCCCCCCAAACCACCCCCCACCCCGAGCAGGACCCTGCACTTCAAAGGAGAGCTGGAAACTGCTTGTGATCTCGGATTTATTTATTTTATTATTTTTTTTAGAAAGCGTGGTTCCTATACAGAAATGCCCAGAAATGCCAGCAAAAGCCCAAAATCCCAAGGGCTGGAGCTGGAAATACTGGCTGAAGCGCTTTGTCCCGAGCTCCATCACACACAGAGTAGCGGGGGCTGCTATAACGGGGGGGGGGGGGGGCGACACACAGGGTGAGGTGGGGGGGGGGGCTTTTATTAAAAAAAGCAATAGAAA
>JAOQGH010000009.1:4663365-4693566 GCA_025769975.1 Gallinago jamesoni
CCTCCTCCAAGGGCTCCGGAGCCACCGGGGAGGAAACTGGTGTCGTCTTTGATGTTAGGAATCCAGGTCAGCTCTCATCCAGCCGCCATCCTGCTGCTCTCTGACTGTGCCGGATTGCAGGGCAGAGCCTGGGATGGGTTGGCTTGGGGTTGGGAGAGGAGAGGAAACCTCCTCTCGGTGGAAAAAAACACGGGAGGGTTTGACTAAGGTTTGTGTTTGGGCTGAAGGACGGAGGTTTGGGTGGGCTCAGACCTGGAGGCATCAGCATCAGGAGGTGCAGAAGGAGCATCCAGCTCCGATCAGCACTTTGCTCTCATGCCAGTTGGTCCCTGCAGGGCACTGGGATGTGAAGGGCAGGGAAGCAAGGTCATATGATGGAGCACTGCTGGTTTACTCTGATTTTCATACGTGTGATTAAGGTTATTTTCCCATCTAGGTGGCAGCCTGCTCGCCAGGGGATTGCACAGGGACCAGCATGTCCCCACTGCAGGGTGAGCTCACAGGTATCAGGTCTTGGAGTGATGCTTGGGCTTGTGGCAGGATCCTGGGAAGACTTGAAAGGTGCTTGAAAGGACTTGAAAGGGAGTCAGGCTGCAGCATCCCTCCCCTCCCGGACATCAGAATTGGTGACAGGCAGCTCAGCACCAGGGCAGGGTTGGCTCCAAAAAGCTCCAAAAAGCTCAGGATTTTCCCTTGACACTTTGATCGAGCTTTGAAGGGCTCCAGAGGTGGCATCAGCCAGAGCCAGGCTGGACACAGGTTTGGCCAGAGCCCCAAGCAAAAGACTTTTGGTCACCCAGCTCATCCCTGCCTTGTCCAAACAGGGTCTCTGGCAGAAGATCCACCATCACTTGTTGGTTGAGTCTTTTCTTTTGAAGCATTGCCCTTTAAATTAGGAGGCATTTCAACCCCAGGCTGCCCCAAGCAACGTAGGCACAGGGACCACCAAGTGCCCATGTAGGCCCTGGTGGCCACTGAGGGCTGAAAGCATCTTGCTGTAGGTGCCAACCCCACCTGTGTCTTCAAATAAATTGCTGCAGGTTTGGGGGGCTTTGGAGATGCCCAGCTTCATCCTTAAGAGCTGCAACTACCAGTGGAGGGTATAGGAAGCTCTGTGTCTACAGCTCAGGTCCCTCCAGCCCTGCTGGGTGTCAAACATGGGGGTAAAGTGAAGGTTTGCCCCATTTCTCATGGTGACACTTGTGCATCCTCCTTTGCCGGGTGCTGTGAGTGTGTGCAAGCACCTGGCAAGGCCCAGGAGGCCCTCAGAGCTTCAGATAAGGTGGTGGACCTTCCCACCCTCACTGGAGAAGGTGCACCTCGCTGTTCCCAGTGATGTCGCCCCGGCCAGTCCCTTCTCCAGCCTTTTCCCAGCGCCGGGGACTCTGCTTTGATTTTCTTCCCAGCCTGATAAAATCAGTTGCCCGCTGCCATCTGTCCTGGCTTGTCCCCCTGGCCTCGGGAGAGCCCCTGGGACGGGCAGCACCTCCTTCCACCCAAAGGAACACAGATGGTGGCTGCCCCATTCCATATTTTTTTCCGAGACGGCCACCTGCTTCCCATGCTGCTGCCGGGAGCGATGCTGTGCCGTGGGGCAGAGCTGCTGCCGGCGTTCCCGGTCCATCAGCCAGCACCGGGACCCTCTGGAGACCTTGGGGGGGTGTGGGGGGGGGGGATAGCACAGCTCTTCTGTGGTCGTGACTGATGCTACTGGTGTCTGGTTGGGGTCAAGCACTTGAACGGGTGGCCTTGGTCGTGATGATTAAGTGACATGGGCTGGGAGGGAGTAAATCACAGCATTTAGTAAATGGCTGCTCCCAGTGAAGCCGGGGGCTGTTATCCAGGAAAAAAGGGGTGGGAATGCCAGCGAAGGCTGGGCTGGGGGGTCCTCGGGGGGTGCTGGCACCCCTGGTTTGGTCTTTACTAGCAGAGAGGAGATCCCCAGACACGTCCAAGCCGAGGTGGCTCAAACTACAAGCTGAATCCCATCAAACTACAAGCTGAATCCCACCGGCCGTGGGTCCTGGAGAAAATCCCTGGAGCTGTGAGAGCCTGGCACGGGAGCACGGCTGAGGCTCCGTGGGGATGCTGGGCACCCCTGAACGGCTGCTTTGGCCATCCTGAGGGTGAGGTGCCAGCACCATGGTGCTGGTCCATGCCTGGGTGAGGACAAGGAGCTGGCAGGGACCAGAGGAAGAGGAGCAGTGCCAGAGAAGGCTGCTGGGGCTCAGCCATCGCCTGTTCCTGCTTCTCCCAGCTTCAAAGGCAGCTCCCCCTCCTCCAGCCTGCAGAACCTGCAATAACTGATCACAGAAGGTGATTTCTCCCCCCCTCCCCACTCCCCCTTTTTCTTTCTTCTCCAGAAAGGCACAAAAATCCCCCCTGCATCTCTCAGATCTGCAGGATCTTCCTCCCTCCTGCTCCCGCTCTTCCTCCCCAAAGCCAGCACAGCACGGAGCTGGGGGCAGATTCAGGTCCAGATCCCCCCACCTCAAATTCCTGGCCACATCCACGTCCCCTTCCCGCACCCCGCCACCTCGGGAAGACATTAGCAGGGAAGATTTCTTCTCTGATTCCAGGATCGGGGTTGCTTTTTGCTGAAGAACCCTTTTAGGGCTGCAAACCTGCAGGTCCCAGCTGGTCTTTCCCCGGGGAGCCGTCGGCGAAGCCCAGCCTGTGGTTAAGTAAAGAATAATAATAGGGGAAAATTGAAAGCGGTAGTTTAATGACTGGAACAGCTCTTCTTCCATATCTATCTGTCTGCCTACCTAAATATAGACATATATTTTCCAAACACAAAACGCCAGCATCCCTTGCTCAGAGCCAGGTGAAGCGGCTGAGAGCCAGGGACAAGGATTTAAAAGCAATATTAAATGACCGGTGCCTAACGAAACCCTTGGGCTGAAGGAAACACTCTGCATTAGGAGATGTTTATTTACGGGGAGAAAAGCAGCCTGGAAACAGGGTTTTTTTCCCCCCCTTCCCAAGGTTTTTGGCTGCAGTAGGTTTTGGAAGGTGGGGGGGGGTAGAGGGGAGGTGTTTGTTGTGGAAATCCCTTCTCGCTCAGCCTTGGGGAAGCAGCCCTGGTGGATGAAGGTGTTGGCTTGGCTAAAATGCTGTTGATTTAAGGGATTTTGGGGGCGGGGGGGGTTGTTTGAGTTTGTAACTCTCCCTTCCCGTGCAAATGTGGCTGTGCATCTCCCAAAGCACAGCAGGAAGGTGGTGGCCATGGTCCCCCCCGGAGATGGGGGACCCTCCTGTCCCCATCCTTCCATGGGGCCACGCGCGAGCTGGCAGGGATGTGGCGGAGGGGCTGGGAGCAGTGACACCACCACGGGGCGAAGGGAGGCACCTTCTGCCTGTAACCACCTTCAAGGTGTTGCTCCAACCTGATTCCCAACCCCGGGATGGATTTTTCCAACCCGCCCGATGGAGAGACCCATCCTCCTCCCACTCGCGAAGAGATACCAGCTATGGGGAGAAGGGGTGGGGGGGGAAAGAAAAACACTAATAATTGTGCTCCATTAATGACTCGAAATGTTCCCAGCTTAAGTGCTCCCATCTCTCTGCTAAATGAGCCTCTCTCCTTGTCCACTGATCAGCAAACACTAAACCCCCTCCTCCCCGTGGCCTTGGGACTGGAGCTGTGGGTGGGTGGCAAGGGGATGGGGTTGTTTTTTTGGTTTTTTTCCTTTGCTGTAGCCAAGATATCTTATGAGCGAAGCAATTTTTCCTCTCTACCTTCCTCCGTATCCAGGCGCAGCCGGGATCCTCCGAGGGCCTGGATGAGTCACCGCGGCAGCAGTGCAAGGGCATTAGCGCATGAGTCCTCCCAGGGCTCTGCATCTCCCATCACCAGGAGTTTTTATCTTCAGAGCAGCTCTCCTGCCCCCAGGCAACATCACGTTCACCCGCAAAAATAGCTGGGCAGAAGGAGCACGTCCCTCCGACGGAGGGGACAGGTCGGGATGGAGAACAGGGTGGTGACGTGGGGACCGAAGGGATGGAGATGGGTGATGGATAGGTGGTGATGAAGGGATATCTCAGGATGGAGACAGGTGCTGGACCTGAGTGGTGTTGAGGGAACATCTCGAGATGGAGATGGGTGCGGGATGGGTGGTGATGAAGGGACCAAAGGGATGGAGATGGGTGTTGGACAGGAGTGGGTCATGAGGGGACAGCTTTGGATGGAGACAGTCACTGGACCGGGGCAGGTGACACGAGAACTGAAGGGATGGAGATGGGTGCTAGACCAGGGTTGTGATGAAGGGACATCTCGGGATGGAGATGGGTACAGGATGGGTAATGATGAGGGACTGAAGGGATGGAGGTGGGTGCTGGACCAGGGCAGTGATGAGGGGACAGCTTGGGATGGAGATGGGTGCAGAATGGGTGGTGATGAAGGGACCAAAGGGATGGAGGTGGGTGTTGGACTGGAGTGAGTGATGAGGGGACAGCTTGGGGTGGAGATGGGTATTGGACCAGAGTGGTGACACAGCGACAGAAGGGATGGAGATTGGCACTGGACTAAGGCAGGTAATGGGGGAACACCTAGGGATGGAGATGGGTGCTGGACCAGGGCGATGACGAGGGGACAGCTCGGGATGGAGATGGGTATTGGACCAGGGTGGTGACACGGGGACAGAAGGGATGGAGATTGGCACTGGACCAAGGCAGGTGATGGGGGAACACCTAGGGATGGAGATGGGTGCTGGACCAGGGCAGGTGATGAGGGGACAGCTCAGGACGGAGATGGGTGATGGATAGGTGGTGATGACGGGATATCTCAGGATGGAAGATGGGTGTTGGACCAGGGCAGGTGACGGGGAACATCTCAGGATGGAGACAGATGCTGGACCGGGGGCGGGTGACACAGGGACCAAAGAGATGCCAAGTGCCACAGCCTCATCAACATCCACATCGCAGCGTGACACGCACGTCCCCAACGCAAAACCATGGTCTTCACCCCAAATCGTTGCCGCAGAGCTGGGGCCGGTCCCTGCCCAGTGCTTCCCACCGCACCCCACAAGCCCAGCGCAGCGCCGGTTGCAGTCAACTCACTAATTGCACGCCGTGCTCTGCGCTTTGCAGAGGGCAACTAATTAGCTTTTGCTTCCCCGGCGGTTGCTGACCCTGCCAGGCTCGGGAGTAAATTGGCTGCCGTGGGTAACGGCGGCGGTGGCACGGCTCCCGGCTAATCGCTTCGTTACGGGACGAGCTATTTATATTCCGGCTCTGGAAAGACAAGGCGGCTCGTCGGAGGAATGTGGCCGCCGGTGCCAGCTGCTCTCGGCTTTCGGGGACCTTGGAAGGAGAAGGCAGGGACACGGGTTGGGGGATCCAGAGCTTGGCCACAGCCCCGACCCGCCATCCCAGGGCACGGTTTGGCTCAAAAAAATCATCGAGCCGGGGCCGGGATGCGCCGGAGCGGTGTGAAAGAAACGGGAAGAAGCTTTGGGGATGCTGCAGCAGTTTTCAGGGTTAGAAAAACGTGCAAAAATCATTTTCCCCCCTCTGTAGCTCCACGCGGTGGGATGCAGAGGACCAGGGGATGGGGATGAGCCTTGAAATCCCTCGGGAGCCCTCCCCTGGATCCCCTCCTCTTTCCCATCCCGGCTAATTCCGAGAACGAGCCGTCCCTTCTCGCCAGCCCTTTCCTCCAGCCGCGTGGCACTTCATTATATCACCAAAGATTAATCAGCTGCTCCTAATTGCCCAGCGCCTGCGAGCCCCTGGCAGGGAGGAAAAGAAGTGTCAGGCGAAAAAAAACGATGGTGGGTTGGGTTTTTTCCTCTCCGTAATATTTAGGTCGACTTACGGATGCGGGAAGCGCAGGGATGGGAATTCATATGGAGCTGGAGGGGGGACAGGACACACTTACAGCATTTTTTGGGGTGTTTTCCCTGGCATCTCCTCCGTCCTGGCCCCGAGAGGGAAGAGCATGCCTGGTTGTAGCTCAGTGGGATTTTTGTGGTGGGGTTTTTTTGGGGTTGTTTTAATGGGGGATGGTTGCTCAGTTCTTCCTCCTCTGCCTGGTCGGGTAAGGCAGGGAAAAAAAAAAACAAAAAAACCAGTCTCTGCCAAGGGCTGTGATTTTTTAAGAAGGCAGAGATGAAAGCGCTCTGCTGACTCAGCAAACCCCTTTGGCCAGGAAACAAAAGGGCACAGGTTTTGTTTTTTTTTTCTTTAGGAAAAGTATATTCTGTAACTTCATTTTAGAAGCAAAGGTTTGGGTCTGGTTTGGGCTTGTTTGATGCATTTAATCATCAAAAAGCCTCATGGGGGCGTAGGGGGGGATGATTTAGGGCACCCCTACCACCCAATGGATCGTTTGGTGAATTGCAAACACAGCAAGGGGACAAACTAATTTTTTTTCCCCTTGTTTTGCAGGAAAAGGAACCCAAATCCCCAGTCAGGCCAAATCCATGGCTTTGCTCTGAGTATTTTGGCTTCGGGGGGTGGGGGGGAAAGAGCTGGGGGGAGGCTGGCTTGGGCAATCACCAGATTATTTTCGGATGCGGCCGATTCATTCTCCTCATCGTAGAACAACGAGGGAGAAAGGCTCCGTTTGCATCCCAGCCTGCAGCTCAGCACATTTTCCCTCTCTAGTTTAGCAATATTTCCGTGGTTTTCGGTGCCCAGGGAATCCTGCTGTGATTGCTCTGTATCCCCCTACCCCCCTCTTCCAGGTATTTAGGGAGCCACCCCCCTTCCGCGTCCCCCGACAGCCCCGTACCCCTGGGATCCAGCCCCAAATCCCCTCACGCCCCTTTGCGCTCAGGAAGCTTTGGGGGGGTTTAATTAAACCAAAATGCCCCCCAAAAGCTCTATCAGCAGAGAGATTGAAAGGTTCTGACTGGTCCACGGCTCGAAGGAGACGCAGTAGATGTGGTCCCCCCTAAAAAAAATGGGGGGGCTCTCCACCTCTTTGCTTTCAACTAGCATCAAGTTGCAGGTTCTGCTCAGTTTTGGGGGAATTTGGGATTTGGGGAGTAGCTGTTGGTGGTCCCTGAGCTCAGCAATGTTTTGTACTGGGTGGGACTGTGGGTGTCTTTCCCAGTTCACCAGAGAAAGGGAATTTTTCTGGGCTCCCCCCACCCTCCTCAGCACCTTCAGCATCATTCCGACTCCCCCCCCCCAAAAAAAAACCAACCCCAGCACCGCATTTTCCCACTTTTTAAAGAAAATCAGCTCAATTCCTGAGCAGGGATGGCCCCTTGCCCTGTCCCCGTCCCCCCCCCCCCCATACTGAGCATCACCTCGGGGATGTCACCCCCCGGAGCAGCCCCGATGGGAAGGGGGGAGCGATGTGGCTTCTGCGCCGGGTGGGGGGGGAGAGGGGGGGTTTTCCCAGGAGAGCGAATCCTCTCTGCTGACAACGGCAAAGCGTGTCACGCCGAGAGCCTTCAGATAAATATTCCATGTGGGTTTTTGAGGTCTCGGGGAGGCAGCGAGCGCCTACTGATTGCTCAGCTTGCAAAGTAAGCACCTCTGCTCAGGGATGGACATGGGGAGGGGGGGGGACGGGGGGGGGGAATCCGCCCAGCCCTGCCGAAGAGCTGGGACACCAGCACCAAGCGAGGAGCTGGAGGTGTGGGAATAACACCTACGAGTCCTTCTGGCTACAAGAAGGTGGGATATTCCCTCGGGAGGGGAAGGGCCACCCCCGCAGCCAGGATTGGGGGCTCTTCTTCACCTTGTGCACCCCCCCAAAGCTTTTATCTCGGAGGCTGCTGATGCTATTTCAGGCTTTCCCTCTGTCCCCACAACCATTGCTCTCGTTTTTGAGGGCAAATCCTTTCTCTGGGCATCTCTTCAGCTCATCCCCCTTGAGCCCGGAGCAAGCGGAGGGGTCAGTTTAATCAATTTAAATGCACATTTTTTTTCTCCCGCTGCATCTTCAAGCAGCCCCGAGAGCGAAGGAGGATGAAGCAGGATTATAGCTCAAGGCTAAAAGCTGGGTGCGTGGGGGGGGTCTCACAATGCTGGCCAAGGAGTAAGGATGTCACTTGGCCAAACTGCTCTGCCCTGGTGCCGGAGACCGGGAAAGGCAATCCCCATGGCTCTGCAGCAGGAACATCAGGCAGAGCCTCCCGACCTTTAAGGGGAGAGAAAACAAAACAGCTGATGAAGCTACGGGTAAATATCGCTTGGGTTTCCAGCATCGCTGCAAGGCACGTGAGCTGGTGGGGTGGGGGGGATGCCAGCACCTGGTGGCTAATTGTGGGGCAGCCCTAACGAGGATCAGGCTCCCATCGAACGCAGCCCTTCGGGTGCATCCGTGTGTCGAGGGCTCTGCCATGTCCCCAGGTCCAGGGCTGATCCGCAAGTCCTGGTGGTGCAGGGTGAGCATCGCATTGGATGCTCCAGCCCAGGGCTTGGTGAGAGGTCAGGGTGCCCCCCACTGTCCCCCATTACCCCCTCCCAGTTCCTCACCCCGGTCCTGGGCTTTGCTGGTGAGGGAACGTGCTCTCAGCCATCCTCACCTGCATTGAGCTGCAACGCCGCAGCCCAGGGCACACACAGGCTCCGGGGACAGATCTGGAGGTGCTGCCATGGGCCAGAAGTAGCCCCCCAAAACACAGCATCACCCCAGAGAAGGTCAGGAGGGACCTGAAACCTCCTCAGTGCCGGCCACCCCAAGGCTACTCCCCACGGAAGGGGAAAGGCCAGCTCCAGAACTGCATGAATTTGGCTCAATTCCAACTCGAGTCACCCCCAGCTCCTCCATCCCCTTTCCAAGAAGCCCAGGTCCTCAGCGAACCCTGGCCCAGGGTCCCCCACCCAAAACCTGCCCACCCCACGGAGGGGGACGCGGGAACCCACCGCCTCCCGCTCCATCCCTGTGGACAGACAGCAGCCACCGCGCTTTGGGGACCGGCGACCGAGGGGGTTATCGAGCCATCGAGCCAGAGGCTGGGGAAATGGGGTTGCCATGGAAACCGCCGAACAGCAAATGGCTGATTTTTAATTTTTTAATTTTTTTTTTTTTTTTTTTGCGTATGTCAAGGCTGGAAAAACTGCGGGGGAGAAGGGCAGCGGCGAAGCCCCACGGTGTGGACGAGTCGGGGGGCTGGGGTGCCGGGGGGGTCAGGGGGGGGGCTCAGACCCTGGGCGAGCCGGGGTTGTAAAAGCAAAATGTGGATTCTCAAGTGTCTTCATGGTGGGTTCTGCACCTTTCGGGACAGACCTGTCCCCTGGGGGTGGCTGAGGGCAGGCCACGGGGATGGGATGGGGTCTGGTGGCACCCGTGGTGGCTGTCCCCACCCCAGAGGGTTGTTTAAAGCATTGTAGGTTGAAAATATCATTTCTAACATGTGGAGGATTCAGCCTCTGAGGCAGGGACAGACAGGGACGGGCAGGAGGAGGCAGCAGCCGCTGCTGAGGCTTCAGAGCATCCACAACCTGGAGCCCTGGGGGGGGGCAAAGCAACCCCCAGCGGGGACCAAATGGGCTTCTCCATCATTTCAAGGTCACAAACAGCCCCAGGTGGAGCCAGGCCACCCACTCCAAAGATCTCAGCTCAGCCCAGGGCCACGACAGAGCCCCAAAAGCTCCCGAGGGCTCTTGTCTGAGCCTCTCTGCCTGCAGAGGCTGCGCGGGCAGGAGAAGGGTCGGGGCGGGGGGTGGAGGGGGGGGACACACACAGGACACCAGCATCAGCATTTGCTGCTTGAAAACCATGGTTACACCCCTCGAGCACGGCTGGAAAAAAAAAAATCAGAGCTCAAGAGAGAGCTGCTGGGCTGAGTGCTGGCAAGAAGGCACTTGCCTGAGCTTGTTCCTCGCCAGGAGGGGGGGGAAAGGGGGGGACTGTCACCTGCAGAGGGGAGGGAATGGTGGGATCTCCCCGGGGTGGCCTCAACCAGATCCTAAATGCCGCCCGTTTGGGGACTGGAAATTTGGGAACTGGGTTTTTGTGACACACACATATGTGTTTGGTCCCTCCCCGTGGAGCGGGGTGGAGGGTCAGCCCTGGGGACTGTCCCCAAGAGCCACCTAGAGCCTGGTTCAACCCCTGGGAACAGCTGGATGCCGGAGACACCCTCGCTGTCCCCTGCCCTGGTGACAGCCACCCATCCACCGTACCACGGGGGGACAAACCCTGCATCTCCACCCAGAGCATCCTTCAGGGCCAGGAGGTCCCCGGGTGGGAAAGCCCCCCCAGGGATGTGGGGGGACACCCTTGCATGGATGGGGGGGGGGGGGCTCCCACAGCGCCCACCTCTCCAGTTTCCTTCCCTGCTCCTTTTCTTCCTCTGGGATTTCTCGGGAGACCTGGGCAGGGTGCACAGGGTGACATTTCCCTTGGGGACATGTCCCCCGAGGGACAGATGGCCACATGGGGATACCAGGAGGTCGCTCCATCACGAAGCGGGACCAGGCTCCCTCCGACATCACTCAGACACCTTTACTGGACGGGATTGCAAAAAATATAGATCCAAATCCCCCTGTTTCAGCCTCGTCCCACCCAAAAATGCCCTTGGCACCCAGGGGACAGGACGGGAGCCCCGGTCCCGAGCTCCCTGCGCCACACAAGGTCCCCCCGATGCTTTACTCCCCCCCCGACCCCCAACCCCCCATAGTCCTTAATTTGCAGCCACATGCACTTTGCAAGTGTAAATAATTGCCTTGGAGGTTTCTTAATGACTTCGGCGTGCTAACGAGCACTGTGGTCTCAGGGGCGTCCGACCCTTCCCTGGGCTGCCGGGACCCCCAGGGACTGAGGGGTTGGCCCCCAAACCTGGGTACAAACTGCCCCGAGCTCTGTCTGGGCAAAAAATGCACAACCTCAGCCCGAGATTAAAAAATTAATGCTCGGTTAATTCAACAGCTCCACCATCCTCCTCCTCTCCTGCCTCTTGGCTCATGTGGGAGCAGCACCCTCGTCCCCCATCCCACCGTCACCCACCGTCACCGTGACCGTACCTGTGTCCCCGTCACGTCTGGCTGCTGCCAAACGGAGCTGCTGGGAGAAGCTGGTGGGGGTGAGGGACGGGCTCGGTGCCACCAGGCTCCATCCTGCACCTCCTGTAGCCAAAGGTGCATCTCCCGGCCGGTCCCCGATGCCATTTTCCTTGGAAAACCCTCCCGGCCATGGGTGGAGGTGCTGCCTTCAGCATCCAGACCCAGCCAGGGAGATGCTCCGGCCTTAATTAAAGGTCTTTAATCACCTTTAGGTAGGTGATGGGTGGGCCTGGAGACACCGTTCCCTCCCAAGCTGGGAGCTGGTGGATTCCAGCCATGTGCTGGAGCTGGCTGGGGGGCTCGAAGCACCACGAAGCACAAACTGGGGGGGGGGGGGGGGGGAGGGGGGGGTACAATGGTCCCCCCCCCCCCCCCCCCCCCCCCCCCCCCCCCCCCCCCCCCCCCCCCCCACAAAGGTCCCACCCCCTCATTTTCAAAAAGCAATCGGTGCCGCAGGGGGTGTTCACACCTTTATTGCTCTGGCTGGAGAGTCTTTTCCTCACTCCTCTTCCCCCCACCCCCACCCCCAACCACCACCACCCCTTCTTCTTCTTTCCCAGGGACACGGTGCCCTCGCGCCAGGTCCATGTGTCACAGAGCAGGGGACACGGTGCCACCCCTCTGCTCTGCCTCCCTCTACGTGTGCACTTGGGTGGAGAAGAACGTGCTGAGGGGGCAAAACCTGGCCCTTTCTCACCCCCCCAGCCCCACATCCACAGGGCAACGTCCCTCCTGTCCCCAAATTCTTCCTAGCCCAGCTTTCCTCCAGGGAAGGGCAAGGTCGGACCAGTCTCCCTCTCCGTTCCCAGTGGGCTCCCAGCACATCCCTAGCAAAGGGAAGGCATTTTAAGGGAGGAACTCTTTGAATTTACTGGGGTTTTCCCCAGCAAACCCAGCCCAGCTCTCTGGGGTGTTCAAGGAACCCCCCCCTGGTGCAAGGAAGCAGGGAGCTGGGACACAGGGACTGGTGCCACCCTGTCACCCTCCCTCCCCAGCCCGGCTGCCCGATGTGGCCGTCACAGCATCCCGTCTGGCACCGCGTCCCCTCCAGCCCCATCGCTGGGCACCACCGTCAGCAGAACTGCAGGAGAAGAAGAGCCGGGGGGTGAGCCTTCACCCAGCCCCTCGGCACAGGCTGGGGGGGGGGGGAGACTCTGCCACCCCCCCCCAGGGCTGGGGAAAGGTTGGGGCACCTCGAGACCCTCCCACACCCCGTCCGGGCACAGACCTTCCAGCGGTTCCCACATTCATTGCACAGCACGAAGGTCGTCATGGGCTCATCGGCGCTGCGTGTCTGCACCTGGGATGGAGTGGGTGGCAGGGTCAGAGGAGACCCCCTCCGTTGTCCCCTGATTTGGGGTCCCCTGGGGACAGGGGAGAGCCCTGGGGTGGTGTTTTTTTTTTTTGGGGGGGGGGCTGACCTGGTTGTACGTGCAGTTCTTCTTCTTGCACTTGCCGCACTGGAAGAGGTCGGTGACGGTGCCACCCGTCTTGGCCATCTGGTGCTCCCGGATGGCCTCCTGGGTCATGGCGTTCCTCAGCTTCTTCAGCTCATCGCTGGCCATCTCCTGCCACCGGCACCAGCCCGGCAGGGTCAGTAGCCAAGCTGGCGCAGGGTGCAAGCCACCGTGGTCTCCAGCACCTTCCCCACCCTCCCCAGGACCAGGACTGATCCTGCCCTCTGTGCTTGGTGGAGAGCTCAGGTCCATCCAGGTGAAAAAAATCACCCCATTCTCAACCCAAAACTGTTGCCTGCAGGGACCTGGCTCCCCACGGAGGAACCTGGGCTTCCAGGGGCTCGATTTGGGGACCCCGGTCGAAGAGGGGACCCTCAAGCCTGACTCCTGCCAGAGTGACATCCCACATCCAGCTCTATGATGGGGGTAGGGGGGGTATTACAGGGACCAGGCAGTGCCCAGATCTTTTTTGGTTGCCACCCCCCTGCTGATGCACCTCAGCTCTGATGCTCCTCATGCCCCAGCCAGCTCCAAGATGGGATGGAGACATGCTGGGACAAGTCCGGTGTGGACACCACCAAACCAAGACCCAACCAGCCCTTGGACACGAGGAACAGAGGCTGATGGGGGTCTCACCCTCCCTGGAGGTAGCATGGATGTCATCCACAAGAACCAGCCCCGTGCCCCCCACCCCACTGCCCACCTCGGCAGTCATGCGGGCGATGAGGCTGGGGGAGATGGCCCCACACAGCACGTTCCTCCGCAGGCTGGGGTTCTTGGGGTCCTTCAGGTTGCTGATCCTGCTCCGCACCCGATTGCGATACTTCATGTCCGTGCTCTTCAGCTCCTGGAAGATATGTGGGGGGTGTCCGTCAAGGAATCAAAGGGGATGGGTGGATGCCAGCCCCATGGGCACCCACTGCTGCTCGGTGGTCACCAGGGCCAGTGCCCACGTGGAGGTGGCCGATCTCAACAGGGTTTTGGTTCCTGGGGGACCATGTCTCCCCCTCCTTGGATGATGAAGCACAACTCGGGATGTGGGGAGGAGAACAACTTTGCTTTTCCCTGCTGTGACACCCAAGGGTGGTCAGGGCACAGGGACCACGCTGGGACATTAGTTCATGGTGCGAAGGGCTCAGACCCCTCTCCTCCTCCCAGTCTGATCAAAAAGCCACCAGCCACCTGTATGGATGTGGGCAGACAGGTTGAGGTGGCAGTTTGGGGGTGTCCCAGGAGGCTGCAGGCACACACATGGGCAGAGAGTGGGATGCACCAAAACCCAGAGTGTACCCAGGAGGGAGAACCACCGCGGGGGTGGTCCCAGTCTTGGGGAGCTGCCAGGAGCCCCCCAAGCCTTGAGTAGGGGGTGAACGGAGGTGGCTCCATCCCTGACAGAGTGGCACAGCCTGGGCACTGGGCAGGCTCAAAAAAGAGACCTTGGCTGGGTTTGGGTTTTATTTCCCCGAGGATGGAGGCAAGTCCCTGAGCAGAGGGGTTTGGGGGGTGCACAGACCCCCGGACTGAGGCAGGTGAGGAGGAGACGCTCTGCTCAGCATCAGCATCAGCCTCTAACCAGGGTCTGGGCTCCCTCTGCAGGCAACGGGGACAGCAGAGCTGTCACCCCTCTGTCTTTGTCCCTGCCACCTCTCTGTCCTTGTCCCCACCACCACTCTTGACCCCAGGTGCGTCCCCCCAGGAGATGGAGCCTGGGGACTCCCAGGCCTCCGAAAGGATATGGTCTTCGATCTCCGATGCCATCTTCTCACAGTTGACACCGAACTCTTTGTAGTCGTCTGAAGGACAAAGAGGCCAAGGGGTGACTTTCAGGCATGAAACCCACTGGGTCTCATCATGAACCGAGAAACCACCCCCCAAAAAAATCTCACTTCTCCCCCTCAGCTTGTCCCAGACACTCCATCTCTAAAAAAAACGTATTTTTACCCATCTTGAACCTTACAAAGAGCCCATCTCCACATCCAAGATGGGAGATACAGCCCGGTTTGGGCCAGTAGCTTAGAGAGAAGATGATGGGTTACCTGCTGCCCCTTTGGATGACCAACCAAGGTGGGGGCTTGGCTGGGGCAATGCTGCCCACCCAGGGTTTAGGGCAGGGTTGGAGGTTTCTTTCCTCCCTATTTTGCCACGTGTGATGAAACCAGGGCTTAAAGCTTCTTGATGGCCCAGCGCAACCAGCTTCTGCACCATCACTGTCCCCCAGCACCAAGCATCCCCCAGATCCAGCACCCCCGGGCTCCAGCACCCCCAGATCCAGCACCCCAGATCCAGCACCCCCTGGAGCCACTCACCATCCATGCGGAGGGCGGCCGTCAGCATCTCGATGCACTTGTCCCTCACCGAGTCCCCCGTGAGATAACAGGGGGCCAGGAAGCAGGGGCTGGGGGAGAAGGTGGGGCTGGTGGGGGTCCGCGGCGTCTCCGGTTTGGCCTTGCTGCTGTTGGCTCTGCAGGGGCACAGGGAGAGGGGGGACAGGTCCCGGCCCAGCTCCAGGGGACCTGCTGGGGGTCCTGTGGCAGTGGGATGGGTCTCTCCTACCTTTCCTCCTTGCTGTCGCTGGAGTTTCTCCGGGAGCCGGTGGGAGCTGGCGAGGGGCTGGTGCCCACGGAGGCTCTCCTGGGGGTGGCATGGGGAAAGGAGACAGTTGGGGTGACACCAGAGAATAGGGCAAGCGGGACAAGGAGTAGTAGCCGGACCTCAGGCACCAGCTTGGAAGCCAACAGGAATCTTCTCAGGGGGAGGATTTGCTCCTCATGGGGAATGTCCCGGTGCCAGTGGGAGCATCAGGGCTCCCAGCCACCTCTACCCGCCCCAGACGTGGGTCCCATGGTCAGAGCAGACCCCCAAAAAGCACCCTCAGGCTGCCCAGGGATGCCCCCTCCTTACCTCTCCCCTGACGGTCTCTTCTGCGGGGAGGACGAAGAGGTGGCCGAGGTGGTGGAGGACCTCGAGTCGGCAGAGTCCCTCCTGGCAGGATGAGCCCCATGTCACAGGGCAGCAACAGAGACCAAGAAGGGGGTCCAGACCCCTGTCCGCAGCCCAGGGAGGGTCTGGGGTCCGACCTCCCCCATCCTCTCCAGCCCAGGCACCCACCTCTCTCTTTTGCCATCTGGGGGTGACTTCTTGGAGGACGCAGTGGGGCTCCGACCGTTGCTGGACTCTCTTCACCCCAGAAGCCCAAAGGAAGGGAGAGAGATGCTCTCAGTGAGCCTGGCCCAACATCCCCAGCCGTGACCTGGGGCGCTGGATCCTACTGGATCCCATCTGCACACCCTGTCCCTGGACAAGTCACCCCCAACCCCCCCTCAGGTTGCCAACAAAGCCACCCCAAGGCTGGCAGCGCCCAGCAGAGCCCAAGTTAAGGATCCATGTGCCCTCTCCAGGGCACATACCTGTCCAGGCTGGAGTCACCAGGGGGGCCCCGAGGGGTGGTGGCATGAGAGCTGGACTTGCTGGGCTTCCTAGGGACAAAGAGAGCAGGGCAGGGTGACAAGCCCCATCAAAATAAATAGCAGGGGAATAAATAGCATGAAAGAAATGAAAAGAAAAACGAGGGTGCTGCCACGGCTGCCGGCAGCTTCTCTTTGGTTCTCCACGGTTCTCCACAACTTCTAAGGAACGAGCAGAGGGTGGTCTCGTATCAGCCCCACCAATGCTGATGCTGGTGGTGCCCCCCACCAGCAGGGAGGAGCCCCCACCTCTCCTTGTGCTTCTCCCGGTGCTTCTCAGCCGAGCTCTTGGGGTGCTTCACCCCTTCATTGGGGCAGCTGGGAAAATCCAGCCTCTTCTCCTTCTCCTTCTTCTCCTTCTCCGCATCCGTGTCTTTTTCCTTCTTCCCATCGGCATCTTTCTCCTTCTTTGGGGCGGTGGAGGACTCTGGGGGAAGGAGCTGGGTGTCACAGGCATGTCCCCAACCAGAACCCAAGTAGGGGGAAATGGCTGGGGGGATGCTCAGCTCTTTGTGGGGCTCACACTGATTTATATCACTCCATCCTGGAGCGAAATCCATTGGAAAATCCATTGAGTCCACTCATCTCCTGGCAGGACTGGGTTATGGTGGCTACCATGGCAGGCGAGCCTGCACCCCCCCAGCTCAGGACAACCCCTAGAGAGCATCAGGGGTTTGGGATGCTGGGAATTTTTGGGGTCTGGGAGGGGGGGTCCTGCCTCTCACCCAGCAGCCGCTTCCAGTTCTTGATGAGGATTTTGGCCGAGGCCACCACCTCTTCATCCGAGCAGTGTTTCCGCACCGAGTTGACGGCCACCCCGATCCGCGTGGTCTGGGGACAGAGGGCAGGGATGTGTCCTTAGGGATGTGCCAGCTGGCACGGGGGGGGGGACAGGACGAGCCACCCCGTGGGGTGTCCCCCCACCAGCAGCTGCTACCCCCCCACACACATCCCCTCACCTGGAGCAGCTGGATGGTCATGGTGTAGCCGGTGAGGGACTTCAGGAGATCCAGTGCCCCTTCCTGGAGTGGGGAGACGTCACGGGGGTCCTTGAGAAGCTGGAGAGAAATGGGGGGGGGCCACGCCGAGGCAGCCCTCATCCCCCTTTTCCTCCTGCCAGCCCCAAGCAGCGCTGGGGAGGGCACCTCAAGGGGACAATAAAGCAGCCTCAGGCTGGTCCCTGGGGAACACCTGACCCTCTGCAGTGACAGATTCAGAGAAAAAAAAACCCAAATCCTGCTGGACCATCCCAGCTGGGAAGCAGGAGCTTCCCTTAAAGCTTGGGACACACACTGCCCCCCCCCCCCCCCCCCCATAAGGAAATCTTGGGCTGTCAGGAGCTGGGGACGGCCAAGGGACACCCATGTGTCCCCACAGAGGGGGGCGAGGGTCCATGGGACCTACACCCGGGGGGGCTTCAGCCCAACCCTGGGCAGGCAGAGGCTGCAGGGCTAAACATAGCCCCGGCACGGAGCCCTCCTCCTCCTCCTCCTCCTCCTCTGAGGTATTTTTAGAGCCCCAGTAGCAGGGGCCAGCTCCCAGGTATCCCCCCCTCGCCGGGGACACAGCCCCACGCCAGGCTGGACCCCCCCTGTCCCCCCATGGCTCAGGACCTCTCTGCAAGCTGGGGGTGCAGGGGACCCTGACTCTGCCCCCCCACCCCACCCCGAAGGGCAGGCATGGTGGGGGGCGGGGGGGGGGGAGCAGGAGGGGCTGGCCAGGATCGGTCCCTTGTCCCCAAGGTAATTCCCGGTGGGGAGCAGGGCTCCCATGGGATCTGATCCGACTCCAAGCGCTGGCATCCCCAAAAGTGACTGGATTCTGGGGGGGGACAGCAATGCTTTTTGGCCCCACACCCCCCCACACCCCACACCCCCCCAGCCCAGGTGGCTGCACTTTGTTGGGGCAAAGGCCAGTGGAAACGGTCAAATATTAACTTTAAGGGCCGGGCTCAGCTCTGCTCACCCACACGTCACCGGATCGCCCGGATTCCCGGATGGATCCTCACCTGGAGCAAAGGGTGGGGGGGCCAGATCCCAGCTCCCCACCCCCCCCCCATCTCACCATAGCCAAAGCCACCCGGGACCCATTTCTCAGCCCCCTCCCCTCCCTTCGCACACTTGCACACGCTTGTGCAACAGGCAGGGCTGCGTCTGGATCTATCGGGGTGGGGGGGGTTGCTCCCCCCCCCCCCCGAGCCCGACACCCCCCCCCACACCCCAGGGAGCTTTCCCTTGCACGGGGCTGAGCCCGTGGCACCGGCCCCGATCGGGTGTTGGTGGCCGGGCTGGTGGCCAAGCACCTGTCACCGATGTTTGCCCATGGCCCCCGCGCTGCCGAGGGGTGCCTGGAGCTGCCACCTCTGGGACAAGCCCCCCCCCGGCAGCCTTGTCCCCAAATCTCAACAACCAGGAGCAATGGGGTGCAGGAGACACACACACACACACACACACCGCAAATTGGTGGCAAAATAAACTACCCCAACTATGACGCCCCAAGGTTAGGCTGGGGGGGCACAGGCAGCACCCTGGGGTGCTGGTGGCACCTGTGGGTGCTCAGCCCCCCCTGGGGGGGGGGGTGGTGAAAAGCAAATAAAGCCCCACCCCCACCCCCTTTTTCCTCTCCTTCCCCTGTCCCGAGCCACGATGCAACGTCCAAACACGCCTGCACACGTATGTAAATATGCACACGCGTGTCAATCTGCACGGGTGCAAACACACACGTGTGTGCAAACACACACACACCCCCCTCCCGAGGGGGGACTCGGCCACCTTACCGTGCTCTTCCTGGCCACCATCTTATCCAGTTTCTTGGCAATCCGGACCAGTTCCTCAGCGGGCCCCATGCCGGCGGCTGGCCGCTGGCCGGGCTTCGGTGGCCGGTGGAGCCAAACCAAGGCAGGGAGAGGCAGAGCTCGGTGCTGCCAGCATTGGGGTTGGGGGGGATAGGAGGGGTTGGGGGGGGGACAGGGTCTGGTGGGGTTGGGAGAGCAGCCGGGTGCGATGGGGTGGGGGGAAAAAAAAAAAAAACCCAGGGAAAAGAAAGGGAAGGGAAAGGGAGAGAAAGCAGAAAGGAGGTGGGGCTGTCCCGGCCAGTTATAAACTCCTGCCAGGCGGGCCAAATAGCACGGGGATGGGCTAAATATAGCTGAGAGCACCAGGCAGGGCCACGAATGCAGGAGTTGGGGGGGAGGCACGCAGCGGGGGGGGCAGCGGGACACACGGCTGACCCCACCGGAGGGGGTCCCCGGGGGTGTCGGGGTGCTGGCTGCCACGGGGCTGGAGCCCGGTGTTGGGAGGGAGAGTGGCCGGGGGTGATGGTTTTCCCATGGTGGGGGTGATGGTTTTCCCACCAGGGTGGCTTTTCCAGGGAGGCTATGGCTTGGGGTGCAAACTCTGTGAGCCCCTGGGGGGGGGGGGGAGGGTCTGGAGGGGCTTCTCTTTCCAAACCTGGAGTCTGGTGGCAGCAAGTTCCTCGGGGGAACAAGCGGTGATGACAAATGACACCCCGACACCTCCCGTGGCTTTTGAAGCCCTCCAGGTGCTAAACTTGCACCAGCTTGATTGAGCCCCCCCATATTCCCCCAGCCCCCCGAAGCACCCGGTGCACAGGGAGCCCCCCACCAAGCACCAGTGGGTGTCAGGAACCCCCCCCAAGCACCCGGCAGGATGGGGGTGCTGTCCCCAGGTGGTTGGGATGGGTGACAGCTGAGCCACCCTCAGTTGTCCCCGCTCCACCAAGGGTGTCCATAGGGTGAGCATCCCACTCTGGGCTGGATCCGCTCTGGATCCATCCCAAAACCCACCATGGTGCACCCACCCACCCAAAAAAGTGCTCTGCCCCCCCCTCCCCCCCATGACACCCCCAAAACCCAGCATCACATTCCCCCAAGGGCACCAGCAGGTCATGGAGACCCTGGCGCCCAGGGTCCTCCTGGGCACATCAGCAGCATCACCCAGGTTGGGGACCTCCAACTGGGGCTGTGCCCCCCCACCCCCCAACACGCACACAAGCACTTACAAAACTGATGGCTTTATTAGAAATCAGAGACAGAAAACATTTTTTAAAAAAGGCTGTTTTTTGAGATGAAACATCTGACACACAAACGAGAAAGAGGAGAGGGTAATTTGGGGGGGGGGGAAGGGGGGGGCAGGTGGCTTTTGAGGGACACCGGCACGAGGGGGACATTGGTCCCAGAAAAAAAGCTGCAAAATCCCCCTGGGGAGAGCCCCGGGGCCGGGGCGGTGATCCAGCACCCACCCCAGGTGAGGGACAGGGAACAGTGGCTCTGGGGAGCCACCTGACACACACCCCCCCCAAAAAAAAAAACAGGGAATGGCATTTTGCTACCAGTTTTGGGGGGTCCTTTGAAGCTTCCTCCAGCCCCACCAGCCCAGGCAGCTGCCAGAGCCTGGAGGGGTGGGGGGGGACATGGGGCCAAAGACCCTCCAGCCCCCCCAGGAGAGGTCAATAAAAGCCCTTTCATATTCCCTCCCACCCCAAAGGCTTCACAGTTTGGGGTACAGAAGGTGACCGGGGGCTCCCCAGCCCCGCTCCCCCCAGGGCCAAGGAGTGGGGGGCCATGGCCCCCCCCGGCAGAGGAGGCTGGGGGGCACCAAGCACAGCTCTCCCCTCCCCAAATCCTTGCAGACGGGGGGAGAAGAAAGCCCTGGGGCTGGGCAGAGCCCCCAGGAGAGCAGCAGGGGACACGGAGGGGCACAGAAACCTCAGCCCACTAGTGCAGTGAGTGCGTCTGTTCTCTGCCCTACCCCCAGAGCCCTTCAGCTCCCTGCAGCCACCATCCATGGATGGTCTTCTCAATGAGGGGGGGGTGTCTCCAAGCCCCCTCAAAGGGCAGCATCCAGGGCACATGTCCCTCGTGGCCTCGCTCCACCGAGCCCCCCAGGGCTGGGGTTGCACCCGAGCACCCTCCGGCCAGTGGGGAGCTGCCTGGGGTCCCAGCTGAGGGGACAGGGACAAAAGGGGCCACCACCACCCGGTCAGTCTTGCAAGAGGTGGACGAAGCTGGCTGGGAAGACCCCGGTGCGGGAGCCGTCACCCTCGATGAAGCCGACCTGGAGGTGCAGAGATGGGGGTCACGGGGTGGGGGGGGGTCCCACCTCAGGCAGGGGGGAGAAGCTTTGGGGCTGATACCCCAATTCCCACAGGGATTTAGGGAGGCAAAGCCAAGGTGACATGTCATGGGGAGCCACCCCAGCCCTTCTCCGTGCACAGATGGAGCCGGGGGGGGGGCACCCATCCATGGCTCCGGGGAACACCTAGCCTCCTCCAGAAGGAGGGGGAAACCAGGGTTGGGACCCCATGTGACACTCACCCAGCTCTGCTCGTCCTCCTCCCGTGTCACCACGATCACCTCTCCCTTGGAGAAGGTCAGCTCCCGGGCTTTGTCCCCCTTGCAGTCAGCCACCGCCTTCACCCGCTTCTGCCTCCCCTTGGCCTGCAAAGTTGGGGGGGGGACACACACACACAAGGGGGTGAAAGACCCTTCCCAAAGGGGATGTGACACCCCCCCGATCCCTCCATCCACCACCTCAGGATAAGGAAAGCTGGGATGCTTGGGGGATGCAGGGGGTGACCACCCCAGCCATTGCACCCCATCTCTGAGACACACACCCCCCAGACCCCCCCCCCCCAGAGTTGTGGCACCTACCGGAGCAAATCTCCTGGGCATGGGCACGGGGGGCACCTTGCTCAGCGCAGGGTCCTCGGGGCCACCAGGGCTCTGGGGGGACACGGCTGACCCCGCTTTGCCCATCACGCCGCTGATGCGCCGGTACGAGCGGGTGCTCTCCGAGCTGCTAGGGACAGTGGGGACAGTGTCACCCCCTCCCCGCTGGGGTCTCCCCCTCCCCATCCCCCTTTCCCACAAGGTCTCAGTGGGGTCAGGGCCCCCCCTCCCTCCCCATGGGACCCAAAGGACCAGGGTGCCACCCACAGCCTGGGGCTGGAGAAGGCCTCCAGCACCCATCCTCCCTCAAAGGAGCCCAGCCCACCACCATTTCCAAAAAAAAGAGAAAAAATGATGTATTTGACAACTTTCGGGGGCGGGGGGGGGGGGTGTCCTGATCTTGGTGTCACCCCCAAAATAATCTGAGGCACCTTCTCCAGGGACAACCCAACAATTGTCTTCATCCCCTCCTGCATCCCAGGGCAACTCCCTTGGGGACTCGGGGTCGGGATGGGGACCCCTTTGCTCTGTGCCCCCCCCCCGGGGGACAATTTGGGGTTCCCCACGCCCAGGGGAGGGACACACAACCCAGCAGGGGTTGAATTGGACTCGCCAGCACCACGCGATGACCCCCCCACACACACCCATTGCACCCCCAGGTTGGAAGGGGGGGGGGAGGAAAGGGAGGGGGGGCGAATCCCTACCTGAACTTGACGGGGGGGATGTCGGGGGCCACGCTGCCCGGTGGGGGCTGCCCGGGTGGGGGGCTCAGCTCCGGCCCCCGCCGTGTGCTCTCCGTCTCCGAGCGGGTCTCCCAGTACGCTGCCCGATGGCTCTCGGTGGGGCTGCGGGTACCGGGGGGTGGGGGTCCGGGGGGGCCATCCAAGGCGCCGGTGCTGCCGGGGGAGGGGAGGCTGCGCGATGCCGGAGGAGCCTCCATCATCCCGGGGAAGTGCGGCTCCGACGCCTGCCGGGGGAGCTCGGGGCGCTCTGGGTGGGGTGGGGGGGACACACAGATACACGATGGGGACAATACAGGGACAACCCCACCATGGGTCACCCCTCCCCACCCCCCCCCCCAACCCCAGCCCCCGACTCACCGGTGGGGCTGTGGCCGGGTTTGGGGCGGCAGCCGCCCCGCGTGGGGTTTTTGAGGGGCAGCGGCGGGGGGATCTCCTCGCTGTGGGCCCGGCGGGGCGCGGGGCGGGAGGGCACCAGGATGCTCTCGTAGGTCTTGTTGGTGATGTCCATCCCCCCCGTGCAGCTCCAGCGGGTCTGGGGACAAGCGGGCGGGGGGCTGGCGGCCAGCGGTGACGTGCCCTTGAAGGAGCGCTGGAGGGGGCTCACCTGGGGGCAAGACACTCGGTGCCAGGGTTGCCCAACCTCCGCCCTGTTGGGGACGTGGGGTGTCCCCACTGCCACCATCCCACAGGTACCTTCTCCTCCAGCTCGTCCTCGCTGTCGTAGGGGAACTCCTGGGGGGGCTCCCAGTCGTATTCGACGTGGATCTGCAGGGAGAGCTTCCCCGCCTGCGCCTGCTCCAGCTGCGGGGATGGGGGGGGTCTCAGCATGGGGGGGAGGGGGGGGACGACACAGGTCCCAGGAGCCCCCCCACCTCCGTGCCAGCCCTCCCCTGGTGCTTCAGTCCCCTCTCCCCAGCCTGAGCATCTCCCTCATCCTCATCCCTCCATCCCACCTACCAGCTCTTCACACTCCGTGTGCTTGAGCCTCCTCGCCACCTCCAAAGCCGTCTCGCCCGCCGCGTTCACTGCCCGAGGGACAAAAAAAGGGGACAGATCCAGGTTACGGCCTCTCTGCTCCCACCAGAGAGACCCCAACCCCCACCTCCCACCCCACCACGTCACAGCCCCCCCGTACCCATGGAGAAGGTGGCTTTAGCCTTCAGGAGCAGCTTGAGGCAGTTGGGCTGGTTGTAGAGCGCGCCGTAGTGCAAAGCCGTGTTCCCTTCCTGCGTCACCCGGTCCAGCGTCCCCCTGCGCAGGGCCACCAGCAAGAAATGGAAGGTCTCGAGAGGGTGCAAGCATCAGTCCCCGGCGCTGGTGCACGCTCCTCCCTGAGGAGAGCAGGCAGGGGACACCCCGAGCCGCTTGGGAACCCACCCGTTCTGGATGATGAAGTCCACCAGGGGAAGGGAGGATCTGTCGGCGTGGCGTACGGCCATGTGCAGCGCCAGCTCGCCCGAGTCCTGCCACGAGATGGAAGGGAGTGGAGAGATGGACCTGAGGATGCTCCTCTCCCCCAAGATGGAGGGGAGAGGAGAGCTGAACTTGAGGATGCTCATCTCCTACTGGATGGAGGGGAGGAGAGAGCTGGACCCAACAATGCTCATCTCCCACAGGATGGAGAGGAGGAGAGAGATGGACCCAAGGATGCTCCTCTCCCCCAAGATGGAGGGGAGGAGAGAGCTGGACCCAAGGATGCTCATCTCCCACAGGATGGAGGAGAGAGATGGACCCAAGGATGCTTCATCTCCCCCAAGATGGAGGGGAGGAGAGAGCTGGACCCAAGGACGCTCCTCTCCCACAGGATGGAAGGGATAAGAGAGCTGGACCCAAGGACCCATCTCCCACAGGATAGAGGGGAGAGCTAGACCCAAGGATACTCATCTTCCCCAAGATGGAGGGAGGAGAGAGCTGGACCCAAGGACTCATCTCCCTCAAGATGGAGGGGAGGAGAGAGCTGGACCCAAGGACTCATCTCCCTCAGGATGGAAGGGAGAGCTGGACCCAAGGATGCTCCTCTCCCCCAAGATGGAGGGGAGGAGAGAGCTGGACCCAATGACTCATCTCCCTCAGGATGGAGGGGAGGAGAGAGCTGGACCCAAGGAATCATCTCCCTCAGGATGGAGGGGAGAGGAGAGCTGAACCTGAGAATGCTCATCTCCCACAGAATGGAGGAGAGAGCTGGACCCAAGGACCCATCTCCCACAGGATGGAGTGGAGAGCTGGACCCAAGGACGCTCCTCTCCCCCAAGATGGAGGGGAGGAGAGAGCTGGACCCAAGGACTCATCTCCCACAGGATGGAGGAGAGAGGAGAACTGGACACAAGGATGCTCATCTTCCCCAAGACAAAGGGAAAGGAGAGATAGACCCAGGGGTCCTTCATCTCCCCCAGGATGGAGGAGAGAAAAAGAGCTGAACCTGTGGATGCTCATCTTCCCAAGGGCACACCTCCACCCAAAGGCGAGGAAACCCCTGAGCACGGGCACCCGGAGGGGGGAAGATCCATTTACGCTGCCAGGCAGAGGGAGCGGGGTGGCCGCGGTGGCAGGGGGCTCACCTGGCCCTCGGGGCTGGCCAAGGGCTTGCTCAGATCGTGGCCCTCGGCGAAGGCCTGGAGCAGGGCCAGGAGGTCGCGGGCACGAATGGCTTCCCAGAGGCGGTGGGGGTCGTCGCGGCCGCTTTTCTGCACGTAGCGTCGCTCCATGTACTTGGCCACGATGTACTCCTTGCGGGCGGCCCTGTGGGAAGGGGGACATGGCATGGGCTTGGTTGGGCATGGAGACCATAAACCCCTCCAGCCCCACCACAGCCGGGGGCTCCTGCCTCCTCCCAAAGCCACAGGATGAGGGAGAAACCCCCCAAAAACGCTGCAGGTGTCCATAAAAAGGAAGGTGATGACCAGGATCTCCACCTTTCCCATACATGGGCTGTCTCAGGGGTGATGGGCAGCGGGGACAAGGACAAACTGTGCACCGTGCACTCCTCCTCCTCCTCCCAGCCCACCCCGAGCCCAGTGGCCCAGTGGCCAACTCACATATCGCTGCTGGCCGAGGGCTTGGGGCAGTCCTGTGCGGGCAGGGTGGCCTCCATGATCTCGTTAAAGCGGGTGTTCCCAACGCTGACGGCCAGCTGTGGCAAGAGAGGGACAGGGGGGACATGAACCCTGGTGGCCACCATCATCCTGCCCCAACCAGATCTCCATCCCCATCCCGCAAACTGGCTGCAAACTGGGGAAACCGAGGCAAGTTTGCGAGCACCGGAGCAAACTGGGCACAGATGGGATGGAGGAGGAGGGATGAGCTCTCTATCCCAGGAGGTTCGGGAGCCAGAGGGTGATTCCCGGTGGGTGCAAGATCCCGGGAAGCCCCTTACCAGCAGCTCGGAGGTGCTGAGGACGTCCAGGGTGAGGGACTGGATGCGGGAATAATGGACCCCCAGCTCCCGATGGATGCCGGAGCACTCGATGCACGTCAGGATGCCCAGGTTGGTGGAGAGCCACGTAGGGTCTGGGATGGTGGAGGGAGAAACAACACCAGGGCTCAGCATCCCCCCCCTTCACCAGCCCCGGGGGGGATGCTGCAAACCCCCCCCCGGGTACCCAAACCCACACTTTGGGATGGGAGATGTTGGGGACACCCCAAGCCCTGACCTACCCGGGGCCCCGCAGTCGCAACACTGCTTGTTCCCTGGCATGTTCTTCACCTCGCTGATGACCAGCTTGGTGAGCTCCTGCACGCCGCCGTCCGCCCCGCCGCACGCCACCGCCCCGCCGCCGCCGTTGGGCTCCCCCTTGAAGGCGTTGCTCAGGGCTTCGTCCTTGCTGTTCTGCAGCACCGAGACCCACCTGGGCAGGAGGGAGCCCCCGTCAGGAGGAAGAGGAGGAGGAGGAGGATGGGGAAGGCAGAGCAGGATCCGGCACCGTAAGGAATGGGGCCGGGCTGCGGCACTTACACAACGCACTCCTGCTCATCCTCCGCTTGGAAGTGGTAGGTCCTGTTGTCTGCAGGGATGGGGAAAAAGGGTGGGAAGGTGAGGGAGGGGGATTTAGGGATGCCCGGCACCGCAGGAAGGGGCTGAAACTACTCCAAAAGGGCTGCTTTAAACAAAAATTGAAATCACTGCACGTCACTCTTCCATCACCCCGAGCCCTGCCGCGACCTCTTTTTGTCTTCAAGCTTGCTAGATCTCCTTGGAAGGGTTGGGTCCTTTCTCCACGGGGGCATCTGGGGAGATGCCCGGAGCCAGATGAAAAGGGCAAAGGGTGCCCAGGTGCCACGGCAGGGCTGGCGGAGGGCCCTGGGAAAACCCAGCTTGGGATGGTGGCCTTCAAAAAATGGAGTTCCCCCACCCACGGCTCGGCCGCCTCCAGGTCCAACACACCCACCCCAGCCCTGGCATCCCCCTGCAGGGACTCACGCGTCACCAGGTCGAAGCATTTCTTCTCCTCGGCGTGGGGCCGCACTTGGCAGGTGAGGAGGTTCAGCTTGACGGGGGGACGGTTTATCTGCAGGGTGTGAGGATGAAGAGGGTTGAAGGACCGGGAAGGGGTGGGACGTGCATCACATCTCCCCAGCGCCCACCCTGGTGGGACACCAACCATCCCCAGATGGACCTCTGCGAGTGGGACCCTCTGCGGGAGAACTGGGTGATGTCCCCAAGCCACGTCTTCTGTCCTCCCCCTGCAGTTCGCAGCCTCCACCGCCAGGGGGCAGCACCGCCCTCCCAACCCCCGCCAGCCCCTTTGGCTTTGTCTGGAACCTCAACGCCCATCTCGCTGCCCCGGCCAAACCCACCATCCCCCCTCATTGAGGCCCATCAACCACGAGGGACTCCATTTATTACCACCTTCCCCCCCCACACTGACACCCATCAACCACAGGGGACTCCATTTAGCACCACCTTCACCCCCACATTGACACACATCAACCATAGGGGACCCCATTCAGCACCACCTTCACCCCCACACTGACACCCATCAACCACAGGGGACTCCATTCAGCACCACCTTCACCCTCACATTGACACCCATCAACCACCGGGAACCCCATTTAGCACCACCTTCACCCCCATATTCACACCCATCAACCACAGGGGAGACCCCATTTAGCACCATCTTTCCCCCAACACTGACACCCATCAACCACCGAGGACCCCATTTAGCACCACCTTCACCCCAACATTGACACCCATCAACCACGGGGGACCCCATTAGCACCACCTTCACCCCCATATTCACACCCATCAACCATGGGGGACCCCATTTAGCACCATCTTCCCCCCGACACTGACACCCATCAACCACCGAGGACCCCATTTAGCACCACCTTCACCCCGACATTGACACCCATCAACCAGAGGGGACCCCATTTAGCACCACCTTCACCCCCACATTGACACCCATCAACCATGAGGGACCCCATTTTGCACATCCAGTCCCAGCTCATACTAAGCTGGTCAGATTTCACAGTTTGGGCAAAATTAAGCTTGAAATCCAACGGAAGCCAACACTCAAAGGGTGACTTCAGGGGTCAGGGCTGCAGCCCCCCTCAACTGCTGCTCCTCACCGTGCTGTGGGAGATGGTCAGACAGCCGTACTTCACCCCACACTTCCTCTTCTGCCAGACTTTGCGGATTCTGAGAAGGAATAAGAAGAAGAAGGAGTGAGGACGCGTTGCACGGCCCTGGTCACCCACATCCACCCGCCTCCCACAACCACCCACGGCAGCCCTTGGCAGAGGTCTGGTGGCTTTCGGGATGTGGGGTTGTGCTTCCTGTAACTCACAGAGCACAAAAATGTCCTGCTGAGGGGGCTGGCCATGGGCCGTGCTGGCTACAGCATCACAGATCCAGTAGTCCCAGTTCAGCAAAGCGCGTAACGACCAGCTCAAAACCACGTGCTCATCACCCAGAGGTCCCCTGAGAAGGTGAAGACCTTCTCTTTGGGGCTCTGAGGGTTTTATTTCTCACCGTAGATGATCTCACCAGGATCCTTTCTCCCTCCATGCCCAAGAAACAAGGAAATTCTTCCCCTCCCCCCAGCCCCACAGCACGCAGCTCTTCAGGGTGAACTTGACACTGAGCCTGGAGACCCATATCTGAGGACACTACACCCACACAGCACCAGCCACCCCGGAGAGCATCAGAGGAGAACATCCCAGACATCAGAGCCTGCTGACCAATGACACCAAACCATTGCGAAGAAGCTCCCCTGCATCACCTCCAAGCCTCTTCCATCCCCAGCTGTAGTTGGAGTCCCACCAACCCCTGACCATCAGCTCTTAGCTCTCCTCCAGCCTGGGGAAAAATCCCATTCTCCAAGTGTTGATGGACGCTTAGGACCAGATAGGACTAATTGCACCCAAAGACCTGTTTAACAGCGACCAAAATCCTCACCATAACCAGTTCCACCTTGGGATGTCCCAGCTCAGGGGCCTACCAGGTGCTTTCCCAGCCCACAGCAAGACTGGGAAGGAGCTGGGAGCAATCTGGGCAAACAACAGGCATCCTCATCCTCACCCATCGCTCTTCTTGTACAGAAATCCCGACTTCTCCGTCCCGTACTGCTTGTTCCCTTGGTGCTGGTGGATGCTGTAGCCGCTCCCGGAGTTCTTCCTGCTCAGGTTTTCCTGAGCTCACCAGGGGAAGAGAAAAAAAAAAACAAAAAAAAAAACCAAAAAATACCCATATAAAAAGCCAAGTGAGAGGTACAGAAGTGGGTGCTGCCCCCCAAGTGACCCCATCCTGGGCGCAGTGCCCAGCAGAATAATGCCAGACCTTCCCCATCCCTTCCCAGCCTCCAAGCACTTCCCAGATCTCCTGTTCTGCTCCCCAGGGATGTCCCCTTTGGTCCCCAGCTCCCCTTTTCCAGCTGCTAAACCTTGGGGCGCTCCCAACCCCTCCCAACCCTCCCCTGCCCATCCCGGGGGAGATGGTCCTCACCTCCTTGTTCTCCAGCTGGAGGATGCTGCGGAGGGAGTCGCGGGTCTGCGTGAGCTGCTTCACCTCCTCCTCTTGGGCTTGGTGGAGCTGGAAAGGGAGGCAGCTGCCCTCACTGCTGCGCTGAATGCGGGCGTTCTCAGGGCGGGGGCTGGCACGGGGCGGGTGACATCTCGGGGTGGGGTGGGGGGACACACACACACGTCTGAGGGACGCTGGATGGCAGGCTGGAGGACTTACCGCATGGAGGGACACGGCGAGTTTCTCAATGAAGGGGTAGAGGTTCTGGGCAGCCTTCCAGCCGTCTTGGAAGAAACTGGGCGTTGATTTCATGGGATTAAGATGCAGATGGGGAGGATGGAAGGGGGAAAAAAAGGAAAAAAAAAAGAGGTTTTTTAGAGAAAACATGACAAGAGACCATAGCAACCCCCCTGGGAAGCTGCTCTATGGTTCCTCTGCTACTGGGACCTGGAGGAACCCCACCAAAGGGCAAGCCCAGCCCATGGGGTCTGGATACCCCAAATATTTGGGGTGTTTGGGATGCAGGATTGGCCTCGTGTTCCATGGAAGCTCATCTCACTGAGGACCAGCCCTGCTGGACACCAGATCTCGGGGGTCTCTGGGTCACGGCCCCAGCTGAGGTCATGTTCTTGGCCAACTGCCCCCTTCCTGCCTCAGTTTCCCCACTCGAGAGCTGGAGGGGGTGACATGACACCCACCCCCAGCCTCACGGAGCAACAGGAAAGGCGAGGGGATGTTAGTCCTCACCCCAAACCCCCTCGTTACCAGCCCCGTGGCTAACGGTGGAGAGCAGCTCGGCTGAACTCATGCCTGGAAATCTCCCCAGAAACCAAATCATCGGATATATCCCGAGCCAACCCCCTTCCCCCAGCCCCCACGGACACGTTTCCAGCTCCTCGAGCCAACAAAGCACGTTCCAGCT
>JAOQGH010000009.1:4721352-4739827 GCA_025769975.1 Gallinago jamesoni
ATCCAGAGTCCCTCCCCAGCTTTCCTGGAGCCCCTTGAGGGACTGGAAGGGGCTCGAAGGTCTCCCCGGAGCCTTCTCTTCTCCAGGCTGAACCCCTCCAACTCTCTCAGCCCGCCCTCCCAGCAGAGGGGCTCCAGCCCTCCCAGCACCTCCATGGCCTCCTCTGGCCCTGCTCCAACAGCTCCATGTCCTTCTAACTTTCATTAGACCTGGGCCGTGTCTCATTGATCCACATGGGAGGAGCAAGAAAGGGAAACCAGCTCAGACTGTCCTCCTCATCTATAAACCCCCTCAGCAACTGGAGGGGCAGGAGCATGGCAGCACCAAAATGGCTTTAGTGCAAAGCAATATCAATACACCAATGACTAGAAAGCCAGATGCCGCCCCTCAGATCAAATGTTGGCCCCCTCTACAGCGCTGCGAGTGTGGGCTGGTCGTGTTAGGAGGCACCAAGACAAGGCCAGTGTGTGTAAGCAGGAGCCCTCCATAATCCCACTGAAGCCACTTCAGTCATGTCACCGCCACCCCCAGGGGGCTGCAGCAATGTCACAAGCCAGGTCCTGATAACAGTAACCCAAGGAGCTGGTGGAGAAGGCTGATGAGAGATTACCTTATCTACTCACACCGGGAAACCAACAACAAAAGGCTCCAGAGTTTGTAGGAGAAACGATGGCAACAGGTGATAACGTTACACATTTGTTCAGAGGCTCTTACGCTGATTAACAGCCAACGTTCAACCTCCCTTGTTACTACTCCCCCAGCAAGGGTGAGGAAATTATTACCCCACTACACATGGGGCAATAGAAGACTAAAGTCAAAGGGAGGGCCTGGAGAAGAACCAAGAGCATGGTCCCAGCTGTACAGCATAAAACCAGGGTTTATTTAGAGCTGTCTGACCCAGAGCGCAGCGTAGCAGCCTGGAGACATCACAACCAGTCTCAACCTGGGAAGGTCCTACAAGCAAAAGGCATCACTCTCCCAGTACCTGCCCACTAAGGAACAGCAGGAGATGACTTCATTAGAGTACGGTCTGTGCTAACCATCATTCCCCAAAGGGTTGAGACACCCAGCAATCAAATACTGGCCTTAAGACACGCACACGCAACTCTCACTCATGGGACACCTTGCTCAACAGCCCGGCTCGTCCCACCATGCCTGCTGCAACCACGCAACGTTCCACTCTGAATCCTCCTCCCAGCACCACTGCTGTTGGGTGGTGGATGCAATCCTGGCAAAGAGTGCAGCAGGATTTCCACGTGCCCCTGTCTCCGAGGCAAACACCTGACTTGCCTTAGAAATCAGGAGATAGGGCAGCCCATTGCTTCCAACGTGCCCAGTGGGACCAGCTCAAGGCACGGTTCCATCAGCACAAGTGCCACGATGGTGGACATTTTCTCGTTATGCTCGTCTGCTCCACAAACAGGCTCGAGTCCTAACTGGTTTACAATCCAAACATGAGGTTTTCCTGTTGTCAGCATTGAAAAGCCACTGGAGTTACAGAGAAAAGCTACATCCTACTCTGCCTGACCTGGAAAGGGGATAACAATCAGAGAGTGATCTGGTTATGGTCAGACATCTTCATCCTCCCTCCCATTCACGTCACAGAGCTCACCACCAAGGAGACAGGAGATAAGCAAATAAAAGTCGTTCTTGGTCAGAGCAGGAAAGACTTTTTCTTTTACAGATCAAAATCTAACAGAGCAACCCCAAATATCCACACAACCCCAAAGGGGCAAATCCGCATCACTGAAAGAGCACGAGCCATGAAACTGTGCCTGGTCAGTCCCTGCAATTCAGACTTTGTCCCCAAAAATGCAGCAGTAGAGTGTTCCCCCCTGCCACCGCACTGAGCATTTGTGGCCAGATAGTTGGGAAGTTCTGGTTTCTTCTCCACACCATTCACCTCACCACTTAGTCAGAAGGACATGAAGTGATGAAGAATGAATAAAATCCAGCAAGATGCATTTGTTCAGGTACAGCTGCAACCCAAAACATGCCTTAACGTCAGGGAACACAAACACCACCGTGGTCACACATGAGACATTGAATTTCCATGTCAGAGCAACTATCCAGGGGTCAGGAGGACACAAAGAGTGCCAGGACTTCCCCCTGCAGTGGGTTTTACACACCCAAAGGTGGTCCCAGCTCTCAGACACCAGCAGGGTCACCACCGTGCCCTGGCATTTTTCAAGGCATCTTTAAAACTGATGCAACCAATTGGAAAGGATGACCCTCTTCTTGCTTAACCACCACATTTGATTGCGTGACTGGAGCAGCCCAATTCCCATAAACATTTATAATTACCCTCCCATAGAGAGCCTTGTCCCACAGGGCAAAACCCGTGCAGGAAACAGTAGTGGAAAAGCTTAAGAACGTACATGAATATTTAGAGCAAAGAGGTACACAGGACTCCCAGTGGCATTCCATGCAACTGGGCTCCCAACAGAGACTGGAACTGGACTTGCTGGCTTTAGAGCACAAGTAAAATAACATCAGCACAAGTTCTTTCAAGTCACAGAATCACAGAACGATATGGGGTTGGAAGGGACCTCTGGAGATCATCTCCTCCAACCCCCTGCCAGAGCAGGGCCACCCAGAGCAGGTCCCACAGGAACGTGTCCAGGTGGGTTGGAATGTCTCCAGAGGAGGAGACTCCACCACCTTTCTGGGCAGCCTCTGCCAGGGCTCTGCCACCCTCACAGGAAAGAGGTTCCTCCTCATGTTGAGATGGAACTTCACGTGTTCAAGTTTGTGCCCATTACCTCTTGTCCTGTCCCTGGGCACCACTGAAAAAGAGATTGGCCCCATCCTCCTGACACCCACCTTTGAAGCATTTACAGGCATTGATCAGACCCCACCTCAGCCTTTTATTCTCCAGAGTAAAAGGACCCAAGTCCCACAGCCTTTCCTCATAAGGGAGATGTTCTAGGCCCCTCATTATCTTTGTAGCCCTCTCCAGCAGTTCCCTGTCCTTCTTGAACTAAGGAGCCCAGAACTGGTCCCAGTGCTCCAGATGGGGTCCCCCCAGGGCAGAGCAGAGGGGCAGGATGACCTCCCTCGACCTGCTGGTCACACTCTTCTTGATGCCCCCCAGGATGCCATTGGCCTTCTTGGCCACAAGGGCCCATTGCTGGCTCATGGTTATCCTGTTTGCAGCCTTAGTCACGGGGATGGAAAATAAAGTCCTCATTGTCTTCTATCAGGGAGGCTTTACTCTTCCCCATCACTACAAGGCATGAGAAAAGTTTGCCACCTTTCTTTGTGCAGTTTGTCAATGCTTCCCACTTGGGCAGCTCGATTTGGGCACCACGGAGCAGCACACTTGGCTCTGACCTGTCTTTCCACACCAACATCCTCAAAAAGAAGGGAAGAAAGTCAATAGCATGGATGGAAATAACGGCAATTATGTGAAAGTCTAAGCAAACAGCACTGGAATTGCTGACGGCACTTACCAGGAGCTCGCTCCGAGCATCGTACCAGAGTTCTGACCAACACCAGTTACAGTAAGGTGTTTATTTATTAATTTTTTAAACACACTAGTGTTCCTTCTCATTTGGGTTCACACAAAATGTGTTTCATGACTTTGAGTATCTTAAAAATCACAGCTCAAGCAATAGGTACTAGCACTGGAAATGAGTGCCACATGACTCTTTAGAAAAGGAAGGATTCCCACTTTACTATTTCAAAATCTTCGCTGCTAGAGAGTTAATAAAGCCTCCATGCTGTCCTCTGTCACACCATGCACGTTTAAAACCAAGGACTGAATGATCTCATGCAGAGAAAACCCATGGAGCTTCACCGGAATTTGCGGTGCCATATACTCATAAAAGATCTAGAAAGAGGAGTGAATGATAAAGCGATGAAGTTTACTGATGATAGGAAGCTCTTCGGGGTAATAAAAATAGCAGCCAACTGTGAAGAAATACAGGACTTTGGAAGAAAAAAAGCAGCTGAACATTGCAGTGAATTTGGTCTGCCTGGTTTAGATAAATGACACATGTGGAGAAAATAATTTTCCTAACTCCAAGCTGATGGGCTCCAAACTGACCAACTGGAAACAGGAGCTCAGAACTACAATCCACAACTCCAGGAAAATGCCTACCATCAAAAAAAGTAAACAAAGTTCAGAAGAAAACACATCACTATGCCTTTCTACAAACTCAAGTGGCACCTTTGTGCCAAGCTCTGCTCCTCTCCATCTCTACTGGGATGCAGAAGAACTGGAGAAGGGTCAGAGAAGCACAAGGATGAGGAAAGGACAGAAGGTTTTCCAACTCCAGAGCCACTGTGTTCCAGTAATCCAGCCTGGAAGAGATGACTCTAAAAGCAGAGTGGGCACAGAAAGGACGTTGAAATCAACTGCTCATTTCCTCTTCCAACACAAGAATTAGGGAGTAGGACATGAGGCAGACCCAAAAGGATGTGTTTCTTTACACAACACATGATTAAGCTGCTGTGGGATCCTGACAATGCTCAAGAAAATCATCGCAATCTTGGACAAGAGGAGAAATCATGAGCTATTAAAGAGACATCTTATGGGACAAAGAAATTCCTGAGCCACAAACTGTTGAAGGCAAGGAAAACCTTTGCAGATGGATAAATACGTGCTTGTACTGTCCTTACAGGTGTTTGCTCTTGACCACGTTATTGTTAGCTGCACATGGAGGTTTTTACTTGGAAAAAGAACAAGGAGGCTCGAGCAACATCTGCCTTCGTGCCCAGCAGACCTGTGACCTCGTGTCATAGTCATGAGGGATGTGTGACATTACACTACACACGCTTATGGGCTGACCCACTGCAGCTACTCTTGGGTTTGAGGCTAAAATACTACCTCCATCCCAAATCAGGCACAAGAAATACATCGTGCTACAAGAAAACAAAACAACAAACCCACATCACAGTATTCTGTATTATGGAAGCACAAGAGAAGATCTATTTGCCTACTTCTGTCAACCATGAAGAGCTGAATTCACGAGCTCAAGTAAAAGAGCCAACAGTCCCCGTGGCCATTTGTGTGTACCATCATTTTATCACCACTTGAAAAGGAACACACAGCAGTATTCACTGGAACACAGTTTTATATTTTAACTGGCTTGGGTTTTTTTTCTCCTTTAAATGTATGAAGATCATAGCACTCGAATCAGCTGAACCCCAAATCAAGCTGATTTGTCACTGCCAAAAAAAGGCTGACAACTTCAGGATTTCTTAAAAGTTTGCGGATGATGCCGGGGAAGTCTCCGAGGTCATTTTACAGGAGATGGCACCATATTACAAAGGACATAGCAGAGAGCAGAGCCCTCCCTGCACGGACAGATACACCCAGGGAAGGAAACTAAAATAGCCTGGTTTCTTTCCCCCCTGCCAAGATTAGAAACAAAAGCGCAGAGTTTTAGGTAGATTTTATCTATGTCTTCTAAACTGATATTACATGGCAAGAAAGCCCTGCAGTTAACCACAAAAAAAAAACCAACAAAAACCCACAACTCAGCACTGTCCTTTTAATAATAGTAATAATAAAAAAAGTTGTAGTGCTATGGAACCAGGAATGCAGTCTGCATTTCCAACATCTTGCTGAAGAACAGCTTACAAAACCCAAACGCTTTATTATTAACTGCTGAAACACACCATTACATGCCTTAGACACAATTAAAAAAGCCTCACACTGGAGCAGCCAGTCACTGGAAGGAGCTACAATCCACTCTCTATTCCCATCACCAGCTCGGATAATGACAATCCTTGTTAACAGAGCCTTCCCTGGGTAACGCCGCCGCAGTAAAAGCACGGTGGCACTGTTCTAGCTGGCGGGGCTCCAGCGTTCCGCACCACTAAGGAACTGGTTTATTAACTCACAAGCTGTAAGACAGTACAATTACTACCAGGTACAAAACAAGAACATCCAGGAAAATGAGAGGGCTCTAATAATTGCGGTGAAAATGATCACACAGTCCAGAACAAGAAGCTTCCTTAATAAATACCTGTCACGTTAACATTTTACAGGAGACAGAAAAGAAGAAAGTAACTTTTTTGGGGAAAAAAAAGCTGTTGCAGAATTCTATTTTCACTAAGAAGCAGCAAGGAACATTGTGCATTGCACATACATAAAGCTCAAGTATCAGTGTACTTCAACAGGGTTTTTTTTGGATCTTAATCAGCTTTCAGCAACATCTTGTGACCCACTGCACTCCTGCCCCAGGCAGAAAATCCAGGGAACCGGACAGGATCCGGGTGCTTTCACTGAACAAAAACGCCCAGCAAATACTCATCTTCCAAGGAAAACCACGTCTTTTGGATGAAGCAGCTGTGAATAAAATAACCCAAAACCCAACGCCTGCGTCGGTAGCTATTAACCTCAGTACCAGCAAGTTACCTAGAACACTCGAAAATAAAAAGAAGCCACCGCTGATGAAATCTTACACATTCCCACCCCACCAGGCTGTTTCTAGGGAATTGGCCAGGCACACACACCCAATTTCAACTCAATCACAGGAGGAGGAACACAGTTGGTTTTTTTTTTTCCCATCTGAAGTCATTAGCATGCTCATAATGAATGTAATTAGCATATTTATAAGAACAATCAGGTTCAGCTTATTCTGACTCAAACCACCCACCTGAGGAGAAGGAAACCTGGGTGGGAGGGGGCAAGAAGCTTTGCTCACGCCAAGTGAGCTGGGAACAACTTCATAATAAGTTCCCCCCACTCAAGGGCATACCCAAGAGGTGCAGAACCTTTATTATTTTATAATATTCACATAATATATTAAAATATTATAATAAAGACTGGTAAAAAGATATTAACAGTGAGGCAAGTGCAACAGGCTCACTCTTCCACCACTCAAATTCCACTTTATTTCCAGTGAAACAGCTCCCAGTTGCTCCCATTTTAGGGATGAGGAGACAAAATCCTCTGTCTTACAGCAGAAAACACAGATTACGGCACCAGCCTGACCTAAACCTTCCCCCTCCCCTTTTCTTCTGCCTTTAAACAATGCCAGAACACAACCAAAAACACCCGAGAATGCTGTTAAAGGCTTTGTAGCACTGGCTTTAAAATATCCTAAGCACAAAGCACACCTTATTTCAAAAAGCCAGCACCAAACGACTAGAAAAAGCAGTATGGTTTCTGTTTTCTCTATTACTGGGCAAACGTATGAGCACAGACACGGATGTACAGGATTTAAGAGGCCTGGAAATAAATTGGGGAAAAAAAAACCTTGTGAGCTGCCGAACAGCGGAGGGTATTGGCAGCAAGGAAATTCCGTCCTGGAGCATCAATCAATTCCCTTCACTGTGGCCAGGATTTGGAGCAGAAAAAGCAAGTAGCCTTTGGGATCACGGGATAGAAGGAACTGTGCGAGTGTGAGCAGCGTTCCCTCGCTGTCCTGGGAAATGGGTGGCTTTCCCTGGATACGCGATATCCAGGAACCGAATCTTGTAGTTGGAAACGCTGCCCTGTAGGATATGGTGAAGCCAAAGCAAATGCAACACTAGCCAGGACCACTACAACTGGGGATAAAACTAGCCCACCCTATAGGAAACATGCTCTCTCCTCCCCACCGAGATTACAATTTAGGAAAGGGGGAAAAAAAAAAGAAAAAAAAAAGAGCTTTGCAAAATACATCAGAAAGTTTTCCTTTTTTACAGCCGCTGTGAAACAGTCTGCCAGTCTCAAACAATAGACTCATTTAACACCACTTAGTTTTTCCTTAAATCGTATCTTCTAAGAGGGGCAGTGACATTTGGCACTATTAATACTCCTTTAACCAGCAGATGGTGTCAGCTGAGACACAAAGCAGCCCGTTTCCAGAAACAATCTGGCAAATCCCACCTATCCGTTTCCAGGCTGGTACACCTCAGCATGAAAAAACCCCACAAAATCCCACCCCATCCTGCACAGCTCATCCTGACTCAACACCCACCAAACTCCCACCACAAAGTGTCTCTTATTAACTGTAAACCTGACAACTGAGCATTCTGGCCCTGGAAGGGAGAGGACAGGGCTGGTTTTCATGGGATATCCTTCCTAAAATCCCTGGCACCTGCAAATAGCCAAGTATACCCCAACCTTGGGCAAGGCAATGGGAGAAAGAACCAAAATAAGGATCCCTTAGAGTTGACATTGGTTGCTTTTCCAGAAAACCTGGAAACCTTTCTGCTTTTCCAGAAAAATCACAGCTTTTTCCTGTTAACCTTCCACATGCCAAGCAGATCACTCAGATCTTTACACTGAGGTCACTGTAACATTCCTAGGAAGAGGACTGTATCACTAGAGGGTAAGGATTTCTGGTGCTGGGGATTTTTTTTTTTTTAAAACAGAGATAAAACAGTCCTTACAGGGAAGAAGTTGGTGACATGCTTTACCACAAAAGCAGCTGTTATGGATTCCAAGAAGTCCTAAGCTGCTGCAGGTAGGGCTGGCACTGGGAGTCAGCTTCATTTTGGGTCAGGAAAACATCCAAACCTTCTAAAAAAGGATGGATTAGTAGAGCAAAGCAAGATGCTTAAAGGAAATAGAGATGGGCACAGGTGACAGAAAAGGACAAGCAAGAACATGATTTCAGAGTTTTCAATGCCAAACCATTTACCAAGAGGAATAGCATGAACACAAAGCAAAGCACTTCTCATATCATTTCTGGGAACTATTTTAGGGAATTCTGAAGAAGGAACTCGAACTGTGAGAAGTAGAAAAGCATATTCAAGAGTTCCCAGGCTTTCACAAGAGCTGGTCCATCTGCTCGAGTAACAAGCAGGAATCGAACTGCAAATCAGACAAAGGTTTAGGCGAGTTGAAGCCAAGTGCAACAACTGCAGCTTTAGAGAAGTTCAAAACAAGCCAAACCTTGAGACGTTTAAGCTTCAAGGAACAGGAATGCAGAACATTAATACCTCACCACCGTCCAAAGACTGGTGGCAGAGACAAAGAGCTGGGAGCAGTGGGACTTCCCTGACACAAAAGCAGCTTGACAGACCTTGGGCAGGGAGCTGTGCCGCCGGCTGCTGCCAGAGCAGCTTTTTAACTTTCCAGGGCCTCAACTCTGGTTTCTGATTTATTATTTTTTTTCCTCCAGGTGATTACCTGAGATGCTTTGAGGCCAGGGTAACCATCAGCATTCACTCCAGGAAGAAAAAACCCCCAACCTTCCTTGAGCAAAAACTTTCCTGCTTCTCAATGAAACCATGAAAGAGCAGTTAAGAGAAACCTCAACCATCTTTCCAGCGCTGCTGTGTCAGCGAGCAGCCGAGGAGACCAAAGTGTTGCTGAAAAGAAAGACCAAGTCACTTCCTCCGTGCCGGATGTCGCAGGGCAGGGGCCCTGAGCGCGCCACGAAGAGTGAGTCAATGGTAAAAAACAAACACCAACTCTGGATCTACGAGGCTCCCTCCTTTGCCTCTCAACTCCAGAGACATTATGACTAAGTTCCCTTTCAAAGAATCAACGTTTTCCTAACGGAGCGCTTCTGCAGCGGGGTGTCACGCTGAATCAGCTCCAACATCATCTGGAAGGGAGGCGCGGGCGCTCTCAACACCCCTTCCTGCTCCCGACCCCCCCCACGCCAGCACCTCGCAAAGAAATGGCAGAAATTTCTTTGCAAAAAGGGGAGGAGACTCCAAAAGGCAACAGGAAAGATGAGGGAAGATGGTTTACAGTTTTAAGAAAATTGCTGAGCCACGTTTTTAATACTGATCTTCAGATATTGCGAACAACTAGCGCACACAGCAGCAGAGACCATCAGTCCACTCTGCTCTCAGCCTTCCTCACTCTTCCTCTCGCTTGCTACCTGCTTACATTTCCCCAGTGTTAACTCTTCTGGTCCATCCCACCCTCACTCACTCTCCACCAACTTTTCCTCCTCTTCCTGCATTCTCCCACCGTGCCAAGGGCTGCTCCTCACACACCGCAAACTCCCCTGGAGGATACAAAAAGTCCCACTTCCCAAGATGTCCCGCAGAGTCTAGAATTCCAGTTGCATTCAAAACCTCAGTTAATAAAGAGAAATCACCACTTCGGTACAGGCTGGACAATTTTAGGATGTGAAGTCAAGCGAAATATTCAGCTTCTCACAAAAATGGGAGTTGACACCTCCACACCTTGCAATATATTCCTCCCTTACAGATTTTCTTCCAGCGCTGTCAGTGCCAGGGTATCAGCTGCAAAACGTGACCACCTTTGCGTATGGGTGATGTTATTTATACAGACAATGCACCAAGTAAAATATATTTAAAAAAAAAATAAAATTAAAAGCTGTATTCACTGTCACAACGAACAGTTGCAGCTCCTGATACAGTTCTTCAACTGTTGGGTGGAAAATTCCCCATCGCCGAAACTAAAGAGATCACCAGAAAACTTGGCAAACTACCGGAAAGCTGTGCTAATGTTAATTTGTAATTAGGGCTTTGATTAAAGACAAGCCAGACCCCTGTTGCGGGGGAAGGTTGGCCACAGGTGACTTCAACACAGCTCTACCCGAGTAAGGTACAAGGCCCACTGGTCACTGAGCAGGATTTTCAATTAGCGACCCTCCCGTTAACGAGACGATGATGACAGCAGGCTCTGAGCGTGGCTCATGTGCCAGGCTGGCGGGCAGTGCCCACGCAGGCGACAGCCCCACTGGCTTCAGACACAGCCCAGCTCGCTGCCAAGGGAAACAGAACGACCTGCTCCATGTCCACCAGAGAGAGAGAGAGGGAGGACAAGCAGTCACGGACTGAAATTGCAGCGGGGGAGATTGAGGTTGGGCATTAGACAAAGCCTTCTAACAGGAAGGATAATTAAGCGTAGGAATAGATTGCCTGGGGAGGGACAGGAACTGCCGCTCCTGAAGGTTTTACAAGCGGTGGGAAACATCTGTCACGCTGACCCCTCTTTGGGCAGGGGGTGGATTAAGCGGCCCCTTCAAAGACCCGGCTGTTTTCTAACAAATCCCCAAACTCCCCCACTGATCCCTCCCTACTTTAAACTGTCCTGACTCACGAGCTGACAATAGGAAGGAAATAAAATTGTGTGGGGAAAGGCTGAGGTTTAGAGGAAGAGATGGCAGGCTGAGGCTGGGCAAACCTCCTCCCACTGCTCTGCCGGGTGCTGGCACCCATTCCCACCCCAAAGAGGGACTGCCGTTGGGGTGGCGGGTCCCCCACACGAGCAAGAGGCAGACTGATGCCCACCAAGCTTGCTCACGAGGCCCTCACCCTTCAGGCCTTGGATTTACTCCAACGCAAAGCCGCCCTCCTCCATCTCCTGCCCCACGGGACTGCGCCCAGACAGACGAAACGAGTTACCTTTTTAACATTTTCCTCCTCCTCTTGGCGTTTCTCATAGTGTGAGAAGTCATCAAAGATGGAGGTGGTGTGCTTGTAGGTGGCAATGATTTTCAACACCTGCTTAGCCTTTTCCAGAGGCACCTCCTGAGTGTCCCTGGAGTTGGTCACTGGTTTATTCTCGTTGTTCTCTAGGCGGATGTGCCGCAGCTGGCTGTTGGGAACGTCCTTCACAAAAATCCACCTGACATCAAAACGTCCCTTCCACTTGTCCTGGGACCACACACCCGCACACGTGTTATAGTCCACAGCAGATTTCATTTCTGCTACTCCGCAGAAGTGACCGCTACCGTTGACACTGAACAGTAAGTAAACGGGGCCCTTCCCGTTCATGGAGCGATAGGCGGCATCCAGTCTCTTGTTGCCGTGCTCTGTACTGCACCAGATGTTATATTTAATGGAACGGTGGATATCGTCCTCAGAGTAACTCTTAATGATGAAAACCCGGCCGTGTTTTGGGTTCCAATCAAAATCCTTAGGGTTGTAGTTGTTGATGGACCTCAACTTCTCCAAGACCGGGTGGGGCTCCGAAGGAGCGGAACCAGAACTGGCCTGAGACTGTCCCACTCCGTTACCGTCCACTCCGTTTTGACCGAAGCCGTTGCCTCGATTACGAGGGGCGACCCAGCGGGTGGGCTGAGCCCCCTGCTGCGGGACGGGGAGCTGGGCCGGCTGCGGCGGCGGCGGGGGCAGCGGCTGGGGCTGTTGCCCGCTTGAAGCCTGCGCCACCGGTGGGCTGTTGTTGATCTGCTGCCCCACGGGCTGGGGGGAGACCTGGGCCGGCTGCTGACCACCGATATTCTGAACTAAGGCCTGCGACGGGGCTTTCGCCACCGGCCCTTTGTTATCCCAAGTTCCGATATCCATGTTGTGTTTTATGGGAGGCGGCGGAAGACTTGACCCTGCGATGCCGTTCTTGGTCTTCAGCTTGGGCTGCTGCTTAGCCGGTTTGCTCGCGATGTCAGCCCAGGAGGTTGGCTTTGGAGGAGCGATAGTAGCCGGAGGCAAACTGTTAGATGCCACGATGTTACTGGTAAGGGATCCGCTACCGACGGCCGAACCAACGACTTTGGGGACGCTGCTCGCAACGTCCGTGCTGCCCAGCTTCAGAGCTGCCATCCCTTGGTCGATGGTGTTCATGCCGGGAGCCTTGTTCAGAGTCTCGTTAGCAAAAGCAGATTGCCCATCAATCATCGCTCCACCCAACGAGCTAGGGGCATAGGCGTAATTGCTACTATAGCCAGAGCTTTGAGTGGATTGTCCCTGAGAACTGTTATTCCCCCAAGCCGAAAAGTCAATCCCACTTGGAAAGAAGTTAAAGCCGTGCTGCCCGAGAAATGGAGTGCTGCCAAGGGCCCCTGGCTGCCCGAACATGGCGTCTGGGAGGAAGTGTGGCTCCCCGTTGCTCAGTTGTCCGTAGGAGGTCAGGTAGGGCATGGGGGGATCACCCCCCGTAGACCAGGCGGCTTCGCCCAAGGAGTAGGAGAATCCAATGGAGGGGCTGTAGTAGTTGGGTAAGTAGGAATCGGACATTGCGGTGTAGGCATTATTCTGAAAAAAAATTCACAAAGGATAAGCACTGAATAGTTAGAACGAGTTGAACAGATTTCAAGGGAACCAGGAATAAAAGCCATCTTAGACTTCCCGCGCCCCACCCTTCCCTACCTTAGGGCTGGGCAGATAAACAGGCCCGGCCTTGAACACCTCCTTTGTTAGAAGTGCTCTGAAAACTGTTTCATTGCCAGAAAGGTTGAAGACAAAGGTTTAGCGAGCTCCCCACACTCAGATGGGAGCGTGTTGTGCTCCTGGTGCACGGTGTGGGACTGGACACCAGACTGCCCCGAAGCTCCAGCTCAGGCTCTGAAAACTGTATCTCACCCAGTATCTAAGTATTAGCTTCTACTTTTTGTAGCTACTACCCAAGAGGGCTTTTCTTGCCTGGGTAATGTACGGATCCGCCTTTGCTGTTTGTTTGAGGGAGGGTTTGGGGAAAGGATCCAGAGAGAAGTGGAATAAGGAGGAAAAAGGTCCAGAGGAAGAGCACTGCCAATAAAAAATAATCACTAAGCGCCTTTCGCACAAGTCCCTTCCTTAAACTTACTACCCATAAAGCCAGCTTTAATAGCTACAATTTAAAGTTTCAGAGCTCAAAACACTTCAAGAACCTGCAAACAAACAGGGGTTTAAAGCTTCATCCTCAAAAGATAAACTGCTCCAGTGCTGAGGGCACATACTGAAAAATACCTGAACCTGGAGAGTAATCAATAGGGTTTCATTAGGAGCCTTTTATAGTGGGGTGACAACAGCTGCACAAAAAAGCAGGTTTAGGATTCAGAGAGGGGTAAAAAAAAAAAAAAAAAAAAAGCCGCTATGTGCCTTGGTCTCCCTTTTAAAATACAAGTAGCCTTTAGGTTTGGAAAACAAATGCCTAATTTTACAATTAGGGAGCTCTCAGACATCACCAAGATTTGCTTACATGAAAAACACCTGTCATTTCACATTCAAACCACGGTCCCCTCCGGGGAGCGGTTAAAGCCACACTAATGGACATTATCATCCAGTAATTGGAACCCGTGCGCAGCCAGCCCCGTGCGATCCCGCCGCTGACATGCCAACCCCATGCAGATGAGATGGAAGTCAGGTTCAGTTCCCGTTTAAAAGCTTGGCTTGCAGCAGGCTCTACTCCATTTTTCTCGTTGAATCATGTTTTCACGTGCCAAGCGCAGCTCCCAAAGGACTTCGTGCCGTAACTGAAATCTATGGAGGCTCTTAAGATGGCTCTGGCACCCTCCAGAAATAGCTGGTTTGCCTCCACCTTCCACTGAGCTAAAGGAAAGCAACAGGTTTGGGGCTACGTGGGTCAGTCCCAACTTTGCAAGAATTAAAATAAATTGTTTAACGTTAACGCGTTCAGAGACAAGGTTTGTTTTGCTGTATGAAACACCAAAAAGCTTTCTGTAGTTCTTCATGGTGTGGATGTGTGAAAACTCAGAGACACTGTCTCCAGCCTTTCTGTTTTCCCAAAGAAGTGGTCAAACAGCAAATTAAAACCAAAACTAACTCTCATTCGGGGTCCAGTGTGACTAATTGAGGAACTCAGTCCTGCTAAACCCAACCCAATGAACAGCCTTTAGGGTTTAATCTGTCCAAAAGCACAAATGCTGACACTGACTAATTTGTAAGGCAAATGAAGGAACTTTAAAAAGAGTTTATATTATTTTGAACCAGCAAAGACTTTTCAAAAGATAAACCCCTCAATTATAAAGAACAGCAATAACCTCTCCTGGAAATTAGCTTTAATGGAACACAAACATGTCAGTCCATACCTAAAACCTGAGCCCAGCAGGCAGAGGAGCCATTCCCTCTCCATAGGCTTCTCCCTTGAAGCACACCACTGGCAGATGAAAAACTGTCCCCTTGTCACCTCAAAATACATGGCATTCTCTTACATGCCATCATGTGTTTAACTCGATGAGATATTTTAACGTAGTCTGTATTAAGCTGCTACCTGTGGAGTATCCACCAGCTACACTCCAGTAGCAAGGTGGGGGTACCCAAATACCTGGAGCTATCAAACACACCACCTCGCTCTGCCGCCCTGCACTCACACAACTGACACAGCTACCGATTAGTATGCAAATAAAACTTCACCAGCTTTTAATTCTCCCCCATGACTAAGACTTTTTGTAGAGTTATTTCCTCAAATTCACTATTCCTCTTCCCCTCAGACTAGAACTAGGGTTCGCTTGCTGTTGCCATTGAGCTGCTGCTTTTCAAACTATTGAAGAATCACTGTGCATCTGAGCTTTCCAGGCAGTAAGTTAACTGACAAGTACAAGCCAGTAACAGTCGCACCTGAAACAGCAGCTCTTGAATGAAAAGCCATGAAACTTTTCAGCTTGGTTACCTCACACTTGCAGGGAGAGCTCAAAAAGCAGTTTCAGAAGCCTCTTGCGTTACTCTGCGGCATTTGATTTATTTTTCAGAGCCCTATCTGTAACTCCCTTCCTCATCTTCACAAAACAAATGCACACCCTGATACCGTTGTATTTTTGAGCCTGGCAGGTTGGCTCAGCAGAACCACGACCCTTCTCCAGACAGGACCCCAGGGGTTTGTTTTCTATTATATCAAGTGGCAAAACACAGTTGAGAGCTGACAAGCAACACAGCATGGTGAGAAACTGAGATAAAGTCATAAAGTCACCCCCTAAAGTTACATCCAAAGCTAACATGCCGGTTTTACCTCACATTTCGAGAGCAACAGCTCTGTTCCCCCTCCCAGGGCATGCTCCAATCACTTCCCTATTTTTAAAACGTATTTTTTGACCAGCATAACACATGCAAAGAAAAACTAAATTCAGAAGTTCTTCATCAAACATGCAAAACAGGGTAAAATATCATGTTGCTTCTTCTAGCACCATAGTAACTTGCATTCTCTTTAGGAGATTTAAATAAAGCTAAACTCTGCAGGAAATAAGTCCACATTCAGCTGGGAATTGGTGTTAATTTTGACGATAGAAAACCCCCACCATTAAATGATAGCTCCTAGGAAAGCAGCTTGTTCTATTCTACACTTGAGAAAGGAATCACCTTCTCACCCTTTGCAGGTCAAATTTAGGCTCATAACTTTTTAGGGAGCTTGATACAGTAAATTATCTCAATTGACATGGTGAATTCTGAAGATGAACAGCTGACAGGTGTTTAAATATTTAGCCTCATACCTTTAGCATAGACTAGGAAAATACTTGTTGAAAATTTAACCAAGACAGAAATCTTGTGTTCCAATAAAACATCCATCGCTTATCTGAGGTAAAAATACACTGAACTAATAAAGATGATCAAAAAAATACAGGAAAACCAGAACAGCGCTTTTTTAACTAATCACAATTGGAGAAGGAAGAGAAGCCAAGGGAATGAACTAACTGCTCCAGTGCTACTACAGATGTTTATCTAGAATGCTTACTTGTAACATCTAATCAGCTGAGCTCCCATCTGTTATGTGTCACTCTCCTACCACTCATTAAGAAAAACAAACAAAAAGCAGTTAACAGTGGAGCTAATCTTAAATAGAAAGTTAAGAGGGAAAAAGTACCTGGAAGCCTGACTTCCAGGAGCTGATCACAAGCTCTTCAGCTCAACTTCTAACTAAAGTTCTCAAAAAGTCCTAAAAGCCTTTATCACATGTGTGTTCTGTGAGGGTTTTTTTTTTGAGAAAAGAGAGAAAACCCCCGTGACGCTCATTTTAGTCAGTGGAGAGATAAGAACGTTGATAGTATCTTCCAAAAGCCCTGGGAGCATAACTGCATCACGTAAAGCAATTTCACAACGCAACGCGGTGCATCTCCTCGTGGGGTGTAAAGAGCCAGAAACCAGCAAGGAAACAAGGTCGTAACAGTAAAACTGAAAGAGCAGAAATGGTAACTTCAAGGCAGTTACGTTAAAAAAAAACCCCAACAAAACGGAGCTGAACACCAACTGCAGAAAGTCCTCACAGCCTCAAAAAGTTGCTAAAACCTTTATAACTGAACCCACTACAATTTCATGGCATTCAGTACTTTCTGGCTAGAGAAATGCAGGTATAAAATAGCATATTAAGGTAAGAAAACTGGCAAGCATCAAGAAAGCAATCGGCGGAGACAGGGATGCCAAATTAGCTTTCGCTAGTGAGCAGCGGGAAGCCCCCGGGCTCTTCCTGCCCCTCAGTGGGTTCTCTTACTCACCGGCCGGGCCTGGGGACTCAAGTAGGGTTCAAAGTCATCATCGTTTAACCCATCCTTCTGGTGCACAGAGCCGTTTTGCACTGGGGAAGAGATTCGGGGTGTTAGAAAGAACCCTGCCGGCAAACCCGAACGTCCACCAACTTAGAAAAGTATTTAAAGGCAGCCCTTACGACACAACTGTTGCTCGCTCGCTTGGAATAAGCCACGCTGCACCCCAGGGAGAGTGGAAAGCCGCTTCGCCACCCCACAAACGCTCTCTTTAATGCAAACTCTCCCCAGCCCCGGCAGGACTAAGGGCTCCCACAGCCCAGGGCTTGTTTTTTCCCTCCACCCCACCCGGCAGCGTGAGGCTGGGCCCAACCGGGCGATCCTTCCCCATCCCTCCCCCGCGGCCACGCTCCCCACAGCCCCCACTTCCCCGCAGGATTCCCCCCCTCCCCACCCCCACCCCTCCATTTCCCGGCCCCTCACCTTTGTTGCCTTGGCCCTTGGGTCTCTGGGGAAAGAGAGAGAGAGCGGGAGAGCGGTCAGTCACGGAAAGAGGAGAAGCGGGAGGCCCGGGCCCGGCCTCGCCGCAGCACAATGGAGGCGCGGCCCTGAGGAGGGGAAGGCCGCGGCCGCCGCCCGCCCCGCCGCTAGGCCCCGAGCCGCGGCCTCGCCTAGCGGGCCAAGCCCCGGGCGCGGCGGAAAGGAGGAGGAAAAGGGGAAGGGAGGAAAGAAGGCCGGGGGGGGGCCTTGGCGTGGAGGTCCCCTACCTGCTCCAGGAGGCTGCTGGCCGACATGGCTCCGCGGCGGCGGGGGGGACGGGGAGGGGGGGGGGGGCTGCGGGCGGGGCGGCGGAGGCGGCTTTGTCCGGGCGCGGCGGGGCCTGGCGGACTCGGGGCGGGCTGGCCGGCGGCGGATGGGGGCGACGCTCTAGCCAACCGCCCCCCCCACCACCCCCCCACCCCCCCGTTCCTCCTCCTCCTCCTCCTCCTCCCCAACTCGTCTCCTCTCTCTCTGTCTCTCTCTCCTCTTCCGGCCCCGCGTCTATGGCCCCGCCGCCGCCTCGCGCCCCCACACACACACGCGCGCGCGCGCGCTTCCCTCGGGCGTCACGCGGCACCGCGCGCGCGCGGCCCCCCCCCTCCTCCCTCCTTCAAGCACAATGGCGCGGGAAGGGAGCGGGGGGGGAAGGAAAGGAGGGGGAGCGCGGTGCATGCCGGGGCGGAGGAGGACCGAAGGGATTAGCGCCCCCTATGGGCTGGGTGCGGGTGGGATGGCGGGGGGGGGGAGTTCTTAAAGGGTTAGGCCCCTCTTTTATTCTCTTCAGCTACACTTCACAGAATGGTTTGGGATGGAAGGGACCTTAAAGATCATCTCATCTCACCCCCTGCCCTGGGCAGGGACACCTCCCACCACACCAGGTTGCTCCAAGCCCCCTCCAACCTGCCCTTGAACCC
>JAOQGH010000009.1:4740244-4752774 GCA_025769975.1 Gallinago jamesoni
CTCAGCTCCATCTCCCCTCTTTCAGTGTCAAACCCTTCCCCCTTGTTCTCTGGCTCCCCTCCCTGATCCAGAGTCCCCCCCAGCTTTCTTGGAGCCCCTTGAGGGACTGGAAGGGGCTCCAAGGTCTCCCTGGAGCCTTCTCTTCTCCAGGCTGAACCCACCTCAGCTTTCCCGGTGTCCCCACACTCAGGGCATGGCCACAGCCCCACACCCCTGGGGCCATGACACCCATAGGACCCCCCAGGGAAGGGTGCCCACCCCTGTCCCGGCCAGGAGAGGGTGACAGCAGGGAGAAGGATGCGGTGTGTCCCCAAAAGGACCCCATCCCCTCCCAGCCAGGGGGTGCCTGCACAGGGCAGGGAGGGAGGTGGATCCCTGATCCCAAATTCCGTGGGCTGGCAGGAGCTTCCCCACCGAGGCAGGGGGGGTCCCAGCCGCAGCCCCCCGCTCCCCCCATCACAGAGCACCCTGCCCGTCCCGCGGTGACGGATCCACCACCAATAAACCCTTCCCGCATAAATCGATTTTTTTCTTTTCTTTTTTTTTCCTTTTAATGCAAAAAAATAGCCAAACACATCTTCCTTCCCTCTCCCCTCCCGCTCCCCCCAGGTGTGTTTCCTTTGCTGTTGTTTTGCTTAATATTTCCAGCCAAGCAGCTCCCAGCCCCCCTCCCATCCCAACCCCCCCCCCAAAACCTCCGCAGAACCCGGTGCTTTCCCCCCAATTTTCCATCTTCCGGTCACGCCGGAGCCCATAAGGGACACCCCTTATTAAAAAAACAAACAAACAAACAAAACAAAAACAGACAGAAAAAAGGGAAAACAGCAGAGCACACATTATTTCAGCACCGTGCCGGTTCTAATCCTGCCAAGAGGTTATAGGAAGGAAGAAAAAAAAAACAACAAAAAAAAAGAAAAATACAAAAATAAACCCGGCAAACGAGTAAGCAAGAAGCGGGGAGCAGCCCCGGCACACGGTATGAACGGAAGCTGTCCCGATCCGGAGTCCAGCTCTCCCGGAAAGCACGAGCACAACATGCTTTATACACCCCGAAAAGTCCCGGCGGCGGCGAGCGGCGAAGGGGGAGGTTGTGGTTTTAAGCTGGAGTTGCTATTTTTTGTCATTTTTTTTTAATAGTCTTATTTTGACCTTTCTGCAAAAAGAAAAAAAAAAAAAAAAAGTTTGAAGTGATGTCGGAGGCTCCAAGCGGCGTTTGAAGCACCGAGCCCGGCCAGGCAGGGAAAGGGGAGTGGGGAAAAGTGCCATGGGAAGAGGAGGGATTGGGATAGAGGGAACCCTCCAAGACTGGGAAGAAGGACTGGGATAGAGGGAACCCTCTGAGACTGGGAAGAAGGACTGGGATAGAGGGAACCCTCTGAGACTGGGAAAGAGGAGGGATTTGGATAGAAGGAACCCCTCAAGACTGGGAAGAGGAAGGACTGGGATAGAGAGAACCCTCCAAGGCTGGGAAGAGGAAGGACTGGGATAGAGGGAACCCCCCCGAGACCAGCAAGAGTAAGTCCTGGTGCTTTGCAGCTGGGAAATCTGGACAAGGGAAGGGAAAGCAAACAAATAATAATAATAATTAAAAAAAATATAAAAAAATTTGTGTGGAGGAGGAGGAAGAGGAGAATACGGACAGTAAAGGCAGAGTTACTGTTGCCATCCCCAAAGCAAGAATAATAATTAAAAAAATCCGAGTTGAGGTGACAGTGAAGAGTCCGACGGAATTCCCTTCCCTGGGGGAAAATAAAAATACAAATGAGGTACCTGTTCCACCCCACAGCCGTCACCCCTTCCCACAGTCACATCAACGCTCCAGCCACTGGTTATTGTCTCTCTGAAATAAAACCATGGGGGCCCGGAGCAGAAGCACCACGTGCGGGTCTGGGCCAGGGCGCGCTGGGCGCCAGTAGCCCTCGTCCAGTTCCTCCCGGCTGGGTGGTTCAGCAGAGATCCAGTCTCTCCTTCACCCTGCCAACAGGCGGAATTGTTCAGTGCTCCACGGAGACGGAGCCTTTTCCAGGTCTCACGTGTTTCTCCAGCTTTTTTTTGTTTGTTTTTTAAAAAAAAAAAAAAAATTATATATATATATATTATATACAGTACAACAAAAAATATCCATGAAAACAAATGGGGTGGAAAAGATGCTTAACAAAAAAAGCTCAAAATAAACCAAATTCCTAACTCTTCCCCAAACTGGTGCTTGCCTTCCCCCACTAGTCCTCCAAGACCACAATCTCCACGTTATGGACCTGGTGCTGATGGTCCTCCACATCTCCCACCACTTTCTCCTCAGTCCTCAGCTCTGTCTCCAGGATCACAGCTTTTCCCTCCGACTCATCCGTATCCGCTTCGGGATCCGGCGCTGGGTCGATCTCTATGATGGTTTGCCCGTCGTCCGAGGTGCCCTCCACAGCTTGGATGGTGGAAGTGAGACCGGATTCCATGGCCACCAGTTCCACGGGGTTGACCACGGCCGCCACGTTGGCCAGGGCGCCGCTGTCCTGCATGGCTGCCGAGCTCAGCAGCGCCAGGCTGGAGGACGGGTGGAGGGTGACCGTGTCGGAGGAGCTGGTCTTGGAGGAGGACACCACGGTGGCGTATCGGAAGAGCTGGGAGCCAGAGGGTAAGGTATGAACAGTCACCGGGCTGGAGCCTTGGCTAATGGTTGCCACCGGGATGTTGCCCACGGAGAACTGTTGTCCGACGGGCGCGATGGCGATGGGGGAGATGACGGTGAACTGAGGCTGCTGGATGGGGGTGGAGGGGCTGAGGACGGTGGCAGAGGCCGGGCGCTGCAGGCGGGGTCTCTTGGGGGGTTTGGGAGCGCTGACGGGCATCAGCACCACATTCTGGATGGTTTGGGACTTCGCCTTCTGGTCCTTGGCAAGTTTCTTCTGCTCTTCCAGTTGCCGCTCCAGGTCTGCAAAGAGAACGGCTAAAGGAGCTCCTGGGGGCTCATGGGCTCCACAACCAACCACTACACCCCATGTTCGCGACAGGAGGTCTCCAAACCACCGAGGGAGGTCTCCAACCAACCGCTACACCCCATGTTTGTGACAGGAGGTCTCCAAACCACCCAGGGAGGTCTCCAACCAACCACTACACCCTATGTTGGCAACAGGCGGTCTCCAAACCACCCAGGGAGGTCTCCAACCAACGACTACACCCTATGTTGGCAACAGGCGGTCTCCAAACCACCCAGGGAGGTCTCCAACCATGTTGCAACATGGGGTCTACACCCCATGTTTGCAACAGGAGATCTCCAAACCATCCAGTCAAGTGTGATCTTAGCATTCCACTCAAGATTTGAACTGCATGGAAGGGAAAGGCCAGATTCTCCTGCCACCCAGGCAGCCCCAGCCAATGTTCTGCTCCCACTCAGCGTGGTTTGGCTGCCTGTCTGCGCCTGGAGAAGGAACAGGCAATGCTCTACACCAGTTGGCTACTCCTATTGGTGAGAAGCTGGTAACTTCTGCTCCCCAAGCAAGATCTGCCTAGAAGGGAGTGTGGACAAACCCCTCCAGACAATAAGAACTGCTTCCTGAGCTTGGGTAGGTCCCCTCCCCAGGAGCAGGTCCCCTCCCCATCTGTACTGGGGACAGGGAACAGGTCAATGAAACATCTCCCTCAACCCTCGTCTGCATGAACACTGGAGAAGCGACACAGTAATCTCATTTATCCAGGGCAGTAGGGGACCATGACATCCCAGATAAGAACAGGTCCTACAGGCCAGGGTGAGGAGGGAGACACCATCCAGCTCTGGGGAATGCAGGTCAGGTTATTGGCTTCAGCCCAGGGGAAGCCGTGTAAGAAACCTGATAGCTCCACTCCAAGACAAACAGGGAACTCGGCACCCTGAGAAGCTGATTAGCTCGGGCACATCATGGCATCGTCTGCAGCTCAGGTAACTGCCACACAGCACCTACTTCCCAATGCCAACAGAATGGGACTCACCCTCCCCCCCCCCCCCCCAGCACCCCAGCTGCGGCAAAAGGCACAGATTTGGACTGTCAAACACCCCAGGCAACTGCTCACCACGAGGGAAAGGAGAGGGGAAATTCCACACAAGCCCTAAGGGGTTGGGATGTGCTTGTTTCGGGGCAGCGTGGATTGAACAACAACCCGCAATGAACCACATTTGGGTTCAGCTCCCGACAGCAGCAGGAGGATGAGAAGCCTCCCGAGGTGCTGACTGTACCTGCCAGTGTGTAAAGAAACTGTTCCTCTCCTTGCTCTGTCTGGTTTTTCCTGTTGTCCAGAACCTTCTTGACTGTGTCCATTAGGCCAAACGTGTGGGCGACGTTGTTCAAGACCGCGGCATCTGCAAGGAAAGCGCGTGGGGACGAACGCCTGGTCCTTCAGGTGTAGTCCCACACTCAAGTATTCAAAAGATGCTCATATTACACCAAAAATGCTCTGCTGCTTTTCACAAAACTACCTGTGTTCTTTCGCAAGGGCTGGCTGACAAGGGCAGACCCCGCTCCTGCATCCTTCTGACATCCAAGGACTAAATAAATCCCATTCACATGATAAAGCAAATGAAACAGAGATGTGTCAGCCAAGCAGCTCAAAACGGCTGCAAATGAAAGCATAATTTGCAATCAGAGAGATACAAACGAGCTCTCCACCTACAAATCATCACCCCATGCTGCTGACAGTGTCATTAACATGCCAGCTCCGCTGAAAGCTGTGCAAAATTTCTATTCTAATCCACTGACTTCAATCACTTCCAGCTTCCAAAAGCTGCCACCTACCAGACACAAAGATCCGCTGGCCCAAAGCTAAATGAGAAAATAAATAAAAAAATATCCTGGGTAAAGCGAAGTTTGTGGCTGCGTGGATGTTCCCTCAGCAAGAGCATCGACAAGAGGTGCTCTCAAACCCTGCGCTGAACTGGATTAGGGAACTGATCCAAGTCAAAAATAACCCTAAAGAGGGGAGAGGAGTTATTTTTAACCCAGATCAGTTCCCTCATCTGGTTCGGCCCCAAAACCAGGTTTTCTGGCACAAGTGAAGACAGAAGGAGGAGCGAGGGGGCAGGACCTGTTTCAGCCTGCACTGGCACGGAGAAAAGCGTTTGAATAACTCTGGTCTGAGAAGTGAATCTGGACAGGCTTTCTCAAGGGCCAGGAGCTGAGGACAGTAGCCCCATGGCCTCAGCAAGTCGCCAGGCTCATTTTGCTCAGGGAATAGGGTGGCGTGTTGCGTCCTTGTGCCCTGCTGTGGGGTCACTGAGTGCATTTCACAGTTGGGGAGGCTGAGACCACACCTACACCGGGCTCCCACAGCTCAGGTAATGAACAGTAGCTCACTCACCACCCTGACTCAACAGCTTTGGCACTTTTAATTTTGGCCTCCGGCTGCCCTTGTGAGCATCCAGCCCCTCCGCAGAGCCAGAGGCTGCGGCTCACAACCTACCTGTCATCTGGAAGGGAGACTGACCCAACCTCTGCTGGACGCCTCTTAGGACTTCTTCTATCTCCTTCTGGATGTTGCACACAACCTCTTCCATCAGCCCCACATCAGCTATTCCCTTCCAGAACATCAGCGTGTCCTCTGGCACGAGGAGAGGGAACAAGAAGTCAACATGTACGAGCATTTGGCATTTTCCCCATAAAACCACCTTAAACCTTTCAGGCAAGAGTAACTCTGCAAGACGACTTCTCATTTGGCCATTGGGGTGGATATAACACACAAAAAAATCCCCAAACCCAAAGAAGTAAAACAGGCCCAGGCAGAGATTCAGTAACGTGTTTTCAAGCAGCACCATGACTTCCAAGGCAACGTTTCACTGCCTCTGTTCACCCGTGCAAGAGGCAGAGCTTAAAATCTTTGTTTGAGGAAATTCTGCCCAAGCTTCTGTGCTGATCCTGAGAGGGAAGGCAAAGCACCGCAGCCAGAGAGACTCAGCCAAGAGAGGTGACGGGGCACTAACAGACACTGCTCACTGGTGGCTTCACTCTAGCTCCAGGCTGCCAGATGTTTACATCCTTATAACAAACAAAATAAACCAGTAGCAACTGATCTGGGGGATCATCCATCAGCCACAAGGCCAGGGCTGAAGTCTGCAGTGAAGAGCTCCATTCTGGGATAGCAGAGGCTGGGGGATAGCTCTGTCATTGCCTAAACTCTCCTTATTTTCAGCATTTCAGTCTCCAGAATGTAACAGGCGAAGAAAAGGGGAGAAAAGACCCAACAAACACCCTGAGCTTACCCGAGATCTCATCCGTGTCCTTTTTCATGCCTTCCTCAGTGGCCATGGTGACGGCAGCCGTCAGAGCCGAGTTCCACTCGATCCCCTCCTCCATGCTCTCCTCCGACAGCGCGATCTGGGTGATGCTCCCTGCCAGAGAGGCAATGTCAGCCCTCTCTGCGGCACCAGGAGCGCCAGCCCTGAATCCCTGCTTTGCTTTCCACCCCCCTAACACCCCTCCAGGGCTCCTTTTTTTTTTTTTTTTTTTTTTCTTTTTGGACTCTTGTGGTCAGGTTGTTTGTGCCTGGCTTCTTTCAGCCGAATTAGCTAAAAGCAAATAGTGCTGCTTCTCATTGGAACCGTGATTGTGAAAGGCTCTGGGGCTTCTGGAGGGAAAACCACCTGCCCTCCATAAACCAAAACTGGAGTCCTGGTATAAGAGCAGAAAGGGATCAGAATAAAGAAGGGAACAAATAAGCCTCAGCCCAGCCACCCTTCTCCCCTCGCATCATCACCAGGGAGCTCTGCACCCCAGAAATGCCCAAATCTCTCAAGAAATGAGGGTCCAAGCTGGTATATAGAAGGGAAATTGATCTGACTCAATCCTAAATTTCTGGATCAAATTTGGGACTAAACCAATCCGCAGCCATGGTATGGTTTTACCATGTGCTTTCCAGGAGATTCTCCTTAGCCTATGGACAACTCTGCCATCCCACCCACCCAGGGCCTTAGAGAAATGTAACCTGCCCAGCTGAACAGTTCAGTATGGCTGGGAGTCCTCTTCTCAAGGCCAAGTTGAAGGGGCTTTGAGCAACGTGGTCTGGTGGGAGGTGTCCCTGCCCAGGGCAGGGAGGTTGGAACTCGATCTTTAAGGAACCTTCCAACCCAAACCATTCTATGATTCTTCTCTTCGCTTTCTGCAAGGGATTCACTGAGAATTTCCAGTTGGGATGACAATCAAATGACATCCATCCATCACACCCGGCTCACGGATGTCCTGGTGATGCGGAGCTGCTCACCAGAGGAGGTCAGCAGGCCTAGATTCATTTCTAAGCATCAGCCCATCTCATGCCTTTGTAATACACCCTCAAAAAGGACATCAGGAACACCGTAAAAGCTCTCGCAGGTGTTTGCTCACAGGGTGACCCCAGCACGGGGATCCCTTCAAGGTGACCCTCTCCTGGCTCCCAAGGCTGCCTCTACTCACTGCTTAACACCGTTTTCCAGCCCTCCCACCACAGAGCAGGGCTCCCTGGCAGATGCTGCCGAGACCTCTCTGAGCAGCCACCAGAAGCTTTTTCCTTCCCAGAAACCAGAGCAGTCTCCTGAATGGTGGGACTGCCCTGCTACGCTTGGGGAGAAGGTGTAAAGTATGTGTGGGGGGGTTTCAACCTGCTTTGATTAGCCCAGGGAGGGAGAGGAGCATCAGAGGGAACTTCCCGTGGCATCGCTAACTGGTTTCCTACCATCAGCTGATGTGGGAGTCTGCACCACGCTCTGCTGCCCCGGCACCGGTGCTCTGGCGCTGCTGATCAGGAGATCAAACTTGGTGCTTCGGCAGGTGTTGGTACAAACTTTGTCGTGCTGGTAGAAATCGATTTGCCCCGAGTCCATCATCTTCCTGTGCAGGGTGTGGGGAGAGAACCAACCTCAGCTCGAATATCAACCCAGAGATAAAAAAAGAGTATTCCAACTAGGAATGCTACGGGCCGTGGGAAGGATGGAGAAAGGGAGACCCAGCGCCACTCTGCAAACCAAACATCTCCTGCAGGGCTTTCAAATGACAAATACAAGCCATTCCCCAGCTTCAGATGGAGGGCTCCAGTCCTATTCCACCCCCACCAAGTACAAGGTTTCCCAGGTGAGGCCGCTTCTGCGCAGGATGAGGAATCCTGTCCCTCAGACCACGGGGCCAGGATCTCTGCAGGCTGCTGGCCAAGTAATGTGAGCTTCCAAGAGATCTCCCGGGGACTGCAAAGCAGACAAAATCCCTGCTCGGGATCCTGCAGCTGCAGTGATGAAGCCCTGAAGCTGGAGAGAGCGTCAGGCAAGTCAAATACCTCAGCATGATTCCTCCGAGGCGAATGGCTCTCTTCCAGTCCTTCAGGGTAGACTTCCCAGCCAGGTGAACAAAATGCTTCGGGCTGATCAGCTGGTCATTGAACTGCCAACGAGATAAGCAAAGGCTCAGCAAACAGGGAAACGTCACTTCGGAAGAGTGTACTGGGACAGCCAACCCACAGCTCATCTAAACCCCCACTTCTACCCAGAGAGAGGAGCTGCTTCTCAAATCCCTGCCAACTTTGATCCCCTCGGCACAGCAACGCTTGTAACTCCAGAATGGATATGTTTGCAGGGATGACCTGCCAGCATTCGAACCACACAGCTCTCGCCAAAAACAGCCCTGAAAGCTTTCGTATGAAACACAAACCAAATTAGCTCCTTCTGTGAAGGCGTACAGTCATCTTGGAGATCATTACAGGAGACTCCTATTACATCAAACAGCCCGGCAACATCTGGCTGACACAGGTATTCACTGAGGAGTCTGTTCTGTCCCGCTCCGGTGACTAAGACAGTTCCCATCGAGGGTCAGCAACAGAGCGCTGTCGCTGCAGCAGCAGCACACGGGGACTCAGCACATCAGCTCTTACATTCCACAGTCTCAAGGGGAAATAGGTAACAGCAAGATTTCTCTTCTCAATGTGACCCGCTCACTGAGGAAGTGACAGGAGCAGGGTATCAGGGCACCAAGGGACAGAGACAAGGAAGAAAAGCTCTGGCAGATCTCAGTACGCATCCCCTGTTTGCCTTCAGCTCCAAGTCCCTCGTCAAGTGCCAAATATGACCCTGCTTTAACCAGTAGTCAAGAGCTACGCCGAAATATAAGGTGGGTGACAGGCCTTCACTCCTTACCCTGCTCCTCCCCTGCTTCTTCTCATGCTAGAAACAATTTTAGAGCTAACAATCCAGCACGCTGCAAAGGCGAAGTCGCTCGGCTCCAGGACAAGGCTCGGATTAAAAAGTCCTGAGAAGGTCAAGCCCCAGACTTTGAGAGCAGAGAAGGAACCTGCTGTTAAAACTCCCTTACCTTCACACACTTGACATTGATTCCTGGACAGACGAACTTCTTCCAGAGCAGGATGGCTTTGCTCTCCCCGCAGGTGATGGGATAAGCGATCTCAATCTCCTCGTTTGCTTCAATGGTGCTGGGGTCTGAGGGAAGAAGTGTTGAAAATGAAACTTTCCACCCAAGAGGCTCAAATCCCACAAGGTGGGAGGTGAAAACTCACAGGTTGTGAGATCTGTGGTCAGCAAACCAAAAGAACGGCCGATCCCAGTTCAGGATCAGTTCTCTCTTAGTCTCCTCCAATTCCTAGCTCTAAACAGTAATTGGCATCTGCTTTTTAATATAGCAACGCTCAAAACGGAGCTCATCTATCAGGAGAACGTGAGATCAGAAACCCAACACACGTGTAAGGGGGGGCAGGGTCAATGAGAACAACCTTTGTGGAAATAAAACGCTTTAAAATTTGCAGCACAGATGCCTCTCAGTTTTCTTGGAGCTCCGGTATCTGTTTAGCGGCGATATCAGATATTTACTGATAATATATTCTCTTCACATGCAGAGTTTCTGCTAATCCTGCCAGAAGACCCACACCCACACAGGAAGCAGAAGAGTAGTCGAGATCTAACGACAGCACCTAATGACAGGAGCCTTTCCCCACATTCTCCTCAGGATGGCAGAGAGCACTCGGAGCCAACCTGTTTGTTCTCCTGAACATCCAACCCAAATCGTCAAGCTGTTCGTTCAGCAAAGAACCACCAACCACAGCCTGCTGCTTCAGCCAGCGCAGACACAACCACCATCCTCCTAACCACCATTCCTGCCTGCTGGTGTCTGCCCACCGAGACTGGGGAGAAACCTCGGCTCCCCTGGACCCCGTGGGAGCCCTTACCATTCATTGCAGGAGAGCCAGGATCTCAGTTCCAGGACTTTTGAGACCAAGCAGTAACAGCAGAGGTCTTATTCCAGAGTATGCCCAGACCCTGCACCCTCATCCATGCCTGGGAATCAGCATCTGCAGGGGCAGAGCCAGAAGGAAGCCCAGCGAACCGGAGACACCAGCTCAGCGGCGACCAGCCCTGCAGAGGAGGGGATTCTGCCCACGCCAAGCGGGAACTCACCGATCCCTTCTTCCAGCTTGTGGATGGTGTGGGTTTCCACGGCCACTACGGCGGCGCTGGCCTCGGAGCCCTCTTGGTAAATCCTGTTGTGAAAGCATGCATTGATTAAGAAACGATATAAATGGCGGAAAATTAAGATTCACAGCGAGGGGTTAAAAATTCAGTTTGTTTTCTTCTTCCCTGTCCTTGAGGGATGAGGATTTTGTTTGATACAGTTTCAATCACTGGCATTTTTTTGGCACATACAAAATAGGATAATAATCCCGAGGAGTGAAACACGCAGAGGCGTTCCCAGTCCTGTCATCTCACTCTCCGTGCTGCCAGCGCCACTGAAGCGGCTCTGCAGCGCGCTTCCCTCTGCCTTCTCCTCCGCTTTCTGGTACAGGCAGCTCCCCACGACAACAGGAAGCAGAGCTCAATGCCCCAGGATTTCCCTCCCAGCCCCGTGTGACACTGCAGCACGGGTGATCACACGCAGGGAAGAGTCACTGCCAGGCCTACAGCCACCCTGTCCTGTGAACACTATCAAGCTGGCGCCAGGGTATTTACGTCCTGATCGATCCAGAGTTAAGATGAAGTGCCTGGTGGCAGCCACTTCTCCGCAGCAGCTGTCAGGACTACCACAGAATTCCCTCCAACATCCCAGCTTCGTTGTATTTTAGAGGAGGATTATTTCAGGGGAAAGCTGGCACAGATCTGCATATGCAGATCTGGACAAAGGGGCACAGACCATCACGTACAGCAGCTGCAGCGTGGCAAAAACCCACCCTGGGGCTGCAGAGAGAAGAGGCAAACCAGGAGGACGGGTGGCCAGGGCAGTGCCGTGACCATCTCGCCGCGTCCCCACTGCCACAGCCACCTCCAGATCCAGAGACTGCATGGAGCAGGCACGTCCCCACAGGACCACTTCAGTCCTCGGAGGCACCGTGACAGCGACAGACACAAAAGCTTTTTTTTTTTGGCGTTGTATTTTCCTCTCTACCACGCGTGGCACAAAACCGACGCAGTCCTGGAAAGCGCAGTGACGCTGAGTCCCCACACCACAAAAATCTACACGGACCACCCCCCACCACCACCCCTTTCCCCATCCCATCCCACCCCGCACCGCCCAGCCACACCAGTACTGTCCAACTCACCCTTGCTGCACCGGCTGGAGCTGCAGGATCACTTGGGTTTTGGTATCCTCCGGGTTCTCCCCTTCGTTCCCATCACTTGGTACAACCACCACATCACCCACAGGGACGCTGACTTCGGCGTTTGCCATCTCTCACATGAAGCCCGGCGGCGGTGGCAGGGTGCCGCGGTGCTGCAGAGGGCAAAGCAGAGGCAGGTCTGTACCGCGGCAGCACCGCTGCCTGCACGGGCAGAGGGACAGGCAACGGTCTCTAAGCATGATCACCCAAGTCCCACCGCAGCAAAAGGCCGGGCTGGGGGGGGACCGGGGGGGCCGGCAGAGCAAAGCTGCAGGCTCCCAAGAGGGGAACCTGGCGTTTCAAATTCACCAACAGAGAGAGACCGCAAGCGTCTGTCGATACACACGGAGATTTCTCCTCCCCTCTCGATCACGATAGCTGGGAACATCTCACCCTGACAGGGGCAGAACCCCCCCCCCCTCGGAGCCATCCCACTCATAACTTCCCCATCTGGCAGCAGCAGTGTCCGGCTGCCCTTGGGATGCTCCGATCCCTCGCCACCAGGAAGGCACCTGGGGCTGACCCCGTGGAGAAGCCGATATTCCCAGTGGCAGAGGTGGAGATCCTGCAGGAGAGACTCACAGAGGGTCACAAAGGTGGTTTCGTTACTGCTGTGGTTACCGCTCAGCCCCGCGGGTCGGGATCACCCCCACGGGGTTTAAAAGCTTCTAGGGAAGTGCTGGTGACAGGACAGGACCTCACAGCAGGCGATGGCGGGCTGGGTGACCAACAGCATGGATGAGCAGGGACAGCCAGGAGCGCAAGGGACACACTCCAGCCCACACACCCTGCGGGTTATGATGCCTCGGCCACGTCTTAGAATCATAGAATGGTTTGGGTGGGAAGGGACAATTCAAAAGCCATTTTGTCCAATGAGCAGGGACACCTCCCACCACACCAGGTTGCTCCAAGCCCCCTCCAACCTGCCCTTCAACCCCTCCAGGGATGGGGCA
>JAOQGH010000009.1:4753547-4772746 GCA_025769975.1 Gallinago jamesoni
CACCGGCGCGGCCCCCCCCCCCCCCCCCAACCCCCCCGCGGCGCGCGACGGCGGCACGTACGGCGGCAGCGGCGGCGGCGTCGCGCTGAGGCGCCCCCTTCCCTCCCCTCTCCTCCCTCCCCCGGCGGGGCCGGGCCTGCGCCTCCCCCCCGCCCCGCCCCGCCGCGTCGTCGCGTGGCCCCTCCCGGCTCCCGTAGCGCGGCGCCGGGCGGCACTTACCGTCGCCGAGCGGCCGGGTCCGGGGGCTGAGGTAAAAGTCGGCGCGGGGGGGGGGGGGGCAGAGGGGGGGAACGGGCCGGGCAGGAGCGCGCCTGCGCAGTGGCCTCTGCGGCCTCGGCCGCCAGCACTTCCGGCCGCCGCCTGCCTTAAAGGGGCCGCCGCGCGCCCGGCGCCCTGCTGCCCCCTGGCGGCGGGAGCCTCAAGTCGGTCGGGTTGATTGACAGCCAGTCGGACCAATGGTGGCGGCGGGGCCGCGCGGTGGTGGCCAATGGGAGCGCGGGGTTGGAAGTGGGCGGGCGCCCGGCGGCGGGAGCGGCGGGGCCGCGGCAGCGGCGGCGGGAGGAGGAGGAGGAGGATGCGGGCGGGCGGCGGGGCGGCGCGGGGAGCGCTGGCCGTGGCGCTGCTCCGCCGCTGCCTGTTGCTGGGCCCGCTGGGGATGAGTCCGGCCGGCGGACAGGAGGGTGAGTGCGGGTTGCGGGGTACCGGTGGCGGCGGGGGATCCCGCACCGGGACACGGCACCGGGACACGGCACTCGTACTGGCACCTCTCGGGGATAAACTTCCAGCGACGGGGTGGGCCGTGCGCCGCGCCCGGGACGGGGACTAGGTCGGGATGCGGACCGGGACCGGACGGAGACCGGACAGACTCCCCCCTGCTCCGGTACCGGTGCGGGACGGGCTCATCACTGTGTCCGGACCGAGATCGGATCAGAAGGGGCTCTCCGGTACCGATCCGGGATGAAATACCTGCTGTCCCCGAACCGGGACCACAGCGAGACAGAATCCCCGCCGTCCGTCCATCCCGGTACCGATCAGGTCGGGGTCCCTGCTGTCCCCAGACCGGGGATCACAGCGGGACGGAGTCCCCGCTCTCCGTCCGCCCCCGTACCGATGCGGGACGGGGTCCCCGCTGTCCCCAGACCGGGATCACAGCAAGACGGAGTCCCCACTCTCTGTCTGCCCCGGTACCGATGCGGGACGGGGTCCCCGCTGTCCCTCTGCCCCGGTACCGGGCGGGACAGGCTCCCCGCTGCTTCCTTCATCCCGCATTACCCCGGTCACGCACTCCGCTGCTCTCCCCGCAGCCTCCTCCCCACGTCCCATCCTGCTCCCGGTGCCAGGGTCCTGCCGGTGCCGGGATTCCCGGGGTCGGCTCCGCAGGGTTTTCCCCGGGAATCCCTAATCCCCGGGAGCCCGAGGCTGCCCCGGTTTAAGAGGATCAGCGGAGCTTACGGTGAGCGTTGGGGGGGGGGGTGTCACACCCACCGGGGAGCGGGAAGGCCCCGCGGGGACATTCAACTAAATCTTGTCCCCACGACATGCTTTTTCCCGGTGCCACTTGTCCCGGGAGCGAGGAGACGGGGACGGGATACCCCCGGCGTTGTCACCGGTGAGAGGGAAACTGAGGCACGGGGGGTGGAAACGGGGCTGGATCACGGTGGGGGGACAGACAGAACCACACGAGCGATTCGGGAGATGTCCCACAACGGGATTCCACCGGATCCCGAGGCCCCGGGGGGGACGAGGGACGGACGGGACACACGGGGCAGCTCTCCTGGGGATGGCAGCGTGCCGGAGGCAGGGAGCGTGCCGGACTTTTCCCGGAGCATCGCCCTGTTGTGTCTTTCCTGCATCCTGTGAGAAACCAAACAAATCTCCGGCAGGGATGGCCCCAGCGGGGGCTGCAGCTTCGCCCTCACCCAGCGGAAATCCACTTTTCCCATTTTTATTTTTATTTCTTTTTCCTCTTTTTTTGACGAATTTGGTTTTCCACGCAGATCCCGATGACTCCGACCTTCCCTCTTGGAAATTCCCCACCAAATTTCTCTCTCCTCAGCACAGCAGACTTTCTGGGAGCTGCCTTCCCGGGGTCATCCCCTGCTGTTGCCCCCATCCAGCCTGTCCCCTGTTGTCCCCATGTCCGTCCCCCGTCCCCCCCCCCCCAGCTCCGGAGGGCCTGATCCTTCCCAGCTCAGCCGTAACGGGGGTCACTTTTCCCTCCCACAGGGGGGGAAAATCAGGGATTTCACCCAGTCCCACATCCCTGCCCAGGGATTGTTCACAGGATAAACTCCCCCTCAGTTTGGCTATTTGGCTACTAGCCCTTTCCACAGGCTGGGAAGGAGTGGGCTCCGTGGGAGGAGGACGAGGAAGGGGGGTTGGCTGGCATTTTTCATCTCCGTCCCCCCCTCCTTTTTTTTTTTTTTTTTTGTTTATCCCTGCAGGATTTTCCCCCGCCGGTGCTTTGTGCCGTCTCCGGGCGACGGCGAGGGGAGCCAAGGCAGGGACGAAGCCGTGCCCGCCGTGGCTTTTCTGATGCTTGGCAGGAGCTGCAGCTTTTTGGGGAATGCGGGGGGGGGTGTGTGTGTGTGGGGAAGAACGATGGATACCTCCCCCCTCTTCCACCCCCCAGCCCACACAGAGGGGCTGAGTGGTGCTTCCCCACCCCAATCCTGCCCCACGGGACACTTTCAACTCAAGTTTCCAGGATATTCCCTCTTGCCCGGGGGCGGCCGGCCCGGAGAAAAGCCCCTTTTGTGATGAGGTTGACTGGGATGCAGCTGCCCAAGGTCATCCTCAAGGTCAAAGCTGCAGCTGGGGGTTCCCGGGGGGGGCGCTGCTCAGTGCTGTGGGGGCAGTTATTTCCCCTTTGCATCCTTTCGGAGCCCCTAAAATTGGGGTTCTCCTGGCCTGGGGGATGGAGAGGAGCTGGGGGGTGCAGGTCTGCGCTGGGTGGCTGTGAGGGAAACTGAGGCAGCTTCATCCCTGGATCCCCCCCAGGGTCTGTCGCCGGTGGGGACGGGGACGGGGACGGGGACGGGGAGCAGCCAGAAAAGCCTGCAAAAAAGCAGTTTCCAACCAAGAAAACATTTAAAGGAGCTGCAGGTGGCCGTGGGGTGTCCCCAGGGCCACGCCAAGTGGGGAAACTGAGGCAGGGAGCACCCTGGCTGTGTTGTGTGTGTGTGTGTCCTCCCCCCCCCCCACCACCACCTTTTCATCTCTCCGCAGGGGACGGCTGTGGCCACACGCTGCTGACACCCCACAGTGGCACCCTCAGCTCCAAGAACTACCCGGGCACCTACCCCAACCACACGACCTGCCGCTGGCGGCTGCGGGCCCCCCCGGGCACCTCCCTCCTCCTGGCCTTTGGGGACATTGACCTGGAGCCCTCCGAGCACTGCGCCCGCAGCTCCCTGCTGCTCGCCGACCCCCAGGCTGGCACCGCCTACGGTAAGGAGGGGGGGGGGGGGGGATGTGACCCCCCGGGGAAACTGAGGCAGCGGCTGCGGATGGGGCTGGGGGGGTTGATATCGCTTTATGTGAAGTCCCGGGTAAGGAGGAGGTCAGGAAAATCTGGCTTTTTAGCTGATTTCCTCGTGGGAAAGGGGAGTATTCTAGGAGGGGGGTATCCAAGGACAGGGAGATCTAAGGAAGGGGGTACCCTAAGGTGGGGGTACTCGTGGGAAGGGGGTATCCAAGGACAGGGAGATCTAAGGAAGGGGGTACCCTAGGATGGGGGTACCCAAGGAGGGGGATATCTAAGGAGGGGGTTACTGAAAGATGGGGGTACCCGAGGAGGGTGGTACTTGAGGACGGGGGTATTCGAGGAGGGGGGTACCCGAGGAGGGGGTTCCCCACGGAGGGGGATGTCTGAGAAGGGGGATATTTGAGGAGGGGAAGAGTGGAGGAGGGGGGTACCCAAGGACAGGAGCTGTTTGAGGACAGGGATATATAAGGATGGGGGAATTTGAGGAGTGGGGTACCCAAGGAGGGGGCTATTGCCAAGCTGGAGGGGGCAGGGCGGGGGGGGGCACCCAGCTGGGAGCAGATGCAGCCACCGATTAATTAATTCCGTCTGCCCAGCCGCTGCCTAAATGCTTCCAGGATTTCCCCGGAGAGATGTAATGGTCTTGGAGGGATTTGACAGCACCGGGAGCGCGGCGGGTACCGGGGGAGACATCTTGGCGGGGGGTGGGGAGAGAAGCATTAGTGTTGGAGTGTCAATAGGGTGGGATGGAGCAGCCGCCCCGAGGCGGGGTGAGGGGCAGGGGCTGCTGTGGGAACCACGGGGTGGAACGGAGCCAGCTTGGATCCGCCACTGCTCCCGGGACTGGGATTTTTTCCCTGTTCTCCAGGGCTTTCGCCCTTGTGGGGCTGGTACCCAGAGGGGTGACAGCACGTGAGGTCCCTGTTCCCCATCCCCTCCGGCGTGGCCTTGGGGACACATTTGTCCCCATCCCCAGGGGACCCAAAACCCAGAGACCGCCTGGCCCAGGCTGATGGGTCCTGGAGCAACGTGGAAAATGGGGGGGAACCCATCTGGGGGACCCCCAGATGATGCTCCTGGGGGGCTGGCAGAGGTGGCCGGGCACCCACAGCCCCTTTGGGTGCCTTCCCTGGGGCCGTGCGTGCCGGCGGGCAGGGGGTGACGTGGGGCCAGGCTGGGGTCTCGCTCCCTCGGCGGCGGCTGACGCCGGCCCTTGAGAATTCCCAGATGTTTTTCGGGAAGCGGCCGGCGCTGGCGGAGGCTGTGGGCTCCCTCCTGCTGACTCAGACCCCGCGTCTGGCGCCTGGCCTGGGGATGTGCCAGGGTCCCGGTGGGGGTGGCCACCTCCAGCCCGCGGCTCTGCCGAGGGGTCCCTGGCATGCAGGGGGTCTCCAGAGCCACCGGCCGGGTGGGCACCATGCTGGACACGGCAGCATCACATCACCCCTGGCATCTGGGTGGGAAGTCCCTGCATGCGTGGCATCTGCATCTCATATGCATGTCATTTGCATATCACGCGGAGCCCCCATCACATCTGTCACCCTGTGACATCCCTGCGCACACGCGTGTCCCACATCCCCCGGGGCTCAGCCTCTTGGTTAAATATGACCCAGGCAGGGTGAGGGTGTGGGTTGGGGTGGGGAAACTGAGGCACAACACGACCCTGCTGGGGGGGTTTCACAGCCAGCACCATGGGGACACAGGGAAATAACTCCCTGTCCCCAAAGCTTCGATGGCATTTGCTCAAAGCATCTCTGGGCACCCCAAGGCCCTGGTGATGGGCATGACCCAGAGCAGAAAAATGGAGGGGGGGGGGGGCTACTGGTGATGGCAACTGGGGATTGGGGCCACCTCTTGTCCCCAGCTGGGACCAGGGATGTCCCCAAGGAACCTGCTGGCTCGCTAAGCCGAAGTTTTAATCAGGGAGATGGAGACTGCAAATTAATTTGGATTAAAGGCGGGGGATTTAGGAGCAGCTTCTCCCCCTCCCTTGCCTGTGAAAGGGGAGGTGGGGAGGGGACAGGGACACAGCCCCCGTTTTGGGGTCCCGTGGGGCCACGCTGCTTGTGCCAGCCCTGGCAGCAGGGGATGTGGTGGCAGATGCCTGAGAAGAGCTGGTGGCCACTTGTGATGTCTGTCCCTGCTGTGGTGGAATGAAGAGCCCCAGGGGAGGCGTTTTTGGGAAACAGTGGGGGGTCTGAGCCCATCTGCCCCCGCTTGGGGAAGTGGGGACATCTTGGGGTGTCCCCCCCCAGGAGCCTGGTCCAGCTCTGACCCCCGTGCCTGGGGGCTGTGCTCCCCCGGTGCTGCTTGTGGGGACACTGCGGAGGGGGGTGGGGGACAGTGGGGACAGGGTGAGCTGGGGGGGGCTGTGCCCCAGGTCCCCCCCCTAGAGTGGGTGTAACTGCTCTGGGGATGGGGCAGCCCTGGGGCATGGGACCACCCTTGGGATAGGACCACCCTGGGGTTGGACCACCCTGGCATGGAGCCACCCTGGCATGAGGTCACCCTGGGGGTTGGACCATGCTTGGGCACGGGGCCACCCTCAGGATAGGACCACCCTGGGGTTGGGACCACCCTGGGGCTGGGATTACCTTAGGGATGGGCCACCCTGGCATGGGACCACCCTGGGGCACAGCTCAAATGCCTGTCCCCCACCTTGGCTGTGGCGAGGGCTGAGCCAGGGGAGGTGACATCCCAGGGTCTGGGTGTCCGTTCCTGTCCCTGGGGAACCCTGTCCTCTCCACGACCCTGTCCCTGCCACAGGGCCCTACTGCAGGAATGCTGTCCCCACCACCCCGCTCCTGGTGACAAACTCCAGCACCATGACCATCCTCTTCAACAGCACCAGCCACCGCTCGGGACGAGGTCTCCTCCTGTCCTACGCCACCTCCCAGCACCCAGGTAGGGGGGGTATCCCTCAGGGACACAGAGCACCCCCCCTGGGCCATGTCTTGGCCCATAGAGGGGGGACAACACAGCCAGGGATGAAGGCAGCTCCTTGCCTACCCCAGGGTGGGTGCTCATCACCCTGAGCTCCCTGAAGATCCATGTTCTTCCTGGCTGGGGGCACAATAAGGGAGAACCCTGGGCCACCCAGCCAGCTGGGACCCCTCCCTCAGCACCCTGGACCCCCAGCCAGCTGGGACCCCAATATCAGGCAGAGCCAGAGGTGTGGGGCCGGTGGCTACAGGGACCCGAGGGGACGTCCCTCCCTGCCCCTCTGGGATGGGGTGCCCTGGGGCAGAGGTGGGTGTTGCGGCTTGGGTGGGGGGTCCCTCACCCTGGGGTGTCCCTGCCTTGCAGACCTGGTCTCCTGCCTGGTTCGAGGCACCCACTACACCCAGGAACACATCAGGTGAGTGGCCAAGGGGTGCAGGTGGTCGTCCTCAGGCTGAGGGGGGATCTGATCAACACCTATAAATACTTAAAGGGAGGGTGTCAGGAGGATGGGGCCAGTCTTTTTTCAGTGGTGCCCAGGGACAGGACAAGAGGTAACAGGAACAAATGTGACCACAGGAAGTTCCACCTAAAGATGAGGAGGAACTTCTTCACTTTGAGGGTGGCAGAGCCCTGGAAGAGGCTGCCCAGGGAGGTGGTGGAGTCTCCTTCTCTGGAGACATTCCAGCCCACCTGGACACCTTCCTGTGGGACCTGCTCTGGGTGGCCCTGCTCTGGCAGGGGGTTGGAGGAGATGATCTCCAGAGGTCCCTTCCAACCCCATGTCATTCTGTGATTCTGTCCCCTCTTTGGTGTCCCCCAACCTTGGCATCACTGCTGGTCCCCATCAGCCCCAGTTTTGTCCCTATCCCTCTCCTGGGGGGTTTGGGCTGTGCTCGCTCCAGGGCTCTTGGGGTGCAACCACAATGGGATGGGGAGCAAAGCGGGTGTGGAGGGGGGGGGAATTTGGACAGGAGTGAGCCCTGACACCCCCCCCAAATGTGTTTCAGCGTGTACTGCCCCGCAGGCTGCAAGGACATTGACGGGGACATCTGGGGCAACCCGAGCCAGGGCTACCGGGATGTAAGTGCAGAGCCCGGCTCGTCCCCAGCACGTGTGGCTACTGCTTGTCACCCCCCAGCAGACCGCAAGGGCTGGGTTTGGCTGGCCATGGGGTGCCCCATGGGGTGCTGGCCCCCCCACCCCATATCTCGGGGAGGGGGGGTGTGTGTGGGGTTGGGAGGAGGGGGCTGCTCTCACCCCTGCCCTGCTCCCCGCAGACCTCAGTGCTGTGCAAGGCGGCCGTGCATGCCGGGGTGATCGCGGATGAGCTGGGGGGGCAGGTCACCCTGGCCCGGGAGAAGGGGATCACGCTCTACGAGTCGGCCTTTGCCAACGGGCTCCACTCCAAAAGGTGGGCGAGGCTGGGGGAGGGGATGGAGGGGAGGGGCTGGAGACCCCCGGCTGCACCCCACACCCGGCTGTGGGGCACATCCATGCTGACACTGGGGACCTGCCCTCCCCCCCCCCGCCTCGATCTCGGAGATGCCTATGGTTTGTTCACCTGGGGACCCCCCCATCTGATGCTCCCCCCACTTCCCTCCCCGCAGGGGATCCCTCTCTGAGAAGCGGCTCGTATTCCACAAAGGTATTTTTTTTTTCCCCCATTTCCCCTAAAATTAAGCCACGATTTTGGCTGCCAGACCCGGTGCCACCCCCTTTCCCTTCCCCGTCCTGTGGCCAGTTGGGGGTCCCGGGCTTCCAGCCTGCTGTCTCCCGTTGCCAGCCTGTGGCGATGTGCTGGAGGTGGCCACCTTCAACGCCTCGTCCTGGTGGCACGAGGTGGACCCTCTGGGGCAGGACCGAGCCTGGGTGGCTGAACGGGCGGCGTTTGGCACCGCCGGCCACTCCTGGGCCACCCAACCCGGCTCCGAGGACGCCTGGCTGGAGCTGGACCTGGGCACCCGCAGGAATGTCACAGGTGAGGACCAGCCACCCTGTCCCCACACCACTGTGTCCCCTCCCCATGGTGACACGGGTGCCAACCTCACTGACTTCCCCCAAAACTTCCTAGAGCAGCCGCAACCGCCCCCCAAAAAACCACCCAGAAAGGACTGCAGCTCCTTGTGCTGTGGTTTTACTGGCGCAAACTGGAAGACAGCACCACCCCCCCACACACCCTGGCTGTCTCCTTGTCCCCTTTTTGTCCCTGTGCCCTCCTTGCCCCCCCCCCCTCCATCCGCAGCCCATTCTGGGCCGAACAAGTTAATATTATGCTCTTGCATCTGGTGCCAACGAGCGCCTTTTGTTCGGCCGGAGCCTGCCCAAAGCGGGGGCTTTGTGCGGCAGCGGCTGGTGGCTGCGGGGAGGAAAATGGGGACATTGTCCGGCCGGAGGCTGGAGGAGGGAGGAATGTGGGGCTGGCAGCCCAGGCCGGAGGTTATCGGCTCCTGGGGGGCAGAGTGGGGGGGTCCGGGCGCTCGAATCTGCCACCCAAATGCCCTCCTGGGGTCGGAGAGACTCCCTGTGGGGAGGTCCTCCAAGGAGGGTGAGGAGTTTTCCCGCTCTGGGTATCCCGGAGATGAGGGTTATTCCAGCTAGGAAAGCTCTGCCTCGTGCAGTGGGGTGTGTTGGGGCGCTGGGAAGCCCCCCCCTCCAAACTCTTCCCCAGCCCTGCACCCCCCCCCCAGCTGACAGCAGGGCTCCCCCTGCACCAACAGGCATCATCACAAAGGGCTCCTCCGAGCAGTACGACTACTACGTGACGTCCTACCGGGTCTCCTCCAGCCGCGACGGGAAGAACTGGAGACCCTACAGAGGCACCGGTGGCCAGGAGGACAAGGTGGGCATGGAGGGGACAAAGGGTGGGAGGGGACACAGGACCCCCACCCAAGGATGCGTGGCCATGGGTGCCCTCTTTGCCCCCTCCGGCAGGTTTTTGAAGGAAACGCCAACAGCCGGGAGGAGGTCTCCAACGCCTTCATCCCCCCCATCGTCGCCCGCTACGTCCGTGTCACACCCCAGAGCTGGCACCAGCGGGTGGCCTTGAAGGTGGCCCTGGTGGGCTGCCAGCCAGCACGGGTCCGTGCACCCCGGCCCTACGGTGAGCCCCACAGGGTGGGAGCTGTCACCCCTAGCCCCCAAATGGCATCCCAAACAGCCCCCGGGGGGGGGGCGTCTCCATCCCACCCTGTGCCTGGCAACGGTCCCACCCTCACGGTCCCCACTCTGTCCTGCAGTGCCCAGCATCCCCAAGGAGGTCCCTGTCCCCACCAGCAGCCCGGCCAGCCAGACCCCCATCCCCGGCGTCGCCCTGGACCCGGAGAAGGCAGGTGGGTGCCACAGGGGGGGGGGTTGTCCCTGGGGTGCAAGCCTCTTCTTGGGGGTGCTGTAGGCACCAATGGACGCACTTGGGCTTTAAGAACCCCCCCGGTGACAACACATTGATTTTCTTCCTCTGGTGGCCCTGGGTGGGCTCCTGGCACCCATGGGTGCAGAGGGGTGGCGTGGGGCTGATGCTGCCCTCCCTCCCCAGGCTCCACGCTTCTGGTGATGCTCCTCATCGGTGGCTTCGTGCTCCTCTGCTCCTGCCTCCTGCTGCTGGCTTTCCTCTGCCACAGGAAGAGGTGGGTCCTATCCTGCCCCCCCCCCCCCCCCCCGTTTTGCCCTGGGGGACCCAGCATCACCCCCTCCCCAAAGCCCAGCAGCTCCATTTGGCTGCTTGCTGGGTACTGGGGGGTGCAGCCCCCTCCCCTGCAGAGGGTGGTGGTGGGCATGGGGTGGCCAGGACCCCTCACTCCCATCTCGTTTTCCCCTTGGCAGGAAGCCGGCGGCGGAGCTGAGCTGTGGGATCACGAAAGGTAATAAAGTGTCCCCAACCCCTCACCGGTGGCACCCCAATGGCCGTGCCGTGGGACCAGGAGGGGTGCAGCTGGTTTAACTGGTGTTAAACCAACAAAGGGCACAGTGTGTGACAACCAGGGGGTTTCTGTTCTCTGCTCAGGGTACCCCAAACTGGAGTCGAGCCCGGTGTGCTCCCTGCAGAGCCTGCCGCCCCCCGGCTCTGCGCTGGCCTCCTTCCCCACGGTGGCTACGCCAGGGGACCTCAGCCAGTCCCATTCGCCAGGTAATGGGGACATCGGTGGGCAAACAGATCCCTCAGCCCACCCTTGGAGCTGTGTCTTCCCCCCCACTGCACCTCGGGGACACCCTGGGGTCCCCATTTACCCCCGGCACCACTCTGATCCCATGATCCCTGTCCTGCATCATGGTGCTGTGCCAAGGGAGACCCTGGTGGGGTTTATTATTTAATATCTTGATTATTATTATTCCACCTCAGGCACAGCCGTGGGCATTGGAAGGTGGGCACCGGGAGCCCCGCTCTGCCCTGGGGCAGAGGGACGTGCCTGTCCCCATGGGGCGGGTGTCCTGTCCCAGCTGGGCTTTGACGCACCTCTGCCCAGCTTTTCCCAGCCCTGGGGGTCCAGATGTTGCCCGTTTTCCCCACCCATGGGTGCCCCCAGCCCACCCACCCCACGAGTGCCGTGGGGACAGTCGACTGCTGTGGGGACAGTCCCCTGCTGTCTCCAGTTCAGACCCCACCATCCCCCTCGCAGAATACGCCGAACCGGACCTGGTGCAGCTGAACCCCGGGAGCCAGACGGGCCCCTCCACCTTCAAGCCGCTCCTGGACGAGGGCTACACGTTGCCGTTGGTCACGAGCCACTACGACGTGCCGGGAAAATACCACGAGTACGCCGAGCCGCTGCCGCCCGAGCCCGAGTACGCCACCCCCTTCGGCGAGCCCGATGGCCCCCGCGGCATCCCGGGGCTCCCCGTCACCCCTTCGGTGCGGTACGATGCACCCACCCCCCGAGCTGGGGACGGGGGGACGGAACGGAGGACTGCGGGGGATGCCCCCCAGCTGGGGGACTGTCCCCTCTCACACGTCTATCATGAAGCCTTGTGAGGAGCGGGGGAACGAGATGGGGGGGGGGGGGGGTCGGGGACCTTCCCCACGGACCGGGGGGGGGGCATCTGTCTTTTTTAAGAACAAATCTATTTAAATATATATCTATTATATATATCTCTATGTAGTCGACCCCCACTCAACCGCTTCCAATAGGCCCCCAACACAAGGCCGCGGGACTGGCCCCGCCCACGGGGGGTAGGTGGCCCCGCCCCTTTGCCTTTTCTCTGCTGTTGACCCCGCCCGGGGCGCCGGAACAAGCGGTTACCGGCCTCCCTCTACTACAAAAATTGTGCTTCCGAAATCTCTTGATGTCGATTCCGCGGGGGCGGCCGCGCGGCCCCCCCGTGCCACGCACGGCAGAAGCCCTTTTTAAAGGCTGCGCCGCCCCGCCGCCACCAGCGGAAAGCGTCGGAGTATTACCGAAGTCACGGCGAGGCTTGCGTTCTTCACCGAAGTACAGTGCCTGTATTCCCATTCCTCCTCTCTTTCTCCCCATTTTTTTATCGACTCCTTCCGCTTTTTCTGCATTTTTTCCCTTCAAAAACGCCGTTTTCCAGCCTCGCTGGACCCCACGACGTATGCAAATATGCGAGAGGCATGCTGGGGACAACACCTCCCCTCACAGAGGAGGTGGGCGGTACCTTTGGCGGGTATATTTCGTCTCTCTCCTGATTGGCTGCGCTGAGAAGCGTTTCCGGGTCACGGCGGACGGTGGCCCCGGAAGGGCTCGGGGGAGCGCGGCGAAGGGAGCGCAGCCGGCGGCAGTGGCTGGAGTCGCCCGCGGGTCATGGGGAGGTATGAGGTGGTGGGGGAAGGCTCGGGGTGGGGGGTTCTTCCTCAAGTGGTGGGAGGCTGCGGCTGTTTTACACTGGCTTAAACCGCGGAGGGAGCCGGGGGTGGGCGCGGCGGGCCGGGCTGGGCTGGGCTGGGCTGGGCCGGGCCTGCAGTCGGTGTTGAAGCCCTCGCCCTCTGTGGCGCTCAGCACCCGCGGCCTGAGCGGAGACCCTGACAGGCGGGTCACGGCCCGCTGTGGGTCCCGGGTGGCTGTGGGTAACCTTGGGCTCTCCCCCACAGCTTTGGCTGCCGTTCCCCGGCAGCGTTTTGTAGGGGGAGGTTTGGTTTGGTCCCGTAACGCCGTTCCCCGTGGGCAGTCGTGGGGCTGGTGGCCTCTTGGGGCTGGTGGCTGGAAGGAAACCTCTTAAGAGCGACGTGCGTGGGACTGTTCTTTCCCCAGATGCCGAGCGTCGGTGCTTTAGGGGTGTAAGGCCAAGCTGGAAGCTGTGGAAGGAGGTTTGAGTCACCCTTTGGCATGTAACGAACGCATCCGGGGGGGGAAAAAAGGATGTTCTTATTTATGTAAAGGCTGAGTGCTGGTAACAGAATCTTCCTCAAGCGACGTAAGGGGGAGGCTTTGTTTCACATTTGTAATTATGAAAGTGAAAACCAAGAGCTTTCCCAGTTTATTAACAATAAAGAGAGACACCCAGAGTGGTTGGTCCTTTGCAAACCTTTTTAAATATTTCTTGAAAATCATTGTGTCTTAATGGAAGTAGGACACACCCCCCACCCCCTGCAAGCTCTCCCAAGAACGGGCCGAAGGTTTGTTTGGCTTTAAGGTAGACTTTTAATTACAGCTGTGACCCTGCCCTGTCGACGCTAATGAGTTACAGCGGGTTGGTGGCGCTAATTGCAGCCATCGGGCTTATTCCTGCGGCTGTCGCAGAGATCGGGGCTCACCTGCCGACAGCAGGCGCCAAGATACTCTGCCTTCTGAAAAGGAAAAAAAAATGGAATTTGGCCAAATTTCGGGATCCTGGGAGATGCCTCTTCCTGGGCAGCAGCGGACGCTCACGATTGTGTACTATCTTCTGATAGGTAAAGCCTCCTGCGACGTAGTAAGGACAACGCGTCCTCTATTGCCTGAAACTCTGTCCTCTCGTGGCCTTATGATGGAAAGGGTGATGCGAAAAAATATCTGGTGTTCCTGTAGGAATGAGAGTTGTGTGGAAGAGGAGGAAGCCAGAGTAGGTTATCGCTGACTGCTGACCTACCGGGAAGGCTTTGGAAAATGGCCTCTCCGTTGGCTGGCCCCACAGCGGTTGCTGATGTAATTAAAGATCTAGACACTCAGATAGCTGTAAGTAAAGCGCCGGGGTGTGCCGTGGGGCTGGCATGCGGCATTTATCCCAGGAATCCCCACATCCCCTTAGTTTGGCGTTCGGTGATCTTCATGGCACGCCAAGGGTGCGATAAGATCCGCCAAGAAACCAACAAAACGAACACTTGATGCTGATAAAAGTGCTTTCTGACCGAGGGTTTTGGAGCTTTCTCTCCTGCATGGTGGGTGAGAATTCCTGCTTTTTCTGGGTTCGGAAAGCAAGGCGTTGGGGTGAAAAGCGTGAGATCAGCCTGAGCTCAAAGCAGGACTTTAAATACTGAATCCTGATCTTGTGCTGAGCTCCTCATCCAGCAATGCCATCCAAGGGGTTTAAGGGTGTGAGTGTAATGGCTTCCCATGGCTAATTAGTTAAAATTGCACTGGGAACTTGCTGAGGAATGGGTCTTGGGGATAAATTCTCCTGGAAGGGCTCCATAGGTGTCCATAGGTTCAGTGGTGCATGAGTGTGCCTTGGAGTGAAGCACTAAAGCGGCCGCTTCTGAGTACTCCCATGTGATTTCTGGTTTGTGTTTTGGTATGAATTAATCCAAACTAACAAAGCTTGCTCTGATGAGGGGAAAACATCTGTTTGTAGCTCAGGCAGCAGACGCTTTGTTCGTTGCTTTGTACACGAACACGCTCTAAAGCTGGTTAAACAAACTCTCCTCTTTTCTCCTAAGTTCACCTTGGAATGTGTGGGCTTTTTGGAAGAGGCGGCTGCTTCTCACCCGCTTCTGGGCCCAAGAGCAGCTGCTCCATGAGGGGCCTTTACACCAAACTATTCCTTAAATGCTCCTTTCACGTGACAGACCTCTTGCTGCTGCCCACGCCGCTTGTGGGGGTGGGAGGGGATCAGGATTTAGACGAGTTTCCTTCCACTGAGCAGTAAGGACGGAACAAACTTTCATCAGTCCTGAGGCTTAAAGCCTTCCAGCCATGAAACACAATCGGTCTGGGTGTTAGTTCGGTGGCCAATAACCTGGAGAACTTCTGCACCAAAGGGTGAACCTGGAAGATCTCAAGAACCGGTTGAAGCTGCCACAACCCACTTCTGGTTCACCAGTAACAGCTCCGTGAACCTGACTTGGTTTACTGGGATCGTGGGTTGCCTGGTGTGGGGAGGACAAACTGAAGGTGTGGGGCGTGCGTTTGTCACGTTACCTCTGAGTACCCAGATTTGTGCTCTCTCAACTAAAACCAGCCCCCATCGAGGGCTCACTGCGGGTTCAGGCATGAAGTGTTGCCGAAAATGAGACTTCCACCCTGCGTAGACACCCAAGGGAGCTTGGACCCCATCTTCTTCTCAGGCCCGTGGAGTGTGGACATGAAGGCTCAAGCTGTGCCTGCTGTTCCCCTGCATCGCTGCCGCGGGGACAAGCCATGTCCTTTAGTTAAATCTTCTTTGCGTGATCTTCTGGAAGCTGTGGTCCCTGCAGCTGCTGTTCTTCTCATGGCAAACTTCTTATTCCATATAGGAGGGAACGTTTTCTCTTCTTCTAAACGTTGCTCCTCCCTTCTTGCTGTGTCCAGAGAGACCCAACCTTCTATAAACCTTTGGGCCTCGTCAGGAAACTGCGGTTTTGCTCTGGACAAAGACGTGATTGCCCTGTTGAATTCCTTCTGTTTGCTAACTCTGACTTTCCTTTCCTTTTCCAGTTGATTGGTTTGGGTCCCCACAACCTCAAGAAGAAGCAGGACCTAGATAAGCTTTATGATCTAAAAGCTAAAGCCCAACAGATTATGAACCAGTTTGGCCCATCTACCTTGATCAACCTCTCCAACTTCTCCTCCATAAAGCCGGAACCAGCCAGCACTCCCCCGCAGAGCTCCATGGCCAACAGCACCACCGTGGCGAAGATGCCGGGGACACCCAGCGGAGGAGGACGACTCAGTCCTGAAAGCAACCAGGTAATTTTATCCTTGATTTTTAGGACAACGGGGGAGATGCTCAGCCCTGCCTGTGGCTTAATACCTTCCTTAAACTACCAGTAAAAATTTAATGTCTATTAAAGTATCGGTTACTGAGTGAGCAAAGATAGAATCATAGAATTGTCCAGGTGGGAAGGGATCTTTAAGATCATCTAGTCCAACCATCAACCTGACTCTGATAAAACCCATCACTGAACCATGTCACCAAGCACTGTGTCAACCCAGCTTTTAAATACCTCCAGGGACGGTGCCTCAGCCACTTCCCTGGGCAGCCCAGTCCAAGGCTTAATAACCCTTTCCATGTCAAAATCTTTCCTAATCTCCAATCTGACCCTCCCCTGGTGCAACTTGAGGCCGTTTCCTCTTGTCCCGTTGCCTGTTCCTTGGGAGAAGAGACCGACTCCCCCTGGCTACACCCTCCTTTCAGGGGGTTGGAGAGAGCCAGAAGGTCTCCCCTCAGCCTCCTTTTCTCCAGGCTGAACACCCCCAGCTCCCTCAGCTGCTCCTCACCAGACTTGTGCTCCAGACCCCTCAACAGTCCCATTGCCCTTCTCTGGACCCGCTCCAGCCCCTCAAGGTCTTTTTTGTGGGAAGGGACCCAAAAGTGGACACAGCCCTTGAGGTGGGGCCTCACCAGTGCCCAGTACAGGGGGACGATCACCTCTTGAGTCCTGTTGGCCACGCTGTTCATGATCCAGGCCCAGGATACTGTTGGCCTCCTTGGCCACCTGGGCACACTGCTGGCTGCTGTTCAGCTGACAGTTGACCAACACCCCCAGGTCCTTTTCTGCCAGGCAGCTCCAGCCACTCTGCCCCAGGGCTGCAGAGTTCATGGGGTTGGTGTAACCCAAGGACAGGACCCGGCACTTGGCCTTGTTGAACCTCATCCCATTGGCCTCGGCCCATCCATCCAGCCTGTCCAGATCCCTCTGCAAAGTCTTTCTACCCTCCAGCAGATCAACATTCCCACCCAACTTGGTGTCATCTGAGGGTACACTCAATCCCCTCGTCCTGTTCATTGATAAAGATGTCAAAGAGAACTTGCCCCAGTACCAAGCCCTGGAGGCCACCACTCGTGACCACGTAAACATCTTCATGTATTTCTTCCCTCCCAGGTGCTTTCAGGCTGGGTGGAGTATGGATGCTCTAAGTGTACGGTATTTTTCCATCTCAGGAAAAATTTGGGGGGCATGATGGGGAAATTCTTTTTAAATATGGTTTAGATGGGAGAAATAAAAGTGCAGGTTTGTAGCCTCCGTCTTACTGGGGTGTTGCGAGAGGCAGCGTCCCTGCCAGGAGCTCCTGAGTTGAGTGTTTGCTTGGTGGAGTGAAAGACACCGGTGCCCAGCAAGTGTTCCAGAAAGTCTCCCTGGTCTCTGGGGGCTTCGCTGGTCCCGTGACCACCCCCAGGGCCCTGACACAAACACACAGGCAGCAGTTGCACCGTTGGTGTAAGGCCACCAGGAAGGGGAGGATTTCCTCACCCGGTTCATCTCACCAGGCTGATGGCTCAGTGGTGACAACTTTCATCCGTACCCTGTAAAATTTGGGGCCCCGCTGTTCAGCAGCAGCAGAATTTCTGTTCCCTGCCCTGTTTGGGCTGAGAGGGTGCTCCCTTCTGCCCTAGAATAACCCAGCACACTCATATCTCTGTTTTCCATTTGGAACCATGAAGGTGATAAGTGCTGGAGCTGTGGAAATACTTCCTCTGTGCCCTGAGCAGCAATTTAGTCCCCGATATGTGTCTAGCACTTGCTGTTTGCCTCTTAAGCTTTCTAGTTCTGCCTTTGTCCCCTCTTGTCCCCACCTCCTGTGGTGTTTTAGTGCCTGTTTAAGTGCAGGAGACTTATTTATCCCAGTCTGCTGCATTCCACACTCTGGTCAGAGCAACCTCTGGAGCTCAAAAATAACTCCTTAGCACCTGATATTTCTTATCTCTGCCATTGCTGAGCTGATGCTGTGTCAACACGGGTGACTTGGGCCTCGGGGACAATGGGGGAGGAGGTTTGTTTTGTTTTTTTTGTGGCTTTGCTGAAGTAGAGCAATAAATTGTTCCTCTTCTCCCCCCACGCTCAGGTTTTAACCAAGAAGAAATTGCAGGACCTGGTGCGTGAGGTGGATCCGAACGAGCAGCTGGATGAAGATGTGGAGGAAGTAGGTACCAACCCACAGCAGGAGCTGCAAAAAAACCTAATCTGGGATTTTTTTCATGGACCCTTTGTCCAAAACAGGGAGGGTTGGTTCATGCAACGCCGACACGTTCTCAGCCATCTGTGTCTGACATCAAAAAGGCTTTTAAAACAGCAATTGCAGCCACCGCCTTTGAAATTCTAGCTTGTGGGGGTTCATTTTCATGCTTTCCCCAAAATTTCAGCTGCTCGAGCACTAATAAAACTGGTTGTCGTCCTTCTTGTGGCGCAGATGCTGTTGCAGATCGCCGACGATTTCATCGAGAGCGTGGTGACGGCCGCCTGCCAGCTCGCGCGGCACCGCAAGTCCAACACCCTGGAAGTCAAAGACGTCCAGTTGCACCTCGGTGAGTGAGGATTATGGTTTTGTTTTGTGATTTTTTTTTTTTTATTTTATTTTTTTTATTTCTTTTCCCCCCCCCTCTCAGCCGAGAACCGGGCACAGGCTCAGAATTCAGGGCATGGCCGAGTTGTTGGGGTGGAAACCTGTGAGAAGCTACAAATCCATTGCTACGGAATAACCCCTTAATAATCAGGGGATGAGCGAGGTGGCTGCTCCTAATTATCCCTCTCCAAATTTAGTGGTTTGTAGCGCTCCGTCAGCCAGTGAGGGAAGGTCCCAAGCGCGGGGGCTGCATTTTTACCCTGTTTAATGCAGTGCAGCCCTTTGCTGCTCTGCTTTTCTGAAGCTTTTCTAGCTGGTAGGTGGATTCCCAGCGCGTCTCCGTGTCTGTGGTGACGCGGTGGCTCTTGCGGTGGGCGGTTGGGGTAGAAGGTGCTGACCCACCCTCTCTCTTCCAGAACGTCAGTGGAACATGTGGATCCCAGGCTTTGGTTCAGAAGAAATCAGGCCCTACAAAAAAGCCTGCACTACAGAAGCTCACAAACAGGTAAAGAGCCCTCGGCGACACCGAGAATCCATGTGGGGAGGGTGGTCGTGGACTCCTGGCACGACGTGGATTTGTAGCCTCTTCCAAGTGGTTCGGACTCGGAAGAACTTCCAGAATCTCCTCGCCTGTTTGTGGGGAGAGGATTGAGGTTGCTCTGTCTCCTCTGTGGTGCTGCAGCGCTGGCTGTGCTTGGAAAGGGGTAAAAAACAGCTGAGAGCTGCAGATGGTGACTTCTTAGCTGTCCCCTGGCAGATCCTGGGCTCTGACTTTGCACAGAAGGGACTGAAAACACACTGCCTGGGACTCTGTAAGAATTTAAACAGCTGAAAAAAGCCTAAAGGCCTGGGAAGGTCAGAGAACACACCGTTGTCCTGGGGGCGCAGCTGTAGGTTGGAGCTGAGCAGACCTGGGGTTTTTCCCCCCCTTAATTTTGCTTTTGCTGAATTGGGCCATTGATTTTTCCATGTCTCATCAGAGCCAGGGAGGAGCTGCCCTGCAGGATACTGCACAGACTCACAGAATGGTTTGGGTGGGAAGGGATCTTAAAGATCATCTCATTCCACCCCCTGCCCTGGGCAGGGACACCTCCCACCACACCACGTTGCTCCAAGCCCCCTCCAACCTGCCCTTCAAC
>JAOQGH010000009.1:4790829-4807125 GCA_025769975.1 Gallinago jamesoni
TGCTCTGGGTGGACCTGCTCTGGCAGGGGGTTGGAGGAGATGATCTCCAGAGGTCCCTTCCAACCCCATATGATTCTGTGATTCTGTGATAATGACTGCTAAATCAAATATTTTATCAATGTGCTAACTGAAACTAAAAGCACAGTGAAGTACCCTGAGCTCTAAATTCCAAGATTTTACAGAAAAACAGAATATCTACATTGTTTTTGTAGCATACCAGAAAAAATACTTTAAAAAAAGGATAAAAGCTTGAGTGCTATAGCAGCTTAAAATCTCACTACTGGTGAAATCAATTAATTTCAGTCCTGACAAGGTTCAGATTAGGAACAGGAACTGTACAATAAGGTTGCAATTGTGTGAGGTGATAATGACCCACAAATTTTCTCAGACCTCAGATTTAGTCAAAGATAAAGGTATATGATGCAATGAAATTAGGGGCTAATTTGATAAATACTATCTCTAATCAGTGCAAAATAGACAACTACAACATCAAATTCAAGAAACATACCTTCCAATGCATCCTCACCAACTTCTTCATATGTCTGCAAGGAGAAAACCAGACACCTTAGGACAGGAGATATTTATCTTTTCTTTATGAACATCACCTGGTGATCACTACTGTCACACACTGGCTTTTATTTCTGACTGATTACAACTGAATTCTTCACATATAAACCTCATGTTCCACTCCATGGGGGAGATCCCACACTAGATTTCTAACAGCGGCATTTCTTCAGATTTCTGTGGTGAAGCTGGGTGACTGTCCTGATCTGTTCTGTCCTCTAAAACAAGGCTCAGGAAGGATCCCAGAAGGCAGCCTCAGCACTGGCTGTCCAACTGGCTGTGTTGAGAGAATCCTTCTACTGTTCACAACTGTATTTGACCTGGACAGGCTGGAGAGTTGGGCAGAGAGGAACCTTATGAAATTCAACAAGGGCATGTGGAAGTGCTGTGCCTGGGGAGGAATAACCCCCTGCAGCAGGACAGGTTAGGGGTTGATCTACTGGAGAGCAGCTCTGTGGAAAAAGAACCTGGGAGTCTTGGTGGACAACAGGATGACCATGAGCCAGCAACGGGCCCTTGTGGCCAAGAAGGCCAATCCTGGAGGGCATCAGGAAGAGTGTGGCCAGCATGTCCAGGGAGGTCATCTTCCCCCTCTGCTCTGTCCTGGGGAGGCCACAGCTGGAGCACTGGATCTAGTTCTGGGCTCCCCAGTTCAAGAAGGACAGGGAACTGCTGAAGAGGGTAGAGCAGAGGGCTACAAAGATGATGAGGGGCCTAAAACATCTCTCTTATGAGGAAAAGCAGAGGGACTTGGGTCTTTTTAGTCTGGAGAAGAGAAGACTGAGGGGGGATCTGATCAATGCCTATAAATACATAAAGGGAGGGTGTCAGGAGGACGGGGCCAGTCTTTTTTCAGTGGTGCCCATGGACAGGACAAGAGGAAATGGGCACAAACTTGAACATAAGAAGTTCCATCTCAACATGAGGAGGAACTTCTTCATTTTGAGGGTGGCAGAGCCCTGGCAGAGGCTGCCCAGAGATGTGGTGGAGTCTCCTTCTCTGGAGACATTCAAACTCCGCCTCCATATATTTCTGTGCAACCTGATCTGGGTGTACCTGCTCTGGCAGGGAGTTGGACCGAATGATCTCCAGAGGTCCCTTCCATCCTCTATCATTCTGTGACTCTGTGATTAAGAGACCCTTTGTGTCCTCCAGACCTTTTCATCCCTCCAATCCCAGCAATATCCCCCGCACAAGGCAACAGCACACACCAGGGTCTGCTCAAAAGTTCTGTTCCCTCATCGAGGAGCTAGAGTATGACCTCAGGGCTCTAAAAGTGCCCACCATGGTTTTGTGAAGCACCTCTTGTTTCTGTGCTGAGAGATCATGGAAAGGTGAATACGTCACACCATCCTACCTGCATCGTGCTCTGCGTGTATCCGTACTGGGGGTAGCTGTAGCTGTAACTGCCCGTGTTCTGGTCGTAGCCCCACTGGGCATAGTAGTTGTGATATTGTTGGTAATATTGGTTATAATTATAGTTGTACATCTGATTGTACTCCATTGATTTCACACGATTACTTAAAAAAATAAAGCAGGCATAAGTTGCAAATAATGCAGAACAACTATGAAACAAAAGCAGCGAAATAGTTTAAGATACAACATGGTACATAGCCAAAGCTTAGTCTAACATGCAAATTTCAGTCTTTAAAATATATTCACTATTTACTGCAGCAGTATTTATTATTTGCATACATTTTCAAAAAGAAAGAAGTGTTTTAAATCTAATGCCCTTTCCTGTATTCATATTCATCTTCACAAATAAACATTGCTTTCATTCTTTATGAGTTAATTTAGTATCCCTTCCTGGCTTTGGGAAGGGAAGAGTTCAGGACTATGAGCCTCAGATTAGAACAATCCTGAACCACGATGCAGATTCTTGGGGCCCTTTTTCTTTCTGATTAAATAAATAAAGTACTCTGCAGCTTCCTGAGACCAGGTACTGAGTCTTGCTTTACGTGAAGAATTAAAGATTTAGGGCCTTGCAAAAGAAGTGGGTTTTTTTCCAGTAAGAATGGGCAAAAATCTCTCCCTTCTGCCACTATCGTACAGAAGCCTGAGCGACAACTGGTTGTCCCCATTCCCACCAAACTGGGTGATCTTCAACTCACAGAGCTGAAAGAACACATGAAGCAAAAAGAAGTACAAGTAATTAAAAAAAATAAATTTAAATAGCCCATGAGTTGACTAAAATTCTCATTCCCAAAGAACTGGGAATCCCACCTGATTATCAAGATTTGAAATAATGAGATGACAAGTATCGTTTGAAAATGAAAATATGTCACACATAAAGCTATGATGAAATTAGTGAGAAGTGGGAAGAGGGAAACATAAATCTTCTCACCACAATAAACCCTCTTTTTCTGCTTTTCTCTTCCTTATCCCCCCAAGACTTCTGAGGTCACTGAAAATCTAAATATTATTCAAATAGGGAGCAATTACTATTATTCGTATTACCCTAGTGCTACGAGCCCCAAGTCAGACCAGGATCTCATTGTATCAGGTTCTGAACAAACACAGAAAAAAAAGTTAATCCCTGCCCCAAAAAACTTAAGTTCAGTAGACATTATAATAGAATTAGCAAGGTAATAGAGCTTTGCTACCCAGACATCAACAAGCAGATTTAGGCTATTTCAATTTAAAGCAAAGGAATATATACTTCAAAAATAATCATATATAAATACAGTGCATCTACTTGTGTGTGTTCATATTTAAATATACGTGTGTGTATTTAATAATGTATACAAATAAAAACAGAGTAAAATGCTTAGTCTTCATCTTTTGTTCTAATTTTTTTTTTTAATTCCTCCAGCTACGTTATTGTATTTGTAGGTATTCCTTCACTTTGTGATGGAAACATCCAGGAAATGTACCCAAACCACTCCAAGCCATTTAAAAATACCCGTGATTTCTTATAGAAACGTCTGGCTGCTCTTATACTCACGCTTTTGGTATAGCCACACTCAAGCGTACAGGTTTAGAGCCCAACCCCACAGCTCCCTGACACTCCGTCAGCGCTCGTTTCTGTTCCAGTTCATCCGTGAATTTCACGAACCCGTAACCTCTGCAGAGACACAGAATGATTCGTGTAAAACAAAAAAAAAAAAGCCATGCCTTTCTTTTTTAAAAAAAAACAACCTACAGTGAAATACAAACTGGTTTTGAAAAACACAGCAAACGAACCACTATTCACTAGGGCTTTTTAGTAGAGATTAAATGATCCCTTCTTCCAGTTGCTTTTGCAAAATGCTTGAAACCGTCCGTCGGTTTTCGGTGGCGTTTTCAAGGGCTTCGCAAAAGTAAAGTAGTTCTTGTGCCAGTGGATTCTGGGGAATTGGAAGTGAGCTGACAGGAGACATGTCGAAATGCAGGAACAGACAGTAGCAAAGCCTTAAATCTATCCTGGGAGGATACAGATAAACTAAACAGTTGCAAGTCAGCACAGGATTGGCAAGACATCGGCACCGTTTCTATCGGAAACTGCCCCACTGTGAAGGAAAACATCGCTTTCCTGAAGGATTGACCGAGATACATTTTCCAATCGAGTCCTTTTTTTTCCAGCAGGAAAATACTCAGATAGGTTTTCTGTCGTTCCTAAGAACCTAAGGCCCCATCAGAGTTCTCAAGAGAAAACCAGAAAGCGAGCTTTTAATGTGACATTGCTAAAACTTGCTCTGACAGCACAGCTCCAACAGGGGTAACACGCAACCAGCAACCCCTCCGCTCCACCACGATCCTTCGCTCGCCAGCCAGCCGGGAAACAGCAACTCCCCCCCAACCCCAAAGGTCCTTTGCGTGAGATTCCGATGCTGCCGTGAGTCAGAGGCAACGCAAGAGCATCCAGGAGGGCAGTGCCAGGATCCCGAGATGGGATGGGCCGCCTCACGCAGCAGAAAGATCAAAGACTTAGGTGTGGGAGGCGAAGAGGAATCCATCTAGGCAAAGGAAGGAGTTTGGGAGGGAAAGGGCTTGTCTACCTGGGGAAAAGAACCAGCCGTAAGCAAAGGTGTAAATTTACAGCCTATTATCTATTCTGTGGGAACACTTAAACACCAAGTAACACACTCTTTGGAAAGCAGCATCACCTCTCACTCGTGGCGGGTCCTCACTGGCAGCTATTTACAGAGCAGTCGGTGCCCCATAAAATGCAGTATCTTGCACAGCAAGCGATACACACAAGTCCAAAGGTATACTTTTATACATATTGCACGTATGTACGTGCACTCCTCACATACAAATCAAAGCTCAGGCTTATCTCTAGTGGGAGATGTCCCTGCCCATGGCAGGGGGGTTGGATCTCGATGATCTTTAAGGTCCCTTCCAACCCAAATGATTCTATGACTCTATGATCTATATACAAACTGGATAATTAAGCGAGGCAAAACTACGTGGGTACCCAGTCTGTTTAACCTGCCCTCTATGAAAAGACTGGCAAACTAAACCAGTGCAAGTCACCTTTTAAGTCAGTTTAGGTGTTGGCACACAAAGTGTGTACGTTTCTAAGCTGCTATGAAGACTCCTGCAGCCTTTCAGATGGGTCCAGAAGCGTGTAAGGGAATCTGGGAATACCGGAGTTCCAAAATAAAGACGGACAGCCAAAGAGCTGGATGTGGTGTATAGGAACAGACGTTGGATGCAGCAAAGGAGACAGTGATTCTTCCAACTTTTCCACTTTTTTCACACCAATGGCTAAGACAGATGTTAGTACAGAGCAAAACCCACCAAGAAATTGTTTCTTCATGGCCAGGACCTCCCTGGCAGACATTCTGTCCTGTCCCTGCAGTCAGAAGCCCCACAGCCTGCACCCTCAGGAGAAAGCAGAGACGCAGGCACAGCACCACGGCGTCAGGCTCCCAGCTCCTCTCTTGCTTGGACAAGAGGTGCTGGGAGGGGACCTTCCTGATCTATCAGCCCTGGCTGGAAGGACCAAGGCTTCACTAGGCACGTCCACAAGCCCCAGGTTCTTCTCTCACATCACAGTGACATTTGCAGTTGCCTCAACTTTGAGTAACTGTCACAACAAGTCATAACAAAGCCCCTGGCAGCGACACCCCGGCCCTGGAAGGGGAGAGTGCTGTGCCTTTCCATCCCTGCTCTTTCCCCAAGCTACCACAGATTCCCTCTCCCAGAGGACTGCATCTAGGAACAGTTCCCAAAGCCCAACTAATGGCCCAACCTCCATCACCCAAGACCTATTTTGTAGGCAGGGATCGAAGCAGCAAAACAAGAACTGCTGGGTTTACACCTCTGAGGAGGGGAAGGCAGCACCCCGAGCCCACCTTGGCAGCGTGGGTCTCGGGTGAGGTGGCAGCAGGAGGATGAGGGTGACTTCACAGCCAGAGCGTGACTGAGCAGCTCTGCAAGAGGTTCAGGTTGCAGATGAAGAATTATTTCACTACTAGGGAGACAGAGCAGCTCTAGAACAGGCTGCCCAGACAGGTTGTGTTATCTCCATCCTGGGAGGTTTCCCAGGCTACACAATCCATGGCTGACCTGCTCCAGCATTGGCAGAGGTCCTGCTCAGTAGGAAGTTGGCCCAGACAACCTGTTGGTTCCTTCAAACCAACATGTCTAAGACTGAGAAACCTTATATGAGAAAGAGGGGAGATCTACAGCCATATTCTAAGTCTTATCACCACATTGTCATAGGTATTGCATCAGCATATTGCCTTTCATTGAAGCCATGTTCTGTTTTGAAAACAAGGATGCTCACCAACTGGTCCCTCTTCTGGGAAAATAGTTTCATTTTCTGCTCTTTAGAAAATGTTTTAATCACGTTAAGAAACCTGACTTTTTGACATCTGTTTTTGGCAAGACGTTTCCAGTGAACATGAACAAGGCAGCTACTAAGTACCTGACAATGAATCATAGCTTTGTTTGCCCTGCCCTATTTGAAACAAAAACCTGTGAAGCCTTCACTGGGGTGTACACTCAACGGCCTAAAGACTGTAAAAGCACAATTCCACCTGAGAGTCCAGGAAAACGGTGTTTCAAGATTACTTAGACAGTTTTCAGCATTTTCAGAAGTGCAATAACATACTGCCAACCGGAGTGACAATACGCTGTGATGACTATCAAACCCTAAACATACAGTAGATTGAAGGTCCAAGTATATTGTGTTTTAAGATTACTAAAATCTAAGCTGATAGAACTATTCTTTTTCCTTTGCTGCATTGTATCTTTCATGTTGCTGCATGTGAAGTGAAAGAAAAGAACGAATAAAAGATTACTTACTTGGATACTCCTGCCTGGTCCAAAACAACTTTTCCACCTCTACACGATGGATAAACTTTAACAAAAAATTCATATAACATGCCATCATCCACATCAGGAGTCAGGTCTCCCACAAAAAGTGAATATTCTGGACTAAAGAAAACAAAAGAAAACTTTTTAAGTATACTCATACAAAAGAAGAGGCGTGCTGAGCAACAGCTAACATTTAGCCTAAATATTTGAAAAGTGATATAAAGGACCATTTAATGGATACTTTAAAGTGTCAGCAGTTAGGTTGCTTAAGTGACTAAAATCTTTTATTGACACTGCTTTTTCAAGTTAATTCAAGCAGCACAACTAATCTACTCGGCACTGCTTTTTATTCAAAAAGAATTTCATTTTATTGTTCTCACAGGATATCTCTGCGTTTCTAATACAGCAAGAAAACATTAATGTTTCATTTCTAGATTTGCTATTTCCAGTATGCTGATCTTAAATTCTGACATATGAACTAAGAGACTTGGATGCGAGGAAGTTTAAATATCTTAAAAGACACTTCTGATAAATCTGCTGTGTTAAGTGTCCTCCTCCCTCTGCTAAAGACTCCTGGGGCAAGGTGCTGGAATCAGAAAGACTTGTTATCCACCTCCATTTCCAGAGCAAATGGAAGCGTAAGAATTAGTTACCAAACATCAATCTCACTCTTGGCCCCGTCTGTCACGCCTTGATTCTAATCTAAAATGTTGGTTTTGCAAAAGGTTCATAAATAATCATCTAAAATAAAAATATAATTGCGGAGATATGACTAATACTACGCTAATAAACTGCAGGACTCTGTTGCTTTCACCCTCGTACACCCCTCCCTGAACAACTCCTTAGCGTTACGATTGTTGTAAGCGTGTAAGCATTTCTGGGCTGGAATTGTGAAAGGAACTCACCCCCCTCCCCCAAACCTCAGGAGCCTAAATCAGCCCCTTTGCCTCCTTGGGCACTTTTCCCTGTCCATAGGGAACGACGGGCTCCTCCAGAGGGCAATTTGGGGCACCCTTCTCTCTGCTGGCTGTTGTGGGACTCCAGGTGGTTACATCAGGGGGTGTGAAACCACTGCATTTACCTTCAGATGCTAAAGACATTCACGGTGTTATATGGTATTATGATGGGATGCATCTGCAGATACATAGAAAGTACTACCACGCTACAGCATCACACATAATCTACAGTGTGTGCCAAGGCAGATTAATATAATTGACATTTTTAATTGCAGGATTTAGTTATCTGGCCCTGCTAGACAAAATGGTCCAAATATTAGTTGTACCCATCTCAGGAATGCTCTCCCACCCAAATTTCCTCGCTGAGCATCTCATCTGGCAACAAAGAACTTGGGGTTTTACATATTTTGAATATTCTTTGCAAGGCAATTGATAAAGAGGCATTAAGCAGGCAAAACTAACATTTGAATAGTGAGCACTTACCTGTTATCGGGCTGTTTTCCATACGTAGCATAATTCAATTTAAATCGCTTTGCCTGAAACAAGGCAAAAATGAATCCAAACAATTAGGGAAAAATAAAAAAGCTTATTACACACAGCTTTCAAAATGCTGACAGGTGTTCAGTGCAGTCAGGTCACCCAGTTAAGGTACAAAGGATAACATTTTTATTTGATGACAGTACAGATCTAATAACGAAAATCAGCAAAGAACGTGCACCAAGAGGTCTGGCTTATCTTTACTTCAATGGTTTATAAAGCTAGTGAGAGGTGAACCTTACTTAGCATCACATTTTGATTATCTTCAAGCAAGAAAGGAAAACAGAGGTGCTAATAATAAATATTCAATTATTTCTAATTGTAAGGTCTTGAAATTAAATGACAGCATGGACTGTTGGACATTTGTGATTTACAAGACCACTGGCAGATGAGAATCTGCCACATCAGAAAATGTAATCAATCCTTTAGTCTGGAAGTATGGCTGAACATTTTACTAAGATCCCAAATTGAGGTTTTTCTGAAAGCTCTACCTGTTCTTGGACACTGAAGGCCTCCCTAAACTTTGCACCTCATTTTCTTTTTAAACAAATTTCCCAGGAGCCCAGATGTGTGCCCACTGGCACATCTGGAACTCTCCATCCCCATCCTACCACGGTTCAGCAACTTGTGCCCAACTCTGGAGCACTCTGTCCAGTTCTGGGCTCCTCAGCTCAAGGACAACAGGGAACTGCTGAAGAGGGTAGAGCAGAGGGCTACAAAGATGATGAGGGGCTTGGAACATCTCTCCTATGAGGAAAAGCAGACGGATTTGGGTCTTTTTAGGCTGGAGAAGAGAAGACTGAGGGGGGATCTGATCAACGCCTATAAATACTTAAAGGGGGGGTGTCAAGAGGATGGGGCCAGTCTTTTTTCAGTGGTGCCCAGGGACAGGACAAGAAGAAATGAGCACAAACTTGAAGATGGGAAGTTCCATCTCAACATGAAGAGGAACTTCTTTCCTGTGAGGGTAGCAGAGCCCTGGAAAAGGCTGCCCAGGGTGGTGGTGGAGTCTCCTTCTCTGAAGACATTCAAACCCACCTGGACACCTTCCTGTGGGACCTGCTCTGGGTGGACCTGCTTTGGCAGGGGGTTGGAGGAGATGATCTCCAGAGGTCCCTTCCAACCCCATGTCATTCTGTGATTCCCATTTAAGTCTAGACCAAGATCTAAGGAGCAGTTGGTCTTCTGCCTCAAAATCCCGAGGGTCTTAATCCCATGGGAATTCTTACACAATGCTTAGCACGCAACGACCCCAAGCAGCACACCCCACAGTGCAATTCCTATTTTCTTCTGGCAGAGGAAGAAGCAAAGGATTGGACTCCTTTACAATAACTCTGGGGTCCAAACTCACCCAGCCAGTAGAAAACCTACACTGGATTCCCTCATCAGCTTGAGGGGCTTCAAAAGCAGATATCCCTCTGCACTACACAGTGGCACAGGGGAATTTGGCCAAAGCAAGGTTACTGGGAGCCCACAGCCAGAGATCAGGCCATTTGTTCAGTACAGCGGAGGCCCCAGTGTGCTCCTGAACCTTGGATGACGTACTTTCTTCCCCCAAAGACAGCGTAAATAATTCTTGGGAAATAGAGCAAAGACTTAACTCTAGGCTATATTCCTGTTCCCTGCATGCTTGTATTCGCTGGTGCGCAGCGGTACAGAACTCCTTCTGGGGACCGTTTACACAGCTAACACAAAATTTAGGTTCCACTGTGAAGCACTTTCATCTTTTTGGGGGGATTTCACTCTTCATCGCAATATTTTTGGGTTTAAGATCAATGAGAGACCTGAGAGTATTCCACTTGGATGCGAACTGGGGACATTAGCTCTGTAAAATAGAGACAGCAGCACCCTCATGGCTCACTGTTATTCCTTTGGCTGATTGGGTATTTAAAAATAAATTAAAAAGTGAACCACATTCAGCTTCCTGCAAACAAGAGAAAAAGTATCTAAATGAGAGATGAGAGGACAGTCACCCGCTGAGTGCACTGATTTGGGCTGCCCACACTGGATCTCTGTCTGACATCTGTAATTCCCTCCATGTCTCAGGTAAATCATCCCTCTATGCTACATTTTGAATTAAATTGTGGATAAAGGCTGGTATTCCTGAAATCAACCTTCAATTATGATATTACTCCTTGCAAGAGCTGCTCTCTTTCTCTCTCCAGTGACTAGAGAAGGCACGGAGGGAGATCAGCTTCCCTTAAGTGGGGGCTCTGATTTGCAGTATAAGGGCTCGTTAAACCAGACGGGGAATCGGGTACCTCCGGGGCTCCCACTGACCCTTGTTAACAGGGAACACCATCCTCTCAGAAAGATTGTTCAAGGAACAACACCCGAACTTCCCAGTCTCCTACTCAGGGTATTAACTACACCGAAACAGGCAAAAGTTTAGTATCACACCCTAACTGAGGTGATTCTAGAGCTGTTTTGTGAACCAGTCACCCCAGCGACTGTAGCCAACTCCTGCGGGTACAACAGGCAGCTGTGTCAGCCGTCTCCTTCGAATCTACCACACATTCGTGTCAACATCCTAAAATTAGCCTCTATGACTACGTTTCCTCCTCCTCTTCTGAACCACCCAGCTTTTATGTGTCCAAGACATTTGTTACGTATTGCAATTATACGATGCATTAGCTCTTTCTCCACTGTAAAGAGGTTTGAGTAACTTTTGTTTGCTGAGGGCCAAGAATAACGCAAGGCGTAAAAGTCGTGTTACTCTCGCGAATCAAAGTTACTCAAAACACAGGGTGAACTTGCAAGTTCATCTTGTACTTACATATCTCAGAAACACAACATTTCCATACCTATATTTTATCCAGACATAGATATTTCACATAGAAATTAGTATTTTTCCCGACAATTTTCTGAGCAAGAACACTAATAGTTTTATGCTCATTAATTTAACTCCAAAGAAAAGAAGAATCCCAGTTTGCTAACTCTGAATCTGTCTGTAATAATGCAAAACACAGACTCCACACTATTTATTCCTTCCCAGTTTTTGCTTCCCAACTGGCTGATTTCATTTACTTACCGGCGTAGCACCAGGAAGCGGTTTTCCATTGATTTTATGTAAACATTTCTCTGCAGTAGCTAGATCTGCAAATTCTACAAAGCAATAGCCTGCTGGAATTCTGAACATACGACACAGGAGAGGAGAGAGAAAGATTTCAGATTTAAAACACATCTGAGAAGGAATATTATACTTTCAGAGAACTGGTAGGAAATTTGCTATAGTTTCAATACTTAGAACAATTTCTTTTTTGAAGTACAAGCATTAGCTACCAAAAAGAAGCTCACAAAGTAATCTCGGATCTCAAATAAAGTGAGAGCCCCTACTTACCAGCAAGTCATGTCAACATAAGCACATAGAAAATAGTTTTGCTCACAATCAGTTCGCTTCCTATTTTGACTACGAATTTTCCCACCCAAGTTTAACCAACCAAAAACTGAAATTACAACATTTACGAGAACACGAGACTACTTTATTCTGCGTGCAGTCACTTGCTTTATTCCCAAATAACTCAAAAGCTTCTCCTATCGCTCTCTTTCCAAGTCAGACTTCCCACCTCTGCCAGCACCACGGAGCTGCACCGACACAGGCTGGTCACAGGAGCCTGCAGCCCAGGAGGTGGAATTCCCCCAGGGACCATCTGGTGGACATACGCCACTCCGAATGAGTGCTGAAGCACTGCAGGATGCGGGCCAAACCTTGGTCGAAGAGCCAGCAATCACCCTCTCCATTGCTACCATCAATATCCCCATCCTGCTGGCAGCAATGGTGCAAAGCTCCAAGGGAAAATCACTGCGATACGGCCAGGACCGCAGTGACGGGCAAAGGGTTCAATCCAAAATCACTGGTAGAACAAACTGAGAACAAGCATAAACAGTTACCCTGTCAACCTGTTTCGAATGATTTTTACACTCAGTACAAGCTCTCCCATGGTGGCAAAGGCTCTTGAAACAAAGTTTTCATCCATATACGGCTCCAGCTATAAAAGTAAAGAAAAAAAAAAAAAGAAGTTAGACCAAGGCATCTACAAAAAGGAGAATTTTTGTGTCAATGTCACCCTAAGCAGTTAAAACATTATTGAGAAGTATTTTACCCTTACACTTCAAAAAGAAGACTCATTTAAGAGGGTCGATGCCACTCAAAACCAGCAGGCATGCATGAACCAGGCTCAACAGTCTGCAAAGTGGAACCCAAGAGACAGCATGAATTTCAGAGAACAGGGAGCTTTCACAGAAGGACAAAAGCCACTCAGAAACATACAGCAACAAACTGAGCGTTCACTACACGGGAGCAGGGGACGAGGAGGTGGCAGGCTCCTGCTCTGTATGGCAGGGCCACCAGGACACAGGCACGGCGCAGCCCGGGGTGCTCCGACGAAGGGGTGGCCACGAGTCAGGTAACCCCACCGAGGTGGGGTCGGGGTCTGAAGAGCCGTGTCTCCCTCCCATAACCGTGGAGATAATCAGGGCAGCACTCGGAGGGGAGACCCCTAACCCCGTCCCGCAGGTCTGAGCTTTGTTCTGCGACGTGGGTGCACTGAGCAGTGTCTCTGTCACAGGCGAGGGGGGGTGGCAGTGTGAGACTGAAGCAGCACCCTGTGAGTGGACACGCCGGGGAGCAGGTGTCTGTAGGGTGTGAGCGAGTGAAAAGTAGGAAACGGCGCTGCAGCGTGGACCAAATTTATGCTGGACCGAGGGAAAAGGATGCCTCTTGGTGTAATAGAAGGCAGAAGAGGGAACTAAGTGAAATTTGGGTTTTGTGCAATATGCACACTGATGGGGAGCGCTGCATCTGACGGGTAACACAGGGTCAGGGTGGTGGGGGAACATATATAGCTCCATATGAGTATATATACATATATATATACATATATATACACCTGTGAGAGTATGACAGGTGGCCTCGTGGTAACTGACAGCCCTCGAGTGTGTTCGTGTGTCTGTCAGGTACCAGGTGGCTCCGTCACCCGTGCGCGTGACAGAAGGTGCAGTATCTGACAGCGGGTCACCAGGCTGCACTCGCACGTGCAAAAGGTGGCAGGTGCCCTGTGGAGGTGTGAGAGTAAAGCTGAAAGGACTCCACTACGTGTGCCAGAAGCAGGAGGCAGCGCTACGTACAGACACACCACGATCCCGTGGTGTGTGTGCACAGCAAAGCCAGGCTCATAAAGGCAACAGGTGATTGTGCGTGTGTTTCACAGGGGCACGGCCTGCTTGTGAGAGAGGTGACCGAAAAAGAAGATGGTTTTACAGTGGAGAGGTGGTAGATAACCCTTTGTGTGGGTAAAAGGGACAGCAGACTCCTTGGAGTCTGACTGCATGAGTGTGTCAGTGTATGTGTGCAATGCGATGGCAAACTTGGTGTGTGTGAGTGTGTAAGAGAAGTGCCCAGTGGGATTCTCACTGCTGTGCGGGGTTGTGCGTACACACACACACGTGAGAGAGACTGAGGAAGCCTACAGGGTGTACGTGTGTGTGCAAGCAAGACTGTGCAGTGTACTGCTGTGAGTCTGTAGGAAAGGGGCTGGAGAAAGGCGTGTGTGCAAGTAACGGGCAACATGGAAGTTGTGATACGCTGCTGTACCTGCATATGCATGTCTGTATGTATACACAGGTGTATAAAGGCACGTGGCAGGCAGCAAGGACACTATGACACAGCAGCGGGGGTGTACATGCGAGTGTAAAAGTGGCAGATAGTGCAGACACTGCAATACAACGTGAGCACATACATGAAGGCATGGGTGAGGGTGGCAAAGCACTACTGGGTGTGAGTGTGTATGAAAGTGTGTGTGTGTACAGTGGCAAGCGGTGAGGGACAGAGGCACATGAGTATGATGATCCTAGTAAGTGTGAGTACACCCCCAGGTGTGCATGTGTGGGGGGCTGGCAGCGAGGGACACTCCTGGATAGGTGCATTCAAGCAGGAGAGAGCAAATAAGTGGCTCCAAGCGTGAGCACAAGCGTGTGAGCCCAGCACCACAAGCACGAGTGCATGCGTGTGAGTGTGTAAGTACCTTAGAGCATATGATCGTGAGCATGCAAGTGTCTACAGGCACATGAGAGTATAAGCCAGCGTATAAACCCCAGAAACGTGCAAGCAGGCAGGCTTGTGAGTATGTGAGTGTGTAAGTACCCAACAGAGCATGAGAGTGTGAGGATATGTCAGTGCCCACGAGTGTGCTAGCCCACCAGTGTGAGCACAGGTGCGACGAGACACTGGTGCAAGTGCCACCAGTGTGCCTGTCACCCTGGCTAGTCACTCTGGAGTGTGTGAGTGTAACCTGTGAGTGTGTAACTGCCCACAAGCGTGCCTGTCGGGCCGGGGTTAGTGTCTCCGAGCGTGTGTTTGCGTGTGTCAGCACATGTGAGCGTGCGTGTCAGCCTGCCGGTGTGCACAGGAGTGAGCGGGGGTGAGGGTGTCAGTCAGCCCGGGAGTTTACGCGGGTGTCAGAGTGTTGTGAGGGGCCGCGAGGCTGTGTCAGGGCGGGAGGGTGTCAGCCTGTGTGAAGGTGTCAGTCGTCAGTCAGTCAGTGCGAGAGAGCCTGTCAGTCAGTCAGTCAGTCAGTCAGTCAAGTCAGCCGGTCGGTGTGAGGGTGTCAGTCAGCCGCTCGGGGAGTGAGTGTGAGGGTGTCAGTCAGTCAGTGCGCCCCATACCCCGCCGCTCGCCCCGGGCCCGGCCGCCCCCCCCCCCGCCCTCCCGCCGGCCCTGCCGCCCCGCTGCCCGCCTCACAAAGCCCCGCGCGGGTCCCGGCCGGACACTCACGTCCCCCATCCACAGGCTGGCGGCCATGCTGCTGCTCCCCCCCAGAGGCCCCCGCGGCGGAGCTTAGCGGGGCCGCGCCTTTCGCCTCCCGGCTCGGCCCCGCCGCCGCCGGCGCCGCCTCACGCCGACCCCGCGGCCCGCTCCGCCGCCGCGCTGCCCCGCCGCCTCCTCCGCGGCGCCCGGCGGGCGGAGAGAGCGGCGCCCCCGCCGCCACGGGCGCCCCCGCCCCCGCCACAGCGCCCCCTGGCGGCAGGAGGAGCGCCACGGGTTGGGGGGGGCGCAAGATGGAGGCGGGTGTGAGGAGAGGGGAGAGGTTTAGGGGAAAAGGAGGGTTCTCCTGGGGCAGGAGCGGCGGGGAAGGGGCGTGGTGAGGCAGGGAGGAGATGCCCGACCCCCCGGAGAAGGGCTGTGGCTTAATAATGGAGGGAAAAGCAGCTGGGTGGGTTGCCCACCCGGCCTGGAGAGGGGCAGGGGGCTTGCCCTGAGGCCTCCATTTAGTGGGGCTGCTCCTGGAGACACCTCATGCCCGAGGAAAAGGCACAGTGAGTTTCCAGCCCCTTCAATGGAGGAAGAAAATGGGGGTCTACTGCACACTCCAACGTTTCACATGTGAGAAGACAAAATACAACAAATCCCAAATTCCCAAATGAAAAGATCCCGGTGTTTTCTGAGACGGGGGCTGAATTCATTTTAGCACTCCCAAGCTGCCAGCCCAGGCCCCCACACACCATGGGATTGCCTTAAAAAAACCACAAGGCTTTTAAATGAAGGGAAGAATTAATTACTTCATGTAGTAGTACACAGGACTGTGCCGTCCTCTGCTTAAGTATCGTGGAAACTCATTGTGTATCCCAAGTAATTGGGTGTAGTAAAAGGCTAATACTCAGGCGTCGTGGTGTTTAAGAAGCCCTTGGGTCATCTCTTCAAGGTTTTCTCGCAGGAGTTGGAGGTGCTGGAAGAAACTGTGTGGAGGTTTTTCACTCCCTGCTGTGAGTCTGCAGCGCAGACGCTGCTGTTGGTGCTGGCACGTGGTTTATGAGGTCGGACTCGTTGGCAATGTCAGCAGAGGGTAAGAGCCTCAGGGTGCTTTACTGGGGTGAGGAATAGAATCACAGAATGGTTTGGGATGGAAGGGACCTTAAAACCCACCCAGTGCCACCCCCTGCCCTGGGCAGGGACACCTCCCACCACACCAGGTTGCTCCAAGCCCCCTCCAACCTG
>JAOQGH010000009.1:4820354-4833879 GCA_025769975.1 Gallinago jamesoni
TGGAGGGGGCTTGGAGCAACCTGGTGTGGTGGGAGGTGTCCCTGCCCAGGGCAGGGGGTGGCACTGGATGGCCTTTATGGTTCCTTCCAACCCAAACTCTCTGGAAGGGGAAATGGCATTCCTCTGACCCATGGAAGTTAGTGCCAGAAGCAGGGTGCTGGGTTTATCAGGGATAAAGCTGATATTGGGACAGTAGCCCCTGTGTTCCCCAGCCCGATTGATGGGTGAGAGCTTCTCTCTGATCTCAGCACTGCTTTTAGCAGTTGGCTGTGGGGAGAAGGCAGGAACGGCCTCCTGCGGAGCCGGGCTTTACAAAGCAGCCTGTGTGGGATGGAAGGTCCCCTGCTCTCTGGCTGGAAAGAGCATGGTGGGGGGAGGTGTGTATGTGTGTGCATTGGGGAGGGGGGGGCCACTCCTGGCAAGTATTGAACTTGTCCAAATAAACAAAAAGCTAAAAACAGCCTGCCCTCAGCCCCTTGAGAAACCCGGCAGCAGATGTTGCCAGTGACTGTAGGTCCTTGTTGGGAATCCCATGGATAATCACTGCCAGCAGGGAAACACATGGCAGCACAGGGCAGCTCCGAGAGGGCCTTCTTTGTTCCCTGAAATCCCTGGAATTCTGTCTTGTCAGTGCTGGTGAAAAAGCTCTGCACGGGGAGCGAGCAGAGCTGCCTTTGGCTCTTGGCTGGGCTGTGGGCTCGCTGTGTGGGCTCAAGCAAATTCCCTCTCTCCTCTCTGCTGTAGTTCCTCCTCTTGCACATGGGGGTCAGGGATAAAAAGCTGCTTCCCTGAGGATTTGCGGCCAAGCTTTTAAACCCTGCAAGGTGCTTTGTGGGTGGAAGGCACTATGTCCAGAATAGGTAAATGTTCAATAGTAGTATAATTATTTACACATGAGTCAAAAGATGAGGAGGGACTGAGAAGGTCAGCTGAAGGCTCAGCTTGTTACAAGACAGGATTTTTTTTTGACACCAGTGAAAATGGGAAGTGAAGCAAAAAAAGGAAGAGCCTGGCTGGGCATGAACAGAGATGCCACTGGAGCAGCCTTGGCCCCTCTCACATGAAATGCTTTTCTCTTTTTTTTTTTTTCCCCGCATTGTGAGTTCAACTCTTTGGCTCTGTTTCTCAGTGATTCATATTTCAGGCACAGTGAGGTGCCTTGGGCCAGAGGAGCGAGGGGCTGGAGACCTGAGCGTGAGAGAGACAGGATGCTTTGGCTGTGCTGGGTAAGGTGCCCTCCTCATGCTCTGAACATTCTGCACACTGCTGTCGAGTTTCAGGGCATGCAGATAGGAAAGAAAAACATATTCTCTTGGATTGATGGACTTCCTTTTGCAGAAGTTAAATTGAGGCAGGAGGGGGAGATGAGGGGGAGATGACTGAGAGACACTTGAACCTGAAGGGCATGCTGTTGTTTTCTCCCGCTGTAAATATGGACAGCGCTTTCAAATTTCTCTGTATCACAGCCAGTTGATTATCCTGTGATTAAAAAAACACCAACAACACTAAGCAAAGCCTAAATCTATAAAAACCTGGGATGTAGTTCTCAGCAGGACTGTGCAAAGTGACCATATAATTCCTGTTACACCTGATCACCACAGCAGTCTGGGAAGTGACAAGATTTTCTAGCCATGCTCTGAAATAGTGTTTTATGGGTTATGGGTATCCCAGGGAGAGAGCAACGCATCTTACATGCAGCTGTGAATGAGTGTGTCCATGGAAATTTCCTACGGAGGGGGCATCTACGAGAAGGGATGCATCTTGGGCGGGTGCTGCTGTAAAAATACACAGATCCACATCTGGGCTCCAGAAACACATTAAAATTGCACCAGCCCTTTCTCAAAACACGCTTTTCTCTTCTGCTTCATTTTTTATTCCTTCTTGAGGCTTTTCCAGCATCCCTTGTTGGAGCTTATAGTCTGTCTGCCTTATCATTTATCATGCCTCCTAGTCTCAGACTCACGGCCCTCCTAATGAAGCAGCAGCAGATTGTTCCCATCTGATCCTGCGCCTGCTAATCCCAAGAAGTTACAATTAAGTTAAAAGTCATGTGTGTAGTTTATGTGTTGAAAAGCACCAAAAGGAGACCGTGTGAGGCCAAGGTGAAGTGACTGGACCATGTTGTGTAGTTGGAAATCAAGCTAGGAATGGTCAGTGGGAATTATCTCATGATCACTGTAGCGTAGCTTTATTGTCTTGTGAGCCTTCTCATTTGTATCAGCACATGTGAAAGGACATTTGGGGTCTTTGTTCAGGGTGGCAGCCTGTCCCTAATGGTCTTGAATACAGAAAGGAATAGGCTATAAAAGACTTGAGATTCAGTTTGTAAAGAGTGGTTTTAAAATGAGAGTGACTCTTCACAAAATAGTTAAAAAAATCATTTATCACAAGATTGGAAGATACCCTAGACCACCATCTGCTAGTGGAAATGGAGGGATGTGGGTCTTGTCTTCACAGCTTCTGCTGAATAGTTGTTTATCTCTCATCTCTAAAAAGGAGGATATTTACTTGCCTTTGAGATTCTTGGATGTGGCCATTCCATGTTTCTGGGAAAGCCTGGCAGCTCCCTTTATTTGGATAGTGCTGGTCACAGAAATCCATCATTTGGAGACGTGGTGTTAGTGCAGCGAGAACCAGGCACCTTGAGGAGTAGAATGTCAAATAGCTCTTGCTTTTCTGCAGGGAAAGAAAATATGTGCTCTCAGGCACTGGAAAAGCTTCTTAAGAAACCCTGTGATACTGTAAAACTTGCCAGAGGATCTCCAAATAGATACTTATCGGTTTATTTGATTATGCCATAAGGTTTTAAAGATCTGAATCTTGAAGAAGGCAAATATGGGGAAGTGATTCTACAGAAAATCCTTTTCTTCTCTCTCTTCTCTGTCACATAAATTTTTATTGGTGAGATCTGATGACTTTAGTGGTACAAATAGGCTCCTGCAGCATTTAAACACTTTACAAGCCCTCACCTGAGCCTTCTTGTACACTCTTTTCCTAAGAGTACATTACAAATAGTCTGTTCTGACTCTCCCACTGCACAAACCTTCTTCTCATAAAAGAGGAATGGGAACTGACTCTCTCTCAACTTGCTTTGGCCAGGTGACACCGCACATCTGTCAGTGCAAGAAACTTATTCTTTCTTTCCCCTAACCAAAAGCAGGATTGGCCAAAAAAAATCTAGAATCCACTTTTTTTTCCACTAAATTCCCTGCGGTCATGGTAATCCCGGTGAGTAGTTCGAAACTTTGGCGGTGGGGTATTTGGGAGGAGAGATACCACTCCGGTACAAACCATGTTTTGAAATATCTTGGCTCTGGTTTGCCCAGGAAGGTTATAAATACTGTTCCCAGGACAAACATTCTCCATGTCTGAGGGCTAATGAGCCAAACAGCTGCTCTGAGGCTGTCCACCTCTGACACCAGTAAACACTAAGCCATGTGAAAGATTTTTAACATGCCCAGACACTGCCATATAAAAGGTTGTGTATAAAATGCACTTTTCTTGGCACATCCGTTTTGTACCTTCAAAGGAAAAAGTCCTTTACTGACCATCTTTGGCACCTGTAACTGTCAGAACAAGACCGGGACAGACTATAGTATCTTTGACACTGGTGCAAATCCAGCTGTTTTCAATAAAACACACTATGTTTACGGAAGGAAGAGAGCGTAAAGTGTCACAAACCTCTCTCTTAGGGAAGATGTTTTGTAAGGATCCATCTGAAATGTGCCACACGCAGAGAGTGTTCACTGATAACCCTCTGGCTGGCCGAGCAGCTTCAAGTCCAAAGCACCAGTAAATCCACTTTAACTGGCTGACTAAACTGGGCTTGTGGTCGCTTTGTGCTACCAGCATGATGAAAGGTGTCCTGGCTCATGCTGACGCGTCTGATCTAAAGTATAAAAGAATTTGTAAACAGGATCTGGGAACCAGTTGAAGAATCGAATGACTTTGTCCTCAAATTTGTATCAACACACCCCAAAATGTCCACGATTCACTTCAGAAGTGACATAAAGCAGGAGACTTAACTGTATGTCAAGCCTAAATGAGTCAGAAAAAGTGTGCGAGTGATCTTGTGGTTGTGAGAAGCTGGATGAGTGTGCACAGGTGAACATTTTACGTGGAAATCTCTGCTTCTCTACCACCTTTGGGAGGATCACGAGGCCTTTCTTGCAAGACTTTTTCCCATGCTCCTCAGACCCCAAACTCTAGCTGGGGTTACAACTCACCCACTGAAACCAAATTAAAGTGTGCTTGCAACTAATGGTACGTAAAAGGTGTGTCACCTGGTGGATCTCAAAACTACACTCTGAATCAATCTGGAAGAGCTCCTTTGACCCTGCCTGGAGTCCCAGCACCGCCAGGAGCAGACACAATTGTATTAAAGAGATTAAATATTCCCGATCTGAGGTTCTGGGAACCCTTCTTTTTACCTGACTCATGTTGACTTTTCTCTCCCTCTCCCTTCCTTCGTCCTAGTTTCAACAGGATGACTGTGAGCCAGCAATGTGCCCTTGTGGTCAAGAAGGCCAATGGGGTCCCCAAGAAGGATCCTGGGGTGCATCAAGAAGAGTGCGACTAGCAGGTTGAGGGAGGTCATCCTGCACCTCTGATCTGCCATGGGGAGGCCCCATCTGGAGCACTGTGTCTAGTTCTGGGTTCCCCAGTTCAAGAAGGACAGGGAACTGCTGAAGAGGGTAGTGCAGAGGGCTACAAAGATGATGAGGGGCCTGGAGCCATCTCCCTGATGAGGAAAGGCTGAGGGACTTGGGTCTTTTTAGTCTTGAGAAGACTGAGGGGGGATCTGATCAATGCCTATAAATACTTAAAGGGTGGGTGTCAGGAGGATGGGGCCAATCTTTTTTCAGTGGTGCCCAGGGACAGGACAAGAGGTAACGGGCCCAAACTTGAACATAAGAAGTTCCATCTCAACATGAGGAGGAACTTCTTTCCTGTGAGGGTGGCAGAGCCCTGGAAGAAGCTGCCCAGAGAGATGGTAGAGTCTCCATCTGGAGACATTCCTGTTGGACCTGCTCTGGGTGAACCTGCTCTGGCAGAGGGTTTGGAGGACATGATCTCCAGAGGTCCTTTCCAACCTCGTAGCATTCTGTGATTCTGTGACTTAAACCCAAATGACTTTTTGTTCAGGCAATGTCAAGGCAAAGTTGTGAACAGGACCTGTTCATAAACGTTCCCATTAAGTGTGTATCTTCTAAAAAGGAAAAAAACCCCACCCATAAGTAGGTCACTTGAGCACAGTAAATAGTTTTGTCTTTCTTGTTTTGGGCTTTAAAAAACCTCCCTTAAGTGAAAATTGCTGTGACTTAGAGAAATGTGTCCCAAGGCATCCCTGTTTTGTTTGTCTGTTTGTCATGAATCATTGGAAGAGTCTTTCTTTAAGAACTGTGATTGCTCAGTTTGCTTTTAGTAGCTCAGGATTGGATGCTGAGCTTGATCCCTCTGCTTGCATCTGGCATTAGACTGCTGGAGTAAGTGGAGTGACTCAAGATTTATAGCTGTGTAAATGAGAGCAGAGGTGACCATCTGAAACCTACTTGCTTCTTTAGCATCTGGAGAACATCATATGTTTATTAAAAAAAAAAAACAAAACAACCCCAAACAAACATCTAGTGATAATTGCTCTTTGACATCCCAGTCATGACATTCTTTCTAGCTGGGAGAACAGGGCAAGGGTGGCAAGAGAACAAAAGCAGTGGGGGGTAAAGGAATTAAGAAATCTGGCCTTCATATGCTCACAGAAATGGGCAGGATACACTTCTCGTGCTGGGTTTTCCCTGCTCCTGGCCCCTTGGATTCGGTGGAATTACTCCTGATTTACACCCATTCGAGTGGAACAGGATCACTCTCTTTTTCTTCAGCAAAACAAACATTTGTTACTTGGAAAGAAAAACAGAGAAATCTTAAAATGTGACCCACAGCTGAGCGGAAATTCTCAGTAACGCAAGAATTTGGGTTTCTTTAGTTTGTAAACAAAGAAGGAACCCTGAGAGGGAGGGTGTTGATTAATGCCATGGGGGACTGCAGAGGGACTGCTCCTGTAGTTTATAACTGGGGATTCATCCTGCTGCGGTCACAGCAGTTCCAGGTATTGCCGTGGGGTCAGGAAGGAGAGGGATGTTCTCACGGAGCATGGGGTTGAGCTTTGGGGATGCTGACAGCAGCTTCTCAGCCCTGAGGCAGGCTAAAACCTTCATCAAAACAACCCCAACTGCCAGAAGAAATTGGGATCCCGCGCTGAACTGAAGGTAGTTAGGGGTCTACAGATGCAGGCAAATGCTTAGAATTATTTCCAAAAGCATCCTAGCAGTCTGAGTGCCAAAAGCCCAAAGGGAATTTAGGTCAGGTGCTCAACTGGTGGAAACTGGTGTGGGTCCTCCCAGGCCCTACCTCTAATCAATGTTTTCTAACTCTCTCCAGATCTCAGGTTCCTTTAGCTCTCTTGAAGAAACTCCACGTTCACTGATACCGGATGGTTTTGCCTTCCCCTCCTTAAATACACCAGCACTATTTGAAATGCCAGTTTAGTCCAAGGAGAGGCACAGATCTCCCTGACTCTGGAGCTGTTGGTCAGGTAGGGAGAACCCAGAGCAGCTTCCCTCCAGCAGGAGAGAAGGAATTCACGTGCACCCTCACACACACGCTGCTGGGTTAGCACTGTCCGTGAAACTCAGCATGGACTCCAGGCCCAGACATAATCCATGGTATTTATGGGGTGAATATCATAGAATCACAGAACAGTTAGAGTTGGAAGGGACCTTAAAGATCACCGAGTCTCAATCCCCCTGCCCTGGGCAGGGACACCTCCCACCCCACCAAGTTGCTCCAAGACCCCTCCAACCTGCCCTTGAACCCTTCCAGGGATGGGGCAGCCACAGCTTCTCAGGGCAACCTGGGCCAGGCTCTCACCACCCTCACACCAAACAAGTTCTTCCCCACATCTCAGCTCAGTCTCCCCTTTTTCAGTTTGAAGCCATTACCCCTTGTCCTATCCCTACATGTCCTTGGCTCATATCTCATACTTATGCTTTTATGACTATTTCACTTGTCTGGGACTGGGAAGAGCAGGGTCAGATCCTGTCTGCTGCTTCATTCTGGGAAACAAAGGGAAGGGGAGGGGAGGGAAGGGGAGGGGAAATATTTTCACCCTCCCTCCCATGCCCTGGGGAAAGCCCAAGTCCTGCTAGGAGAATACCAGCTTTCCCCACGCTGGCTGCTGGCCCTTGGAGGTGCTGGGAGACAGGTAGGCTGTGCATCCACAAAACAGGGATAAGATTTGGGGCTGGACCTGCTTCTGCCCCAAAGATGTTCTTTGTTTTCCAGCAGTCACTAGGCAAGCTGCTGTGGTGCAAGGTTTGTGGGGGTTCCATGCCTTCTGCACCCTTTTTCTCTAAGAAAAGGGCAAGCACATGACACCTGGAAAGAGCTGTTGCTCTAGAGCAGTTCATCAGCCTGCATGACACCAGCACGCTCCCTCCAGTGTAATTTTACAGCATCCACAATGGGAAAATAGACCTTTGTACCTGGTCCCTCTTGTCACCTGAGGAGAGTCTTATAGAGAAGAAACCTGGGGATTGGTGATTGCTCTGATTCCTGCTCTGTTGGTGCCTTCCAAAATCCAGAGGTTCACCCTGCCCATGGAGCTCTCGCCTGGGGAAGAACAACCCCACGTTCTCCAGAATTAGGAGCTCCTTTGAAAGCTCTACATGGAATCATCTGCCCAGGAGCCCTTGCAGGTGTCTCTCTGTCCCAGGAAACAGAAAGGACCTGGTTCTGATCTTGTGCGTAGGAGAAGACTTGGCTTGTGCAGAGGCTGAGGTGACAGCAGCACAGCCCTGTTGTTCCCTCTCAGCTTCCCTCTGCCACCAACCGATGGGAGGTGTTGCTGAATGTGCCAACCTGGACACCTGCACTCGGGAAAGAACTCAACCACAACCCGATAAAACGATAAACCTTGCCAAAAGATGGGAATTGCTGTTCCCCGAGCTCATTTCGGAGCTCTGAGAGACTCGAGTGACGCGATTCTTTTAAGGTGCCTTTTCCTGAGCTGCTCTGTTCTGTCTTCCAGCAACGAGTCAGCCACCTCTTGCCGAGCTCGCTGTGTGCACGTCCTGCACCACTGCCTCCCCGTCACCCCAGTCACCTTCCTCGACCGCTTTCACGGGGCACAATGACTTCAGGAGGCAACTCAAGGGGAGAAGACGATGGAAAACCCTTTCATGCTGTCTCCTTCCCGGCCCCTGCTGTGCCCCACGTCACTTTGGGGCCACTGGCACAGATCAAGGGTTCTCCCTTTTGTCTGATAAGTCATGAGGTGGGAAGACTTGGAACAGACTTGGAACAGCAACAATCCCTCTGTCGGGAAGTGGTAAAACGAAGGGTCTGCTCCCTCTCCTTCCTTTTGAATGAGCTGCAAAGAGCTTTAGAGCTGTCCAATTAAAACAACTCTGGGACAAAAATAGGATGAGAGAGCGCTACTTTAAAAAACAAAACAATTAAGCCAAGCCTATCCCTTCCCCTCCCCGGAGGCTCCTGTGGAAGTAGCAGCTTTTGAGGCAGAAATCTCTGCTGAGTTGGGTATTTCTGGCACTGGAACCCAAGGCGAGCGATGACCTCCCAGCGCTGGCTTTGGAGGAGAGGCTGTACCGAACTGGTGGCAGCAGATGAGACCGAGCTTGCAGGCCCTGACATGTCTCCCCTAAAGCCTAGTTGTGCTGTAGCCCGTGGAACAGCAGAAATGAGATCCCTGAGTGTGGGAAAGAGCTGAGCAGACACTGGCAGAAGCTACACCAGCCGCCAGCCAAGCCCGGTGCGGGGGCCATGCCTTCAGTCTGAGAAAGGAGAAAATTGGTCCTGAGCTCACAGATCTGAGTCCAACGCCAGGTCCCCAAACCCCGGTGCTACTGTGGCTCCATGGCCGGGGTTTGTGGGGACCCCTCTCCAGAAAGGGCTGGGCTCTCAGCCTGCTCTTTGCGTGGTTTCACTCATCAGAGGGGTCTTTACAGTCCTTCAGAAGGTCCTTAGAAGGTCCTTTTGAAGACCGTCTACTGCTGATGACAAGGCACACAGCTGGTAGCTACCCTGGCCAGGCAGAATGTTTCAGGAATCTTTGTGGAATATCAAAGCCTTGGCGGTTCACAACAACGTGCTTTAAATATTCTGCTGTACCTCATAATGCTTTGTTTGACTTGTGGGGTGACTATCCATCAAAGTTAGTCTCCAAACGAGTGCCAGCGCTGTGTATAGAAACCTCAGGGGTTCATCCTGCAGTGAACACATCGCTTGAAATCATTCTCCGATGAAAGCGGGGACTAACCTAATCCCCGTGGGAATGGGGGGGGGGGGGTAAAGTTCTGCCTTTGGTTGTGTCAGCCCCAAATTAACCTCGTGCTTCTGTCCCTGAGGTCCCTTTGTTGCGGGCAGTTTTTCCGCCGCAAGATTCTTTCTTTCAACTCTTATTTTTAGTTCGTGTGAAGGATGAAAAAGGGTCTTGCGTCCTTGTCACGAGGCTGGTTCTTGGGATTCCCCTCTGACTCAGCACAGCCTGGACTCCTCAGCTGAGATCCCTTTAAAATACACCTAGGGCTTAAAATAGCATCACAAGCTCTTTCCCACGTATATTCTGCTGAAGCCCCAGTGCAAGCATGGGAATTTATCTCCTTCCTTTTGTTTCTCCAAGTTCTTTTTACAGGATAGCAGCAGAGAATGAGCTGACTTACTATTTTGAGAAGAATTTGAGAAGCTGGAAGTAATTTTGTTTGTTTCCTTTGTTCTAGGAAAAGGATCCAGGTGGCCCTGCCAGCCCTCCTTGTTTGGGGCAGAATGAACAGGCTTGGAGGCTTTGCAGGCATTTGAGCTGTGTCCTGGCCCTCACCGTTCCCTCTGAAGATGAGCACAACAGAGGAGGAACTTCACTGGTCCAGGGGACTTGCAGATGGAGAGGGCGAGTGTTTGAGCAGAAGGGCAGTGACACCGGTGAGTCTGTGCAGCTGGTTAGTTATTTCCCCACTTGGAACATCGGGGACACACAGAGCTCTAACAGCTAATGCCAGAGTTGAGAACATTTCTGTGGTTTTTGAAGGTGTTGAGTGCCAAGTGGCCAAGAGCTGCCCTGGCAGGAACAGCCTTTTTTTCCTTACCTCCTTGAAAGGTAGCCAGGCCCCATAGTTTTCATTTTACCCATCCCCATTTATTTTTTTTTGGAGGTCAAACCATCTTGGGCTCAAAATTGTAATAATTTGAGAATTCCCAATAACTGTATTTTAACAAAGCCTCTTGACCTAACTGATTGGCCTGTCTCTGCCGAGCAGGTCATTAGTTTCCAGTTTAATGCACAAGGGAGAACATTGTGAAATGACTGCACGAAGAGGCATTAAAGATGTTTTGGGGCTATTTGCCTGGCAAAGAAACTGAACCAGCCACAGCTCTTCTTTTTACCTGACTCATGGCTGTATTGCAGGGATCAGCTTGGAAAAAAACAAGTGGGTATTATTCACCTCAAGTCTGCTTTCAAGCCCATCTCCGTGCACCTCTGTTGCCAAATGACATCATGCTTCTGAGGGTGAAACAATTTCAAACTATAGAGATGAAAATTACTGGTTTGAATAACTTCCTTAAAACAGCAACAACAACAGCCAGGCTGAGGCTTTGTAAAACTTACTTGAAAACATCTGTTGCTGCATCTGTGGGCTAAAACTGTGAGAGCTTTAGTAGTCTGTCATAGTGATTGCTTTACCAGCAACGGGGTATTTTAAAGACAGTATGGGAAAAGCTGTACTGAAAATAAAGGCTCTAGATTTAAAGTGCCTTAAGCAGGTTTGTAACAGTAATGCTGTTGTACCTGTACATAAAACCCTATGAAAAAATGCAGCATTTGTAGGCAGAATTAATAATGTTCCACTGCTAGCTAATAAAACTGTCACCTCTGAATATATCAGGAAGGTTTCTAATGTTACATGAGTTTCTGAGGAGAACTAGGGCAGTTGTTGAGAACAAGGGGCTAGGGGAGGAGAGAAGCAGCAGTACACATCACCCAGCGTGGAGAGGAGTGGGTGACCATGGCTGGGTCTCAGCACTGACTCTGCTGTTGTGAAAGTGGAGGTCTCCTGGAGGCTGGACCCTGCTGAAGCGTTTCCTCTTCCTCAGCTCACGTGAGTTTGGTCTGTCTGAATGCAATGATGGCTGCACGTATGGGCTATCTCCTTATTAATGGTATAAAATGATGCCCTTCTTATAACAAGGCTATTCATGGAGCTTGGGACCTGTCTTTTGGGGTGTGAAACTTCTAAAAAAATCTATTAGTAAGGAAAAAAATGAAAAAAAAAACGTGTATGAAAAGTCAACTTCATGGATGTGTGCCTGTAACAAAAAGAAGGAATTAAGACCATGTGAGTGAAAGTTTCACACTTAACAATTCACACATTATTTTTTCATCGGTGTGTAACTTACGGCAGCTTGTGCAGACCTTGGAAGGAAGATTGTGTTCTTTAATCATTGTGAAGCAGCTGATTTACAGCTAATTTCGAAGGTGTCTGCGTTACATTCCAAGGTTAACGCTCCCTTCAGCTGAGAGAGGTCCCTGCCTCTCTAAAGGTGCAGGTCCTCTGTTAAGGCTGGCTCTCAATTACAGCCCCGGGGGCTAGAAAACTAATCAAGGATTCACGTGCTGAGATTTGTTTGTGCTGCACAGGAACAGGCTGGCGAGAGTGCTGCCTGGCTGACCCCGCAGACCCCAGTGACCCACACTTCTCCCTCAGCCTCTGAAGTCTATCCTTCTTCCCTAGCATTGGGATCAGCTGCAGGAGGAACCAAATGACCTAAGGGTCCCTCCAACCTGAATTATTCACTGATTCCATGTAATGAGCTGGATTTTTTCCAAGACCCGAATGGGAAAGGTGTGGGCAGGCTCCTGTTGGAATCCCAAATCCCTAATAATGAGAGATATACACAAGTCCTGGTGGGCCACCCACCCCTCCAGGTCCTACCAGCCTGGCAGAGCTCAGGGACCTGTTGCTGCCTGTTGAGGCTGTGTGAGATGTGCAGCTGGTGCAAATTAGGGAAGATCTATGGATTTCAGCAGAGCTGTTTTGATCGAGAGGCCGAGTCCTGGATTTTTAGGGCAGAGAACCTCTGTGGTTAGGTTATGGCAGAGGTCTTGGGAGAGATGGGATCCGGTGGAGGATTTTACCTTGCACCCTTTCAGATATGGCTGTACAGACACAGCAGTGCCTGGCTCATGCACTACAAAAAGCTCCTGATAATTATGGCAGAGTGGCTGCTTATTCAGGGGGTGGCAGAGCCCAATGATTAAATACAGTAGCCCCTAACGCGAGAGAGACCTCACGTTAGTCCCTTCTCTTTCACCTTGAGCCCATCCTTTTGTGCCTCCTCTGCGCAGGTGTTGGGTGGACCAAATCCCATCAAAAAAAGGTTGCTATTCAGATGCATCCAAACCGTGCACCAAAGGACTCCTGTAGCTCAGGAGGCCTCCTTAAATGAGCCTGCCCAAGGCCACCTTAAACGTACCCTCCCTCCCTGCAGTTTTCCTTCAGGATAATTAAGCATGCAGTAAGTTAAGAAGTGGAAAAACCCAAGGAAGCATCCATTTCACAGGTGGGTGCAGTTGACTGTTTCCTCCCAGGGCCTCTTCCTCCTGCAGTTCTGTGCGAGCCACTGCCTCCGCACAAACGCTCCTGGCTGTGACCGTGACTCACTTTTGTATCCAAATTTTTGCAGTTGTTAAGGAAGAAGATCCTTATCCTGTTTCAGAAGATCCCCTGCTATTACACTACCCGTGGAGACCTGTGTTGGGCTGCAGGTAACAGGTACTTTGTTGTTGCACCTTGAAAAACCTTGAGGCACAAAGTGATTTCCTGCAGCTTTGCCTGCGTGTCCCTCCAGGTCTGATTTTCCACGTGGGCCAGTAACCTGGATGCTGAGCCCCAGGGATCCTGCTCACAGAAGCCCTTGCTGCAGGATTTTGTGCATTATTTAGGCAAAATCCTCCAGCCTGTGTTAGGCAAGAAGCCAGGTTAGATAATGAGAGTGGTCCTGGCTGGCCTGAAATCCAGGCTTTCCTCTGGATTGGAGTGAAAGGACAGACTTCTCCCAACACCAGAAATGGGGCAAAAGAGAGGGAGAAGACTGTCTAGTGTTCTGCTTCCAGAATCAAGGCCTATTTTTTGCAAAGAGCTCAACACCTGCAGTACATGGCTTGGGGAAGGCTTCTTGTTGCATGTATGTCCTTAGAAGCATTGACTTTCTTACTGTTTGCCCCTTCTGAAATGGATACCCTGGGCATTGATAAATGGGGTTCAGTGTCTTTCCCAGTAGCCCCTCTGGGTGCCCTTGGTAAGCTGCACAACTGGCTTCTTGCCTCCTGCCAAGATCAGGCTCCAGAAGGGGCTTTTTTGGTGGGAGATGGAGCTGAGATATGGGGAAGAACTTGTTTGGTGTGAGGGTGGTGAGAGCCTGGCCCAGGTTGCCCCGAGAAGCTGTGGCTGCCCCATCC
>JAOQGH010000009.1:4861249-4877953 GCA_025769975.1 Gallinago jamesoni
TGGTGTGGTGGGAGGTGTCCCTGCCCAGGGCAGAGGGGTTGGAACTCGATGATCTTTAAGGTCCCTTCCAACCCAAACCATTCTGTGATTCAGTGAAATCTCGAGGGGAGCTTTGTCTCCGTATCCAACAGGAACAGCCCCGAGTCCCCTCCCTGCATCCGCGCCAGCTCCCAGCGCTGAGCCTGGGAGCGATGGAGGGCAGATGTTGGCCCGGCCCGGAGCCACGTTGGGCTGTAACGTGACTTTTCTCCGTCTCTCCGTGGTGTTGATGTTGTGCTGTGCCTGTCGCGGAGGCGATCCCTCTCCCGTAGGGTCGGGCTCTGCCTCGGCCAATCTGTGGCTGGCAGATGGGGTCAGCGCCGCTCGGGGATCTCCTCACCATGGATGGGAGCCTTTCCATAGCAAACCTGGTCGGCCAAATCCTTGTTTAGTTTGAAACCTGCCCCTTAAAAATACTCACTTGCAGCTGAGATGTGGCTGAGCCGGAGAAGCCCTCTCTTTTTAGACTTTCCCCCCTGTTTTTAGAGTAAAAATAAAAGTTTAAACCTACGCTTAGGTGATGTGGGTGCAGATCCTCCCTTGGGGGGGCAGCCTGTGAATTCCCTGTAAGTCTCAGCCTTCCTTGGGAATGTCGCTCGTCCCCGTGCGAGGGTGGGCTCCTGTGCTGGCTCACCCAGGTGCCAGGGCTCCAGCCCTCCTAGGAACGGCAGCGGGGGCCGGGGCTGGGGGGTTCCCTCGCTGCCCGGTGCCTCGTGAGCGGTGGTCGGAGGTGTCGGGGCAGGTCTCAGGTCACCCAGAGGTGCAGATGGCTCATTTCATCCATCCGAGCTGCCTTTTTGGGGGGGAAAAAACCACAATATCCCAGCAGATATGACTGTGTGGCTGGCCAGGCTTTTTTTTTGTTTGTTTTCCTCTATTTTTTTTTTCCTCCTGCCGTCGCAGGAGGTGGACGTGGTTCCGGCCGCTGCCCGGCTCTGGTGGTTTGCTTCTTGCCTTCTCTACAAACCACTTTCAAAACTTCTTGGCTCTCTCTGGCCCCCTGTTCTGGTCGATAGGAGGCTGTTATCGGGGCTCAGCTGATCGAGCCACCTGGCAGTGCTGGGCTGGATGAAGCAGCTCATTCGCGGAGGGCGGTTAATTCTCTGCTGTGTTTTTAATCTCTGCGACCATCTGTGCTCTCGCCCGGGCTGGGGAGACTGGAACTCTTGGGATTTATTGCAGGAGGAGAATGTGGAGAGGATTGCTTGTTCTCTGCGCGCTGAAAACTGCCCCGGGTCAAAGCAGGACAGGCCTCGTGAGCTTTGGGAATGGTTGTTCCTGCAGCTTTGGGCAAGGAGGTTCCATGACACGTCAGATCTGTCCTGGAGACATGTCCTGAAAAGCTGCATGGAGAAGACAGGGACAAAAATACTGAAAATAGGGACCTCTGTGAAGGCTTTCCGGCGTACAGACCCAAACACAGAGGGTCTGCCATGGGCTTGGTGACACCTTGGAGGGCTGAGGTTCCTCCAGGGCAGGCTGCGTTGGCCTGGGGAGAGGCAGAGTGCTAAAGGGTCTCCTGGCCACCCTAAAAGCCCAGCCCTGGGTTGTGGTAGCCTCTGGGATATGTGCCTGCCCCACCAGCAGCTACTGCAGTCTCTGCCCTGGGGAACACCATGGTTGGAGCTCAGATTTGACCTCAGGGAACCAATTTCCACAGGTGGGCTGCAGGTGCATCTCTGGAGAGACCTGTGCAGGTGGCTGCTGAGTGGGAGAAGCTGTTTTTGTGAGTAACACCTGAAGTCTTCTTTGATTTGGGTTCTCATATTGTTCTCATATTGGCAACTCATCACAGAGCCCCCACAAGGACCCCGCTGACCACAGCCTCTGCACATGGCACAGGTGAAAGTGACACTTGATGCAGGCTCTGTAGAGGAACTCGTGTCCCATGGGGACATCCCTACCCAGAGGGAACGATCCCTGCCCTGTAATTAAGCTCCCTCTGCTCACCATGCTAATGAGTAGTCTCATGGATGTTCTCCTCACAGCTGCTCTGGATCCTCTGTGTGGCTCAGGAGCTGGAGGTGGCTGTCCAAGAGGACAACCCTAAATCTCCATCCCTGTCTCATCGGGGTGAATCTTGTGGGCAAGGAGGAACCCTTGTCTTTAAAGGTTATTCCTTGACTGTACCTTATTGGGACTGCACCCTGCATGCTGTAAACTCATCAGCCAAGGTACACCCCCTGAGGAAAACCCTTCCTGCTGTTCATGCTGGCAGGGCTGGGTGAGATGGAGATCTTTTTCATGTTTTTCCAGCCTTGTGTTGAAGGACCAAGGCTGCCTCTTGAAAGGAGAGCTCTCTTTCACCTGCTTGCCAGGCTCTTGACATCAGCGGATAATAACACTTAAAAACATCCAGCTCTCCAGCTAAATCCTCTCCTGGTTCAGCAGTTCAGGGCTTCAGTCTTCCTGGAGATGACAACCCTGGGACTGTCAGCGTTGTGGTGCACCCCAAAGGATGGGTACAGGCTTCTGCCCATCTCTCCGGTGTGGCAGGTTGTCTGTGGAGGAGTCCAGCACTGTGTGAGAATTCCCCGGTGTCCCGTGAGCTCCTGGCTGTGCACTCATGTCGAGCAGGTTCCTGGCCCCTCGGTGGGGCTGTGGTGTGAGGTTCGACAAGGCCAAGTGCCAGGTCCTCCACTTGGGTCACACCAACCCCATGCAGTGCCACAGCCCTGGGGCAGAGTGGCTGGAGCTGCCTGGCAGAAAAGGACCTGGGGATGTTGGTCGACTGTGGGCTGAACATGAGCCAGCAGTGTGCCCAAGGAGCCCAACAGCATCTTGGCCTGGATCAGGAACAGTGTGGGGAGTAGGACTCAGGAAGTGATTGTTCCCCTGTCCTGGGCACTGGTGAGGCCCCAACTTGAGGGCTGGGTCCAGTTTTGGGCCCCTTACCTCAAAAAAGACATTGAGGAGCTGGAGCGGGTCCAGAGAAGGGCAATGGAGCTGGTGAGGGGTCTGGAGCACAAGTCTGGTGAGGAGCAGCTGAGGGAGCTGGGGGTGTTCAGCCTGGAGAAAAGGAGGCTGAGGGGAGACCTTCTGGCTCTCTCCAACCCCCTGAAAGGAGGGTGTAGCCAGGGGGGGTCGGTCTCTTCTCCCAAGGAACAGGCAACAGGACAAGAGGAAATGGCTTCAAGTTGCACCAGGGGAGAGTTAGGATGGGTATTGGGAACAATTTCTTCCCCAAAAGTGTTATCAGACATTGGCAGAGGCTGCCCAGGGCAGCGGTGGAGTCGTCATCCCTGGAGGTATTTAAAAGCCGGGCAGACATGGTGCTGAGGGACATGGGTCAGTGGTGGCTTTGTCAAGTGTGAGGTCGATGATTGGACTCGATGATCTGAAAGGTCCCTTTTAACCTGGACCATTCTCTGGTGGGACCCTCCTCCTGTCCCGGCGTGTGCCCGCTGGAGCCGGCAGCCGGCCTCGCTGCGCCTGGGAGCACCGTTGCTCTCTTGAATCTCTTCATTTAGTTAATGATCCTTTTGTTGAGAGGATTAGGGTTTAGAGGCCTCTGGCAGAGCGTTAATTAAATTAAGTCTATGGGTGTTTTGTTGAGGTTTTAAAGCCCACTAGAGGGCTCAGTTGGAGCCCTGTGGATTTGGGGCTGGAAGCGCTAGGCTGTGTCCGTCCCCCACAGAAGTTTGCGGGCTAAGTTTAGTGGGGCTGAAGGAGCTGGAGGGACACAGAAGTCCTCTGCAGCCTCCACACCATGCTCACCGCTTCTCCAGCCCGGCTCTAACCGTGGCTTGGTGGTGCCAGACCCGTGCTGAGCCACCCCCGGCACCAGAGGCTGTCCCCGCCGGAGGCTGGCAGGCACAGGACGCCTGCGTCACCGCTCACGGCATTATCAGCGTTAAGTAATGTTGGGCTAATGTTTTTTTTTTTTTAGTGTGTTTTTTTTTTTTTCCCCACCACACGGTGTTTACTTTCTGAGAAGTGGCTCGACGTGAGCGTTGGTTCCATCTTCAGCTCGGGGAAGAGTCAGACACTGAAGTTCCCTCACACGCGCTCGTGTGAAATACAAGTGTGAGCGCTTGGCTTTGCAGCTGGAGGGGTTTTTTTTTTGGTGGGTGGGTGCCTGGGGTTCTTCCCGTTTAGCTGGAACTGCTTATTAACCAGTGTCTCTTCTCTTTTTCTCTTCGCTGCACTGCCCCGGGATGGATTTGCGGTCCCTCGCCTGCGTGGTCTGCCCGGCTGTCTCATCTCTGGGTAAGTCCCTGCTTCGTTAGATCGCTGAAGGGGGAAACAGCTGACACTAATCACTTGGACTTAAATAATGAAATAATCACCTGTTTATTCCGCCTTCAACTCCGGAGCGTTGATTGTTACCGAACAGTGGGGTTTATCTTGTGTGTCTGTGAATGTTTTCATATTGAAAAGCGTTCCATATAGCAATTTCCAGGCTGAGCTTCTACCATGAAAAACCCCACAGGGGTGGTTTTTCTTGCGAGCGCTGACCCGGTGATAAAAGCCCAGTAAGTGCCAGCAAGTGAGCAAATGGAAGTGAAAATGTTTTCGGTGGTGGAAAGCAATACTCCCTGCGTCTCCCCAGATGCCTCCCGACAGCTGCTTGATGGTAAATCAGCGCCGTGGTTGTGTAAGGGACTCTCTGAAGGCTGGAACGTGGCACGGGCTGGTTTCCCCTCTGCAAACCTCCTGGTGTGGGGGGTTTATAGGGCACAGAGAGGATCCCGAGGCCCTTCTGGCACCAGAGGAGGGGAAATGTGTGTTGAGCTGGGAGAGCTGCGGCAGACACCGATCCTTCCAGCTTGTGTTCGTAGCGATCCTGCTTTTCATGGAGGGAAAATGGTCCTGGTGGGGTGGATTCTCGGGGTTTCCAGCAGAGATTTGGTGCCTGAACCTGAGCCTGGCTGTGAGGTGCTGTGCTGCTTGTGTGTTAAAGCTTCTCAGAATAAGGTGTGTGTGCTCAGGGTGGAGGAAAGGGAGGGGTCTCTGCTCGGTAAAGCCGGTTCTCTGGACGCTGTGGCTCCTTTGCATCGAGGGTGCTGTCTCCGGAAACTTCAGAAGTTTTTAATTGACTTTGTTTTTTAATTTAAAATATCCTCCTGCCAAGCTTTCCCCTTTCCTGTCCTTCTCGAACCCTCTTCCCAGTAATATCCTCTTCTCTCCCAGTAGTGGAAAGGACTGAGTGTATTTAGAGCAGCTCCGCTCCATGCCCGAGCGTTCCATGTGCTGCCAGTCACTGACTTGAAGGGGAAGCAGAGGAAGGTGCTGGGAGCAAATTGCTTTATTCTTAAACTCAGCGTTATTATACGATGCCTCAGAGGGGAGGGCAGGAGGGATGAATCAAATCCAAGCAGAAAACCTGTTGTTCTTACCCAGAAGTGAAGCGCTATATTTGGAAGCTGAGCAGCTGTCTCTCGTTCTGAATGAGCTGTTCTTTGCTACCAAGGCTCTAAAAGAAGGATCATTAATTAACTAGAGAGTCTGCTTCCCTCAGAGATGCTGAGCTCCCATCCCCACCAAACACCCAGCAGTTGTTTGAATGCAGAATAAAACTCCTCTGCACAAGAAATGTGGGCTGGGAAGTTTAGTTTGGAGCACAATCCAAGTGCCCACTTGTGTGGCTGTTGGGGTGGCTTAAGAAGAGGCTGTAGCTGTGCCAGGGTGTCCTGGACCAGGTGAACATCAGCAGGGTTTTCCTTCTTCCGGCTGCTTCAGGACACAGTCACCGTCCTGGTTATCGCTGTGTGACAAGTCATAGAATCACAGAGTTGGAAGGGACCTCAAGGATCATCTGCTCCAACCTTTCCTGGCCCAAAGCAGGGTCTAGACAAGGTGGCCCAGCACCCTGTCCAGCTGAATCCTAAACGTGTCCAGTGTTGGGGAATGCACCGCTTCCCTGGGGAGATTGTTCCAATGGCTACTTGTTCCCGTGAAAAATTTCCCTTTTGTGTCGAATCAGAATCTCCCCAAGAGTAACTTGTACCCGTTACCCCACATCTTTTCCATCTGACCCCTTTAACCTGGGAGTCTCCATCCCCTTTGTAGCCACCCTTTAAACCCTGGAACATGCTGATAAGGTGTCTCCTGAGCCTTTTTTTCTCAAAGCTGAACAAACCCAAGTCTCTGGTTGAGAGTGGATTCCTTCCTTGGGGAAAGCTGGAACCTGAACACCCCCTGGTTTGCTTTCCCCGGAGCGGTCTCACTGACACTTTTCTCTGTGTGAGCGGTCTTTTTGTCTGCCGTGGACTGCACGGAGAGCAGGGAATTTCATTGCAGTGGTCCCGCTTGTTTATAGGCTTTTGGAGTTCTGACCCTGATACAAGATGAATTTGCTGCTTGCTGAATACCTGGTATTAATCTTGCTCAGCAAACAAGAAAGCTAAGCGGTACCTTGTTAGCGATGGCAAAGATAAAGGCTGTGTGGTACGGTTTCACCGGAGCAGGGACAGCCCTGACCTTCACTCCGCAGCCAGAGCGGCAGGCTCGGGTTGCCTTTCCATCTTTAAGCCCGGCTTATCTCTTAGGTAAACATAAAATACGTAGGAGCTGTAGGAAGTGAATCTCCTCTCCTGGCCTGATAAAGAGTGGTGGGCATCGGTCCTGAAAGTAACACACCGGCAGCTTCCACGGAGGGATGCGCTGCGGGAAGCTGGAGGGCAGAAAGCGTGAAGAAAACCGCTGAAGATGCAAGTGCAGCAAGAGGAGCCTGTGATGGTCGAGGTCGTGCTCTTGACCTTCAAGCTAAGCTTCACGTGCGTTGCCATTATTTGAAGCCCGGCAAGAAATCCATAGCGAGGACACGCGTGCGACGGCTGAAAAAAATGTTCCCAGCTGTGTTTGTGGCAAAGGAGGTGGTAAATGCTGCGCTGTGTCTGTCTATATGTCGGCGATGCTGGGAGCCATGTGTTGTGATCTTAAATTTTACCTGTACGTGAAATTTTTTCTTTCTATCCCTTAATTCATGGGTCTCCTAGAGAAGAGCATTGCTCCTTGAAGCCATTATTGGACAGCAGTTGCGTTGAGAACTCGGGTCTCACCTCTAATTCTTATTCACATACAGCTCATAGAGGAAGATCAAATAAATTCTCCTGCTTTTCCACCTTTCAGTGAGATTTGCTGCTTTGAGCCTCTCCTGGAAGCTGGTAGAGGGTATCTCTTTCACTCGTCCCACCCCTTCAGAGCAGACCATCAGGATCCCAGGCGGTGTCAAGTTCTAGGGCTGGCTTAGCTCAGTGGTTTCACTTCAGCGCTTTGTAAGGCAGTGAAATAGTTCTCATTGTGGCATTTAAAATAGCAGTGCTGCCTTCTGAATTACCATCTAATTAAATGAAAGCAAAAAGCTCAAAAGCGAGCGAGCTTTCTGCATCTCTTGTTGCATAAGAAAAGCTGTTTTAGTTGACCTAAAAACCAACATTGAAAAACAGGCTAAACAGAGATGCTTTCCCCCGGGCTCTGCGGGCAGTTTGGGAGCAGTTGCTACTGTTCTTGGAGAGCCATTCATGTGGTGGCAGCTGCAAACCCCCTTCAAAACAGTTACTCCTTTGAGACTGGCTTCCCTTTTGCTTGATGCTTGGAGGAACCCTGCTGTGGAGACAAATAATTAGAAATAAAAGATGGCAGCTTGACGATTATTAGCTTCTTTCTGATGCGGGCTGGGGTGGAAGCTGAATGCAGGGGTGAGACAGGGCTAAGGTGCACCTCGAAGCTGTTGCTGCGGTCTCTTGCTCAGAAGATTTACCTCCATGTGCCTCCGTGGAGCTGCAGAACGTGCAGAGTTGTGTTATTTATTTCAGTAATAAACCTTTCTGAGAAAGAAGGGCTCTTAGCAATTAGCTGTGACGATGGCAGCAGTTCCAACAAAGCCTGCTTCCTCTCCTGCCAGCCTCTCCATCCATACCCACAGCTTTCCCATCCAACTTTGGATTTCCCCCTCTTCTCCCCTTCTCCAGTTCTTCAATTCTGCCTATAAATCTGACCCGCGTTGGGTTTTCTTTATAAAATGAGCATGGAAAGATAGGACCTTAAATAAAGCCTCAAAATGCCTTATTTCGTAAAGCTCCAGGAAAAAATGGCAGAGACGTGATGGTATCCTTTGGGATTTTGTCCTATTGATACTAATCTTTTTGAAGCTGGTATCCATGACTGCCAGTTTCAGAGGTTAATATACTGCATTTCAACCAAGCTGAAAAGTCTTTTTTTTTTTTTTTGTATTTTATTTGTGATATGGAAATGTGCACCAATTAATCACCGCGCACCTGCAGAAGTGCCTCTCTCAGCAGACTTTGGCTGGGCTGTATTAGGTTGTGGGATCATCTGTAGAAAGGACTTGGGGTGATGACTCTGATCCAGTTAGTAGCTTAAGAGAAACCCTGCAAGCTCCAAGGAGAAGGCAGGGAGGGGAGACAGCTGAAACGAGGCGGTGTGGAGCTTCAACTTGTATTTCTGGAAGAAAGAAGGTAGCCCGTGCTCTGTTTAGAGGTTGTATTTGCTCTCCGTAGCTAAAATCTTAATTAAATAAATATTAAGTGTTGCTGGGTGTCCCTTGCTGATGTGTGGGTCAAGCCTGTGATAATAAACCACTGTCAGTTGTCAGCACTGGGTTCATGGCCGGGGTGAATTTCTTCCCGGCTTTTGGATCACAAGTGATGTGTTCGTATGGACTGGAGGGCTCTCTGCCAAGTGCTGAGCTCTACATTCCTCCTGGGTACACCTTGGTCCCAAATAAATCCTCATCTTGAAGCTTTTCCTTCCCTGAACCAAAGAGCTTGGAGGCCAAAGGATGCTCAGATGAGGAGAGTAAAATCTGTGCTGGAGCAGCCTTTGGTGAGAGCTTCACCAAACTGGTGCCTTTCTGGGGAAGAGCTGCAGCTCAAAACCCACCTACCTGGGGTTATTTAAATAGACCAGAGCCTCTCCTTCCTGCAGTTTGGCTTCTCATCCCGGTGAGGAGTAAATCAGCCGCTGACATCCTTTGTTTGTGGCATGGCTCTTCTGCCTCCCTGCCTCTGCGCTGGTCCCTAGGTGGCACTAACTGTTATTTTTGGGTTTATTTCAACAAAGGCTGCATAGCTGAGCTTGTCCCCCGCTGAAGTGACAGCTGTGTCCCTGGCCAAGCTGACTGTCCACGTTTGGTTTAGAGGAGGCTGGTGCAAGAGGCTCGAACTTCCTCCTGCTGCCCAAACATAGAGGTTTCCAGCAGCGTCTCCTGGAATTCATTAACGAGGGGCAGGGAGTCGAGCACTCCGTGTGAGCCCGCTCCTCTATTTTTAGTTGTGTCTTCTCTAAAACTGCTGAGGAATGAAAAATGGCTTGAAATGAGGGAGAGCTCGTGACGGGAGGGAGGTCGGTGAGCCGTAGGGCCGGCTGTTTCCATGTTTCAGTCCATTTTTCGGGGTGTTTTGGGAGCTCAGGCTCACCCCACGCTGATTCTGCCTGTTCCTGAGCCTGCACTGCTTGTACTCACAGCATCGCCCGTAATCTGTTCTCCAGGAGTTTTAAGCACTCTCTAGATCCTTTAAGTGCAGCCACTCGTATATTTAATACTTCCTACCCGGGCTTAAGGGGAAAAGTAAACCTTTCTCAACGTAGAAATGTTCACCGTGTGAAAACCGGGTCCTGCGATCCGAGGCTGACCTCCTCTCGTCTTTAAATGGTGCCTCGTGGCAGAAATGTGCTTTGTGCCCTGTCCCTAAGCCCTGGAACGGAGCTGGCTTTCCAGGGAGCTGTTCTTGCCTGCGCTGGCACGTGGCCCACGGAAAGCTGATGCTCCTCTTCAGCTATTTTATTCCTCTCTCTTCCTGGAGCTCGTCTGCCGCGCTGCAAGAACGCCGACACAAGTGAACATCAACTCCAGGCAAGCGGATGAAACCCACGGTGGAAGCTTTTTGCATAAACTAAGCAGATTCTGGGTGGGATGGGAATCCCCAGGTGTACAGGCTCTAGTAGCCCAGGCGTCCCCTCCGTCTCCTCCGTGTCCCCAGAAGGCATCTGCGTAAGCCAGCCCACCACCAAAAAGATGCTGGGCTTGAAAACCAGATTCTTCTGCCCGTAGGAGAGAACATACGGTTTTAGTTTGGCAACAGTGGCCCTTAAAGGGCACAACTCCTGCTGTTAAAACAACCAGACAAAGGAAAACTCCCCCGTAGAAAACCCCACGGAAAAGGATGGGAGAAGCAGCTCGGCTTTATCAAAACCTGAGGCTGGCTGCCGTGACGCCAAGCGGGATCACAAGAGCAGCGTCACTTGGTTCTCTTTCACTACGGAGAGTGATGCTGCTTGGCCCTTTAATAACTCGCTCAACAAGGAATCGATTGTTGGTTTTGGAGAGTGCCACGATGGGGCTGGACCAGATTTAATCTCTGGTGAAATAGTTGATGCAGAGCCAGGTGAGCGTAGGTGTTCCGGGTTGCCTTCTCTGCGCGCAGCGGGTTCTGCTGCTGCTTCGCGTGAGCTCAAGCACCCCTTCCTTCCAGGTAAATCATTTACCTGAGATATCTCTGCTCTGGATCAATGTTTCGCAGTAAAACCGAGCTCGTGAAGCCGAAGGGAGATTTTCCTTTACACCTCAGCCTGGCCGTCTGCTATCAGCCGAATCAGCGCTCGCTGACGGTGACAGTAAATCTCGGAAGAGGAGCCAAGGGCAGAGGGCCAGTAGCTGGTGAAACGGGGCCACCTGCTCCCCTCCCACCTCGTTTGCTCTTGTGAAATGGCTGCTGCTGCTCTGGAGACTCTCGCTTGCTCTCAAAGCGTGCGAACGTGGCACGTAAACGGAATATGCCTCTTGGTGTTTGCACAAACGTGTGCACAGTACAGACACAACCGGCTTACTGGGAGCAGCAGTGGATAAACGATTCGGTTGACCAGCTTAATTTCTCTGTTTTCCTAGAACTTGGCGTAACCCTGAGTATTTCTCTTCACCTTAACTCCTGCTTGCTTTGGGGGAGGGAGCACCGACGGCAGCGTGATGCACGGTTCCTTTGTTTAGATTGGGAATTCCTCCCGTAGAGGAGCTCCTCGGGGAGAGGACAGCTCTGTGCCGTTTATTGTTGTGCCAGTAATGCTGTAGGCGCAGTGTTCACTGGCACCGGTATAAACTGGGAACCCTGTTTTATAACAAATCCTACCAGCAGTGCATCCTGCGGGACCCTGCAGAGCTCTGGATCACCTTAAAAAGGATATTTTATTTTTAATGAGGAACTTGAGCCGGATTTAATCTACTGTCTAGATGCTCTTAAGATGCTCGAGTGCCTACTCCTGAGGCGCTCGTTAGCTGTGTGCACGTCGAACAGGCAGAGGGGTAGGGTCTGGCATCGTTCTCCGCTGTGACCCAGTTGATTTGCACTGACCAAATCCACCGGGATTTGAGCACTCACCAAGTGGCCTTTCAGCTTGCAAGGAGCAGCATCTGCCTCAGAGACCACAAACACATGCCTAAAATGAATATAATTCCTCTCCTTATTCCTATATCCAGCAGCCGAATACCAAGAAATCCTGACTTATTGAAATAATTCTCAATCTCTAATTGACTCCTGTAAAACGATTTAAACCAGCTATAACTGGGAGAGTTCTTTAAATATTTGCAATCCGGGCTTGGCACGAGGCAAACTGTTCTTATAGTGAAGAATTTAAGAAATTTCCATTACTTCCTATGGGATTTCAGAGGTCAGTTTGGGGCTGTGTAGGAAGGAAAAGGTTAGAAGCTAAGCCAGGGCTTTACAGCAGCAGCGTGGTGTTGATGGTGGTATTTCCATCTGCAGAACAGTTTGTTTGGGTTCCTTTTTTTTTATATTCCTTTTTTTTTTTTTTCCCCCCCTTGCTCCTTACAAAAGAATTGCTTTGGCCTAGGTTCAAATCATCCTGCCCCAGAAGAACATTTCCACAGGCGCCCACCGTGTCCCTCTTTTCATGTCTGGTGACTCTGCTGCTCTTAAGTTTCTCCTGCCATTCGAACTCTCGGATGGTTTTTTCTGGGGTCTGAAGAGGTAACAGTGTCCTTTGCCCTCGTGCAGAGCGCGTGTGGGAGCTTGTGTTCCCCGTGGATAATTTCACCTGGGAAATAAGGGCTCGGGATACGGGAGCTGCTGCTGCTCCCTGCACTCAGATGCTGGCAGATGGAGGTGAGGGATCATCTGGTGATCCGAGCGTGGTGGCTGACGTGCCGTGTGGTGTTAAATCACCGCTTGGATGTGAAGTTTTTCCTTGCCCTGGTCCCTTCGCTTTGTAATCTGCAACCTGCTGTCGGTCGGCGTGTTGCGGTGGAGCAGCGTGGTTTTGTTTGCTTGTTTTTCTCTTAATTGCAAGTTGGCAGCCTCTCGCATCCAAAAAATTATGACTTCTTTGCTCGGTGGCTTTCTCCTTAAAGCCCTTTGGACTCCTATTTCTCTCTGACACAGACTGTTTTCAGCCCATCCCTGGGTGAGCAGTAGCAAAGGCAGCAGTTATTGTGGTGGGTCAGCACTGAACATCTGAGCCTCCTCCATTCACAGCCCGGGCTATTAAAATGTGTTAATTTAATGCCGTGGGGAGCGAAGTGAGAGCTTCAGGGCACGTTTCAGGGAAACTGCCCGTCCTTGGTGTAGGAGCTGTGACTTGCAGCTGCCAGGCCTTTCCCAGCCTGTGTCTGTGAACCAAATGTGCTCATCTGAAGCTACCAGGCAGTCCAGATTTAAGGTGAGAATACCTCTTCTCCTTCCAAATAAGGAGCTTTTCACAAGCAAACTCAACACCGAGACACAGAGGAGGGCTGTGCCCTGTTTTGCATGTTTTGGCAGAGCTGAGTGTTGTAGATTTATAGAGGAGAAGGGGTAAGAAGCTGTGAGAAATGCATCAACTTATTTTTTGTTTTAGAAAATTGGGTTTGTTTGGCTCCTGTTGGGCACAAGAGTCCTTAGTGTGTGAGCTGTCCTCACTGGGTTGTACTGGTGAGGGCTTCAGAATGAGGATGAACCTGTCCCAAGCAGGGTGTGCATCAGCCCAGGGTGTTACCTGATGATGAAGAGGTAATATGGTCGCTCTAAATGCAGACAGAATAACATGCATAACAGCTTAATTCTCTTCGGGAGGTGAATGGAGAGGCCTGAGTGCCATGTGTCTGGTGGGGCTGTGTAAATATTTGCTGGGGGATTTGTTCCCCCCGAGCTGGTCGGGCTGGTGTGTGAATACAGGAGCCTCACCAGAGCCCTGAGGAGAAGCCAGGCAGCCTTTTGCAGGTAGCGGGGCGAGCAGGACAGCTCTGGGTGACAAAAATTAATTATAATTAATTAAAATTTGGCTGTAGGTGAGGAAAAGCCGCTCCGTGCTGTTCCGTGTGTGGTTCCGGAGGGACGGGCCGGTCAGACGCGGCTGCTCCTCTTCTTCCCCGCTCACCGGCCTGGCTGGGGGGTTTTCTTGTTGACCAAGCACTCGCCATCTCCATTTTCTCTTTCTTGGCTCAGCACCCATCGACCAGGCCGGTACCGTTTCACTTCCTAATGGCCTTATGTTCAAAAAAAATAAAGATAACGCCAACGTAGGATCACCCCCCCCCGGCCCCGCGTCCTCCCTTCAGAGCTGGGCCACAACTTTCTCTGGGAGACAGCGAACTGTATTTAAAATCTAGGTCACGGAGAGAGGCGGGAGCAGCCCGCCGCCGCTCGGCGTTACCGGCAGGCAGGGCCCCGGGAGGGCATCGCGGGCCCTTCCCCCGCCCCCCCCCCATCGGTTTAGCGCCGGGCCGGCGCAGAGGGCCGGCGGTAATGCTGTGGGTTCATCCTTTCAGCCTTCCCCCACTTCCCGGAGGGGTTTTTCCGCCGGGCCGAAGCGGGGCAAGGCCGCGGTTCCTCGGGGCTCTCGGCGGCGCCCGCGGGCGGCCCTGAGGGAAGGAAACGGAGGGGGGAGGCGGGGGGGGGGGAGAAGCGCTGAGGGGCGCGCGCTCGCGCTCCCGCTCCCCCCACCCTCCCCGCCGGCCGCCGTTTCCCCTCCGCCAATAGGAATGCGGCGCTGGCGCCCCGCCCCTTGCTCTCGACCAATGGGAACTTACTACAGTGTTGTGGGTGTGGGCGGGGCCGGAGGTGGCGGGGGTGGGGGGGGGCAGTGCGCGGCGCAGGGGACAGAGCGGCGGCGGCCGGGCGGTGCGGGAGCGGAGCGGTGGGACGCGTTAAGGGTTCGGCACGAACCCCCCAGGGTGCCGCACCGGTAGGGGGAAGCTCTGCGCGGGCCGGCGTGAGGGCGGCGGGCGCCGCGCGCGCGCTTCTCGGCGGGCGGGTAAGTGGGCGCGGGAGCGCGGGTGTGCGTGTGTGTGTACGTGTGCACGGCGGGTGTGTGCGTGCGTGTGTGTGTGTGTGCGCGCATCCCGTGCGTGCAGCGCCTGTGCGTGCGCGGCGCGTGTGTGCACGCACGGCCCGTGCGCGCGGCGTGTGTGCGCGGTGTGGGGCTGTGCGTGTGTGTGTGCGTGCAAACGGGGTTGTCGGGGGGTGCGTGCGGGCAAACGGGGTGTCGGGGCGTGCGTGTGTGTGTGTGCAAACGGGGTGTCGGTGCGCGGCCGCGGCCTCTGCGCTGGCTGTGTGCTTGTGCGCGGTGTGTGTGCGGTGTGACCGGCTGGGTGTGTGCGGTGTGACCGGCTGGGTGCGTGTACAGCCCGTGCGTGTACAGCCCGTGCGCGCACGCTGCGCCTGTGCAAGCCACACGGTGCGTGCGTGTGCGCGGTGGGCGTGCAAGGGGAGTGTGTGCGCGGGGAGTGTGTGCTGCGGGCAGTCTGTGCTGCGGGCAGTCTCTGCGCGTGTAACGGGTGTGTGTGCGCCTGGGGTTGGAGTGTGGTCTGCACAGCCACCCACCGTGCGTGTGTGTCCACGGTGTGTGTGCACGGTGTCTCTGTGTGTGCATAGTGTGTGTGCACGGCGTGTGTTCATGGTGTGTCTGTGCGTGTCCACGGTGTGTCTGTGTGAGCACAGCATGTGTGCACACCATGTCTCTGTGTGCGCAGCGTGTGTGCACACACTGTGTCTGTGTGTGCACGGTGTGTCTGTGTGCACACACTGTGTCTGTGTGCGCACGGTGTGTCTGTGTGTGCACAGCGTGTGTTCACGGTGTGTCTGTGTGCGCACGGTGTGTCTGTGTGCGCACGGTGTGTCTGTGTGCGCACGGTGTGTCTGTGTGTGCACACACTGTGTCTGTGTGTGCACGGTGTGTCTGTGTGTGCACACTGTGTCTGTGTGTGCACAGCGTGTGTTCACAGTGTGTCTGTGTGTGCACGGTGTGTCTGTGTGTGCACGACGTACCCGCGTGTGCACAGCGTATCGGTGCGAGCTTCCCGGGGGGCGTGCGTGTGTCACGGGGAGGCTGGTGCACAGGGTCTGCGGGAGGCAAGAAATGGGGGTGACAGCAGGACAGGGGGGAGCCCTGCCACCCGGTGTCCCCCCTCTTGTTGGGTGCCCGGGGCTGCCGGTGGCCGAGCCGTGTCCCCAGCTCTTCCCGGAGTCCATTGTGCAGGAGGAGGAGGAGGAGGAGGAAGGTGACATGGCGGGGAAGAGCACCGGGCTCTTTAAACCAGCAGGGTCCCCCTCACCCACCCGTGGGGACCAGCGTGGGTGCCGTGGGGTGGCCCCAACTGGGCGAAGGCTCTTTCCTGGTCCCGCATCCCGCTTCCCTCCCCATTCCAACTCCGGGAAAACCCCTCTGTCCCCCGGGAAGTGCCGCTCTTCGGCCGGGAGGATTCTCCGCCAAGGTAGAGTTTTATTTCTTTTTATCTCCAGCCTGATGATATTTAACGGCAGCGACTCCGAAGGGCCCGGGATGAGTTAAAATCCGTGAGTGCCGCGTCCACGGGCATCCCGAGCGTCGTCACTCCGGGGTTCCTTGGGAAAAGGAACTTGCTCCCCCACTTTGTTCAGTTTTTTTTTGGGGGGGGGTGTGTGCGCTGTGGGCGCCTAAACGTTGTAAGAGTGCTATGTCTGAGACAGCCCGAATTCCCAAATTCTGGAGCAGGTGGTGTGCTGGAAATTAGAGTTCGGTTCTAATTCCCTTCTTTGTGGCGGTGTAATTCAATTAAGACGTTGGTCAAAATACAGAGAAGTGAAGAAAATGTTATTTTTGAGCAACAGCCCAAAAGGGATTTTTGCCTGGCCTTGTTGCTCTTTAGATTTAGGATTTTAAACGGGCTGGTTTTTTTTTTGGTTGCCGAAGTTGGGTAGATCTGGAGGGACGGTCCTTCTCTTCGGTTGATTTTTATTTCACAATTGAGTGAGTGAAAGTGAAAACATTCCCTGGGGGGGTCTCAGATTGGGGGGAAAAGAGGAGAATTCGGTGTCGCGGAGGAGACCTGGCTGGTCGTCACCGAGGAGCGCGGTTCCTCTCCCAAGGAGCTGCCCCCTTTTCTTGGCAGGCTGTTTTATGGAGGTGCAATAGTATTATTATTTTATTTTTCAATAAAACTGGAGGGGTTTGTGCTTTCAGGGTTGTGATTTCAGTTCACTGAAGGTTTTCCTGCAGCGTTGTGGTCACTGACGGGGACATCCTGCCTGCGGCGTGTGTCGGGTGTTGATGCTGCTAATTTTGCTAATTGCTTGATTTTTTTTTTTTTTTTTTTTTTTCATCGTGGTGCCAAGCTCTGGCACCTTCAGTTGGGTTTCCCCGGTGATTTTGAGCCTTGGGTGTGATTTAAAAGGCAGTGAGGTCCTTGGCACATCTCTGCTGACACGGCCTTAATAAAGAAGGCGAGGATTT
>JAOQGH010000009.1:4939525-4989573 GCA_025769975.1 Gallinago jamesoni
AGAGTCCCTCCCCAGCTTTCCTGGAGCCCCTTGAGGGACTGGAAGGGGCTCCAAGGTCTCCCCAGAGCCTTCTCTTCAGGCTGAAAACAAACCACAAAACCCCAACTCGCTGCCCCCATTGCCCCAAACGCAGACCCTCTGTGCTGCCCCATCTCACCCCAAACCCCCCACGGGAGGAGACCACAGAGGAGAGAATGGCTGGTCCCTCGTTTCGTGGGGCAGGAGAGGTGCTGCTCGGGGTGGAGGTGGGCAGGATGCTCTGCCCCCACCAGCCACACTTGCCTCTTTGGCAAATTTTGACACCAGCGTTAAGAAGGAAGGAGCTGCTCAAAGGGGGAGCAAAAAGCTCTGTGTGAGCCATAAAAATCACAGAGTCCCTCTCCTGAGCACTGCAGGTCTTGTCACCCCCAAGGGGAAAAACGTGTGATTCCAGCAGAGAGAAGCAACAAGTGAAGGTTCCTGCACACACCTCAACGTGGAGCTGGGGATCAATGTTCTCCATGGGGCAGAGCTGATGGAGGAGATGGAGGAGAAGGAAGAGGAAGAGGAAGAGGAAGAGGAAGAGGAAGAGGAAGAGGTCTTCCCTTCTGGAGGTGCAGCCTAAGGGTTCTGCTCCTCTCCTTCAGTGGTGTGTGTGCCCTTTAAGCCACAGCTGCCAGAGCTCAGGGGTAATTAAAAAGGTTTGATGAGCATTTGGGAGAGGCAGAGTTGAAGTTTGGCTCCCACAGACTTCAGCTGGTCCACGGGGCTGCAACCAGGAGATGTTTGGCCAAGGGATGATGGAAAGGAGCAATGGAGGGGGGGGGGGGGCACACTCCTTCCACCATGCTCTGTCTTCACCTTCCATCACAGAGAGCCCTCGGGTGGGTGTGCAAATCCACGTGCAAGAGCCTCAGCACGAGGGGAAAAGAAAAGGTCCCAAGGGCACAGAACAGCTCAAAAAAATGAACTCAAGGTTTTCCCTTCCCAAGGAGAAATATGACTTGGGATAAAACTTTCCCCGTGTGCCTGAGCAGAATCATCTGCAAATATAATCAGCCATTTGGGTGATTAACGCACCCCGCTCCGTTAAGACCTCTCCATCAAAAGCGGGGTTTAAGAAAAACGTCCTTTCCTCAGAGAAGTTCAGAGACGGCAAGAGGAACGCCAGAGAGGAGCCCACCGCCCGGCAGAGCCCCCAGGGGAAAGGAAAAGGGGAGGTTACGGAGGGTGCAAGGAGCCCCCCAGCTCTCCAGACTGGGAACCCGGTCCCGGCAAGGAAAGCAAACAAGTTGGGGTTTAAATAGAAGCAAAAAAAAAATAAAAATAAAAAAAAATCCAAAAACCTTGGAAGGGAAAAAACCCACCGAGAGCAAATGTTTCTTTACCCCGAGGATGGGACAGTTCAGAAATTATGGCCAGGTGCCAGATCTACGGTATTTTTAGTTTCGAAAGCCGTGCCGATCCCAGCTGCCAAAGGGGGTCTGTGTCCCCGTCCCTCGGCTCGGGGACACGCTGCGGCATCAGCCCCGGGGGGCACCTGGGGAGGGGGGGAGAGAGGGAGAGGGGGGGGAGAAAGGGAGAGGAGGAGGAAGAGAGATTCCCCCCCCACACACCTGATTTTGGGAGAAAACCAATTAAGGGCACATTGCACACACACAGGACTTTGGAGTTTCCCAGCTGATTACAATTAGAGTAGAACCAAATGCCCACTGATTCACACCCCCAACCAGTTCTTGCTGGTTTTGGTGAAACTCCCCCCATTCAGAAGTGGCTTTAGGAAGGTGAGAGTGCTGGGATGGGGAACGAGGGATGAAAATCCTCCGTGGCGGGAGGGGAGAGGGGGGAGGATGACTCCGGCCAAGGCCGATGTCCAAGGCCAAGGAGAGCCCAAACTCCCAGCTTCGCTCTGCTCCATGGAAGAGATAAAAGATAAAAATGCCCCCTGCGCTCTGACGGCCAGGTTTAGGGCAGGGAAAAAGCCAGGGGCCCCCACGATGCCCCCCCATCCCCAGGGCAGGGGAACAGCCCAGCTCCCCGGCCGGCTCGGAGCCAAGGAGGGGAAGGACGAGTCGGGGTTGAACTTATATTAATTTTATTCACATTTCCAGAAGAAAGCATCCGTGGAGTGCAACGTCAGGGCCGGTGTCGGAAAGCTCACGGGTTTGTTTGGTTTAAAAGAAGCGAAGGTTTGGGAGGCCAGGGGCACGCTCCCTTCCCCGGCACGTGTTTCCAGTTCAAGTAAGAGGAATTTCACCCCCCATCCCCCCAAAAAAAAAAAATAAAAAAAAAATCAGCCAGTTCATCACATGACGGAGAGGATGTCAAAAACTTTTAAAGCTTTCTCTGGTATAAATCCCTAAAGCAGGGCATGGAAGGAGCAGGCAGGAAATCTTCTACAGCTGAACTGGCTTATCCCCTGGGCTCAGCCTTGGGGTTGGTATTTTTTTTTATTTCCCTTCGGTTGTGGAGTTTCGCTGTCAGCACCGGGGCAGCGCTTCCCTCCCGCTTCGATGCCATTCATCACCCGGAGCAGAGATTTCCTGCTCCCGGATTACAAGGATGAAGGTTGGTGATGGCACAGAACAAATTTAACAGGACTTTCTACCGAGGAGGGAAAAAAAAAAAAGAAAAAAAAAAAAAGAAAAAGAAAAAAAAAAAAAGAGTAAAATTTGATGATTGCTTTGGATTTCAAAAGCAAGGGTACAGGAATAAAAATATATCCAGGAATAAAATTGAGAATTGAATCCCCCCCCCCCCAATGGCACTGTCGGCCCACGGGAAGCTCTCACAGCTCTGGGGCTGCTTCTGAGTAATACATTTGTATTTTTAAGTGACTTCTGGGTTCGGTTGGGCCACCAGCTGGTTCCTGCCGACCCTCAGCAGACAACGAAAGCCTCCGAGGCCCAGGTGGCACTAACCAGTTTCAGCTGGAGCTTTTGGCTTTCTGCTTCAAAGTGCGTGTTTCTAATCAGACAACAAGGCATTAGAGAACCAAAGGCATCCGTGGAGCCCTCCCCTTGACGGGGCAGAAACAACTCACCGAGTCCCCCCCTGGGAACTGGGGGGTCCCTGACACAAGTGGAAAGGCATCAGCAGCCAGCCAATTCCTAAGCAACGGGGCTAAAAGATGAGCTGGGTTAGGGTTTGGGTTGTTTTGGGTTTTTTTTTTTTCTGTCTTGTAAATATTAGGGAATTTTAAATGTGTCCGGTGAAGACACTTGAAATCTTTTTGCCCTTACGTTACTGGGAAGTTGCTCGATTTGATGAGAATCCAGCTATATTTGGAAAAGGAGTCGGCAATACGTGTGTGCGCGCATTCTTGCTTGCTCTGCAAAGACAATTATCGGATTAGGGAAAAAGGCACAAGAAGCACATTCCTCTTCCTTCTATCCCTAAAAGGGTTCCTCCTTCCTCCTTGCTGAAAGCACTGCTGTTGCTGTCACTGAACAAACTCCAAGAACACATTTTCCTCTTTGATCCAGCTGGCTTGGAAGCCCTTAGGATTAAAGATTTCTCTTCTGTTTGAATAATTTCAATGACTGGAATCTCACTGCTTGTTTCACCGATTCCCTTCATCCTCTTTCTATATATAGCAAAAGAGATAAAACAATATTATAGTTTGTTTTATTGCTGGAGGTAATCTGCTGTCCCCCGATTCAGTCTCCCAAAGGAAGGAGGTAAAATAGAAAATCTGGCAGGAATCTGGAAACCAGCACACGGCCCAGTTGCCCTCACCCCACCTGGCTGGGTGCCACGGAGAGGGAAACTGGGGCGAAGAAGAGCTCGGGGTTATTTAACAAGGGGGTGGGGAGGCAGGAACAAACCAACCCAGCTCTGGCTCCTCTGCTCCAGTTGTCAGGAAACACTTCTGCTTTGCCTCCAAGGCGAGTTGTGGCCGAGTCCAGGATGTGCCACTTACAATTCAAGTCTTTAGAGTGACACGGGATGCGCAGAGGGATAAAAGAATGTGACTCTTTGGTGAATATCCTCGTTATCATACTAAAAATGTATTTTAATAAATTAAATTCGTATCTTGCCTAGTCCTTAACACTGCATTAAATTACCCTCCTGCAGTTGCCTGGCTGATATTTAATGTTTTAGCTATTAAATATCCCACCACCCTTCTGTCTTTTCTGTTGAAGGCTTAAACTCCTTAACATCTTATACAAAAATAGAAAGTATGGAGACAAATTGCTCTTTATATTAATCCAGGACCGAATGGCTTCAGCGGGGTGGATTCTGCTCTATTTACAACTTTAAGGAACTTTTTACTTTAGGCAAGTCACAAGGACCTTCTCAGCAGCTGGAAGGTTGGACAAATGGTATGGAGTGATGGGGGAAGACCAAGCGCGTTCCTTGTGACATTCTCAGTTCCAAATGGCTCTTGGAGAAGCTGCAGCGCTGGGACTAAGGCAACAGCACTGGTGACAAAGATGACAAGTGCAGGAGGGAGGCTGAGGTGGCTACGGATGGACCACATCTCACCATGCAACGTCCTGAGAAATTCATGCGACCCCGGGCAGAGGCTGGTGGCATCTTCTGCCTTTGGCAACACCGTCTGCAGAGGGGGCCACGCACACGGGATCCATCCTGGAGGCTTTGAATGACGGGGTGAAAAGGCTTCTCTAGCTGAGATGGTATTAGCTAAACTCCAGAACAGCCAAATATCTATCAGGGAGAGTGGCCAGAGGAAGAGTCAGGAGCTAGCACGCTGCCAGGCATGGACGGAAACACTGAGCAGAGCCCCAGCAGGGCTCAACCACTTCTCCCAGGGCTCCCGTCGTAAGAGGATGGCTCTGGGAGTGATGGTGTGGAAATCCCCCACCCAGGACATGGCAGTCTTGGGTGCGTGTTGATAAAACCATGCTCTCTCTGCCTTTGGGCAGAGCAGGCAACACTCGCGCTCCCCTCTTGCCAGCAGAGCCCAGACTGCAGGCACAGGGACACAGCCACAAGCTCTGCTTCCTCCCTGACTCTCTCCCTTCTGAGAATAACTCTCACTGTGTTTTGGTGTCTGTTTGAACCACAATTCCCCCACCAAGTCAAAGCCCCCCGTGCCCTCTGCCCACCTTGCCAGGAGAGAGGCAGAGGAGCCCGGACCCCGCTGCTACAGCACACCAGCTCCTCAGCAGGACAGACAGAAGTCTACCCGGAGGCTGAAAAGGCTAAAACCACTAAGAGTTCATGACTTTCATGACTTTTCAATTGTTCAAAAATAAAAGCAAATAGTTTCTTGGAAATCTGTTCGCATCTGGACACTTATGCTGGCCACTGCAGGGCTTCCGGCTCAAATTCCTAGCGTCTGGCTGACAAGGGAGAGGACAAGAATGAACCCATCCCATGCCCAAGTGCTCCTGGATTGTGTCGTTTTCTGGGTCCAGATGGCATTTGCACAAAAGCCCTGACAGGAGATTTACAGCCAGAATATTTATCTTTATAGAGTTCTTTGCCTACCCAAAGCCTCTCTACTACTCGCTTCCCACTGTCTGGTGACACGAATGAGAACATTTTGCTGGTTACCAATAACGATGTAGGTCCTCACAGCTGGAAACCCTGTGCCCACATCACCTTTCTGCCGTGGGGCCAAGGGTACTGGAACAACTGGGATCAGTAGAAGAAGCTGGAATTTAAAAATCAGTCCTGAAAAGGTCAGCTCTGGAGCCCCAGCACTGAAAGATACAGGTGAGTTGCTCTGAAGTGTATCTTTTCCCTATCTTCTTACTCTCTTTTCTCAGTTTTTATAGATACAGAATATATTAAACACGCTGGTGATAACTCAGTCTCTCTTTCAGGCACTATCACTGGACACAGCAGTCATTTCAGTCCGAGCTTTCTTCTTGCCATTGCAGCTCCACCAACGTTACCCTGGATTCCCCTTAGAACCGGAGGTTTCTTCTAGATCTCAAAACGAGATTGATATATCAAAACCAAAATTCAATAACAAAATATAATAATATCCTCTTCTTGGAAGTGAAGCTGCCCCATATTTCAGACTGTGGCAGGATTTTTTCTGTCCTCAAAATATTTTTAATAATTTTACTTAAAATCCACCTGAGTCCTAATCTGCCTGTCGGATGGGTTGTAACGCTCTCAGTTGAAGTTGAAGGGCTCTTCTCAGTTGTCTTCTGCAGACTTGAACATGAGAATGGCGTTGTAGATCTTCAGGGCAGGCCCCAGCTTGATACTGAGTATTTTAACTATGTCGCTCTGGTTCAGGAGCAGGAAAGCCTCACCATCTATCTGCTAGAGGTTGGAAACACAAGATAAGATAAAGATTACCACCAAGAGATAGGCAGGATTCCCGCTTCTGGTCGTTCAAGTAAACAATGTACTCTGAACTGAGGAAGGCAAGTACAAATGCAGCTCTGAAGACTGAAATTTTGTAATTCTCCCTAGTTCTGGCACCCCCACCCTGGTGAGGTTCTCAGAAATGCTGCCCCTCCCAAGGGTCTCAGGCCTCATCAGTAAAACCTTCTTCTAGAAACAGAGAAGCCCAAGTGTGGGCAAAGCTTATGGAGAGACCGTGAGGAGGACACTGCTTCATTAGACTTTATATTTACTATCATTGCTCTAAAAAGCCAACAACTGTCAGAAATCACACGGCCTAGTCACAACCTGTGGCCAGAAATCAGATCAGGAAATCCAGAATGCGAGTCTTCAGGAGGCAGATATCCAAGAATTAATATATTACACTGATCTACGATGATTAGAAATAGAAATTCACCATTTCCTGGTGCACTCATCACATACTGTCATTGCACAGACTCTTCACCCCCTGTTAAGCTGTTCAGGGTAAAATTTAAAGCCAATCACCCTTTCCCCCCCCCCCCACTTTTGTCAGCTCTGCTGAAAACCTTACAGATGAGCAAAATCCCTGAGATGTGAACATCTGGCTGCTCTCCCAATGAAGACGTACGATGCCCATGGACAACAAGTCTGTTTAAAGGAGAACAGGAGACTCTGGTGCAATGGTTTTCAGAGACACTAAACGTGCTTGCTTTGCACGTGGTGAAAGATTGTGTTTTATAGAAAACAAGGCACAGTGAAGACGTGTCACGTGTCTGGATTTATACACTCTCCTAATCCATCTGCAGGCAGATATTCAATTAGATTCAAAGTAAGCAGGCAAAAAACATGCTTCCTTGTGAAAATACAAGATGCTCTAGGTAGCAGCGAGTGAAATCCTAACAGAATATTTTAAGAGGAGGTTAAAAATTTACTTGGGTTTACAAAAACATCCACAGAGACGACACAGATATAATTAATATAAACCCCAAATGCTGCAGGGAAGAAGCCAAAGATTAATGGATACAGACAAACAGTATGTGTCTCCCTAAGTTATTCCATTAAAGTCCATTTACAGGGACTGACAGCATCTCCTCCCCTCACTTGATGTTCACCAGTGCCGCAGACAGCACCGGACACTCCACTCATCCACAAAAACAATTCTTCTATTTCTGTAGTTTTCCTGACTGGAACTTTTTTGGACATCAACGACTGGTGGAAAAGGATACACTGAATAAACTTGGACAAACATATAATTAAAGCAAAGAGCTGGGAGCCGGGAGTTTTGGTTTCCCCTTCTCTAACCACACGAGAGACTGTCAGCAAGTTACTGAACCTCCCAGTATGCAAACTGGAAAAGACAGCAGAGCTCCCAGTCCACAGATGGCCCCACAACATCCCCGAATCTTATTTGCAAGCTGCCCGGAATCTACACTACTGTGATGAATATGTTAAAAATAGCTTGAAACAAATGGACTGCTGCTTAAATTAAATAATACAGAGTCAAGAGTAGCGGAAAACTGCTGGAAAACAGCCCCACGTTTCAAAATGCTTTGGAGTCCAATATTATTACTCTGTTTCGTTTTCACTGCATTGCCACAAAGATGCTTATTTTAAACAGACCTTCCCTGAACTGGACCTAGAAACAAGCACAGCATCGGTGCCTGCGCTTTAGTATTCGTTTCTTCGTTCCATCTTATTTGGATGGTTTTTGAAATTCTGTGCACAATTTGTTCTCTCCGTTCCTAACGTAAGCAGCAACTTCTCTCCCCGGCCAAGAGGTTTATTTATCCTAAAGGGAGAGTGCTCAAAGGCCTGATTAGAGCTAATGGCCAACGTGCCTGGGGTTCAGCCGTCCCCTCCCTCACACCTGAATTCAAAGCCGAGCTGCTGAAAGGGTTTTAATGTCAAACCCACCATTTAGTTTGTGCATAAACCCCAAAACCAAACTGAGCCCCTCTCATCCAGCCCAGGGAATCGTCCTTCGAGGCAGCAGAAAGGAAGGTGTTAAAATAGAACGTGGCTATGGGCTCTCTGAACCAGAAAGCAGTCGCTGTGCTCAGGACCCGTTTAAATTATGGCCAGAAGAAATAAAGCACATTGTGAATGGTTGGATTCGTTAGAAGATTTCCCAGTTACATCTTGCCTACCAAACTCTCGCCTCCGAGTACATCCCCACCAGGAATCAGGACGTACCTTTTACGCTCACCTACACTGAAAGATTGGTTCATCCGAATAAATTTCATTATTCCCACTATATTCAATTAAACAACACCGTTACACGGTGAATAGTGCCTTCTGCGAGGCTCCACTTCATTTGCTTTATATTTTGTGCATGTGCGCATTTTTTAAAACAAGGGAAAACAAAACACAGAGACATAAAGTCCATAAAATGCACTCCAGCCTGATTCATCCTGAAAGGAAGCCAGCTCTGGGGAAGAGTCATCTATTAAAAACCTGCCCTTTACAGTCACTACGTGCGATGCTCTTCCCCAGAACAGAGGGTGCACACAGCAGAGACGGTGCAGCCTCTTCCCTCAAGCTCTTACAGTCAGAGCAGCAGAGCTGGGATGCCAGAAGGGGAGGGATGTCTGTGCAAATTTATCAGGGGCTCCTAAAGAACCTCCAAGCCATACCTGCAGGGTAATGGAGCCAAAGCACCCAACAGAGCCTGAGTGTCTCTGAGCCGTGCAAAGCTGTGTGCTAAGAAAGAGGAGAGCCCCATCCTGTGCTGGCTGTGGTTTCTCAGAAGCCATGGCGAATAGAGTCCAGCACGTGGCAGTGAGGACAGGACACGCTGGGTGCAGGAGATGGCAGTGAGGACAGGAGACACCACGTGTGGGTAATGGCAGTGAGGGCAGGAGATGACAGCAAGGACAAGACATGCTGGGTGCAGGAGATGGCAGTGAGGATGGGACACGCTGGGTGCAGGAGATGGCAGCAAGGACAGGAGATGGCAGTGAGGATATGACACAGGGTGCAGTAGATGGCAGCAAGGACAGGACACACTGGGTGCAGGAGATGGCAGTAGTGACAGGAGATGGCAGTGAGGACAGGACACACTGGGTGCAGGAGATGGCAGCGAGGACAGGACACACTGGGTGCAGGAGATGGCAGCAAAGACAGGACACACTGGGTGCAGGAGATGGCAGCAAAGACAGGAGATGGCGGTGAGGACAGGACACACTGGGTGCAGGAGATGGTAGTGAGGACAGGACACACTGGGTGCAGGAGATGGCAGCAAAGACAGGACACACTGGGTGCAGGAGATGGCAGCAAAGACAGGACACACTGGGTGCAGGAGTTGGCAGTAATGACAGGAGATGGCAGTGAGGACAGGACACACTGGGTGCAGGAGATGGCAGCAAAGACAGGACACACTGGGTGCAGGAGATGGCACTGAGGACAGGACACGCAACGTGCAGCAGATGGCAGCGAGGACAGGACACATTGCATCGAGCCAATGCTCTGATTTCCCAACCACTGCTTGTTGAAGGAGAGGTTCTCCTCCTGCTCTCACCTCAACCCATGGGGGAAGCCAGCGATTCCTGGGAAACCCTAAGACTGCCAGCCTCACCAGGAGAAGCGGGCATATGTGCTCGTTAGAGGGAGCAGATGAGATCCTCATTGCACCATTCCAAGAGGACATCTTTATAGCGATGCCAAACCCACTGCACAACGGTCCAAGACAGGATGTTAAGCATAAGCTCAGTGATTGGAACTGCAGGGGAAATTTAAAGCAGCAGAATGCAATTAGCCGTGCCGGAATTCAGCCCGATGCTGAAGCTGCCTCCTAAATGCCACAGGCTCTTTAATGACAAGCCTGAGCATGTCTGTGCTCTCTGACTCCAGAATAACGGGGTACACAGCCCGGGGCTCGGGCAGACTTGACTTACCTCTTCCCTGAACACAGAGGCTTGTTCCTTGCAACCGGGTAAACGCTGGACAAAGCTCACCACCTGGAATTACATTGTGGGAAAAGAGAAATAGGCACACTTAAAATGGGGCGCCATCAAACAAAAAGGTCGTATTTCTGTATATAAATTCTATATGCAAGGATTTTTAAAACTTTAATACTTACAACTCTCCCATCGATGGAAGTTATGTATGAAAAACATTACTGGGTTGTTTCTGCCATACCCCTGCGGAGCACGTTCCTGTTCCCTATAACATTTTCCTTATGGCCTTTTGACCACTTATCTTCCTGTAGAAGTCCAGTTCCTCCATTGCTCACTTTTATAAAATACCAACACTATTTTTTACAGATATAAAGCCGTATATGGCTCTACTATTTTAAATCCATCCATAACTTCACTTTCTCTATGGTACTGCTGGCAATTAAAATAAAAAATGAAAAAGGATTTAGACAGTCTCCCGTGATGACATGCCTTTAAGAGACAGGATAAACCAACTGAATGAGTGTTTACCAACACACAGAAGGCAGAAGAGCTGGGAAGGAGAGGAGTTTTGGTTTTATTTACTCCATTTTGAGCGCACAGGACCCGTGGAACCAACAGGATTAAAGGAATAAAAGTTAATTTTACATTTCCCATTAGGGAAAACCTTTCTAAGCAGGAAATCTGTTAACATTTGGAATAAGCTCCCCAGAGACATGCGAGCAGCCCTTGGATTACATTATATAAGACTAAACAGTGCGAGGAGCAGTCCCAAACGCAGTGGAGGGTGACTTAATGTGCATTGTCTTCTCCAGCTGTAGCTTCCCTGCTTCATAGGAGATTTGTATATTGAGGCATAATCAGATCAAACATCTCATGCTAATTGGATGCTCCCTCGCAGGAACAGCTCTGTTTCATGAGGCATATTCATGTGAGTTATTCCAGATGTGACATGTCTTCCATGAACACAAACAAACAGTGAGGGGGGGGGTGTGTGTGTCACTGTCAAACACACGCTTCCCTTTAACTCAGGACTGTCAGAGTCTCTCCTAAACCCTGTCGCTGCATCTCCAGCTGATCCCACCACTTGACTCATTCTCCTTCCCTTCCCCCAGCTCCGACCACGCAGGAGAGGAGCTGTCAGCGTGCCCTCTGATTTCACTCTGCCCCAGCAGAGGCTGATTTTTGGTGAGCAGCTCTGACTCCCCTGGTTTCTGTTACCTAACCTGAAAGCAGAGCATCCCTCACATTTCTCCCTCATCTTCTGCAAGCAGCGACAGTTCCATTTTAAAGGGAACCCCTAAAATCCACATCCCCATCGGGCAGTGACTCCGGATTTTCTTCTGTAGAAGTACAAACTCCTATTGTAAACAAATAACAAAATACTACTTCCCTTTTGAATCCTGCAGGGTCTGGTACCTTCCAGAATTTAAGAGAGAGTTGGACCCCTGGGGGCAAGACAATAAGTGCCCTTTAGTGTCTCTGGTATTGAAAGGTTGGCAGAAATCTCCGGGGACTGATCTGAGCTTGCCTTGCTCCTGTGTCCTTCCCTGCACTATTGCTGCTGGCTACTGTCACAGACACGGAGTGACAGCCCTTTGATCTGTCCCAGATGTCACTTGTACGGACACCGCAAGCACTCTGTGCCGCAAGAGTGGCCTTTTAAACTAACAGGAGTCCTGGGGTTTACCAGACACGGAGAAAAGAGAGGGAAAGAGGATGCAAGAGGAGAAAACAGGAGAGAAGGTGCCCAGGATGTGAGCCAGACCCACGGTTCCACTGAGCCACAGTGACCTGGCCCATCACTACTGGGGAGGAAAGTCCCCAAACCAAGAGGTGGCAGCTGAGGGACAAGGGAGGCTCAGGAGCACAGTAACACCATGGGCTGGAGGAACCCAACACAGCCCCACAGGGTGGCAGGGAAGCCCCGGACCAAGGGAAAGGGTGAGGATAGGAGAGGTGTGGGACAGATTGGGAGCATGGTGGGGTCAGGCAGATCTGGGCTTTTCCTTTGAGGAGAAGCTCTTCTTGCTGGGAACAACCTCAGTGCTCACAGAGCTACCTGCTGGAACCATCCTACACTACAACTGCACATGGGTGAAGGGAAGGGGGTTGAACAAGAGCTTTATGTCATTCTGAGAACACCTTAGAAACTCCACACAAGCCCTAGGGAAGGTGCTGATGCAACCCCAGATGCGTGTGATAGATTGAAATCAGCACAGTATTTACTTTTTTTGGTAAAGTTGGAAGGCAAGACTCATAGGGAACCCCTTTGATATCAACCTATAGAAGAACTCAACACCTGGTGAGACGATGCAGGGAGGAGCTGGCTTTAACTGGGATTTAGTAACACACAAACAATTAGCACAAGGACAGTCTCCCCATGAGGAATTAGCATCTGATGCAGGATTAGCTAATGAACAATACAACTCTAGCACTTATTAATGTTCTTCTCCAATTCAAGACCCTTCACTAGCTGTGCTCTGAAAACACAACAGGAAGCTTTTAATAAATAACAAAGCTGCATTAAAGCAACTACTCTTGTTGACTGTTTCAGTGTTACCAGGAGTTTCTTAGCTTGAGGGCCCCTAAATACTGCTGCTTTGCCATTTCAGCTGTTTTCAACCCAACAGAATCAAAGCAACATTTTTTTTTCCTTAATGTGGGTTTTATAAAATAAAACCAGTTCTTCAGTTCAAAACCAAAGGAGAATTTTACACCCCCCCTTTGCTCTTGTTTCAGATCAGCAGAATGGCCTCCTTTGTGCAGGGGAGTTCAAAGCACCACCCAAAAGCAAATGTTTGCCCTGTAGGAAAGATGTTAAGAGCCCAAATGCCGACAGATCAAATCGAAATTTGGACTCACTAAAACACAGAAAGTCCCGCTGCTTTCATCTTCCAGACCCGCGGCTACATTTCGCTGCACATGCTGATCCTGCAAGTGCTCACGCAGAGGCCAAATTGATTCCTAGGGGAATCCGTGATGAGCATAATTTGCAAAACCAGATCCACTTTACTGAAATCCAAGACAAAACCTGTAATGACTTTGGCCAGTCCATTGTGGTGCCGCGACCGATCTTTTTAATGTGCCATTCACACTCCCACCGGCCGCCCAGACTTCCCCAGTTGTTTCAGGCTGCAGCACAGAGCACGCTTCAGCGTATTCTGGGTTCTGAATCGCTGTACCCAGGCGTGCCCTGCATCCCCCCCCCTGCTTGCATTCATCCCTTATCAACTAATATCCCGGTTAAATTCACCCAGCAGTTGCTTTAAAGGTCAACCGCAAAGGACAGATTTTATTTGGCTTGTATCCTGTTCTTCCATGAACCAGCCTCCATGTTTTAGCCAAAAGAAAGACACTCTGATTTTCATGTCAGAGGATTAACTGCTTCTGCCTGTATTGATTTTCTAAAAGACCTTTTGGAAAAATCATTGGAAGTTTTCTCAAAAGAAGGATATGAACAGCAAATCTTTCAAAGAGATTATTTCCTCCTTGCTATGAATTTAATTCAGACACATTTTCATTACAGAAAAAAAACCCCACAACAACAACAACAAAAAAGGACCAAGTTTTAAAACAGCCACACTAATTGCTCTATCCCCATCACACCTGATGTGGTTCCCATCTCCTGTGATACTGCAATCCCACCCATCTCCTCCTGCCTGAGGAGCAAAGTCAAGATTGGATTTCTCTGATGTAAGAGGCACTTAGGGAAAATGCACTTTCGAAAATCTCTGAAGATCCTCTATGCATCATGAAGAACAGCACCTTTATCCTGCTTTGCAGATTACCTACATCCTTGCACACGCAGCATTACAGCACATTTCTCTTGAATTCAATGGCCTGCGATTAAGCGCCGGGATCCAAATTGTCACCAACTTCCCAAGCGGAGACACAAATATTATTTATGCCCAAGGCACTGAGGCAAAAACCAACTACTCAGCACACAAAAGCCACCAGCTTTTTCACACGCCACCTAATTATGGGAGACATCTCAAGAGCTAGAACTGCAGAGACGTATCCCCAGCTACCTCTGCCAGAAATCAGGTCAGGCTGTGGGCAGTTGTGTTGCAGGGGAATCAGGTGGGGAGGCGCAGGAGGAGCGGGCAAATTATCTGCAATGGAAAAGTGAATCAGCAGCAAAGTGACAGGGAAGGAGGAGGGAGATCAGAGAGAAGCAGAATCTGCTGCCAGAGTCATGTTTCGGGCCTGGGGACTGGAAGATCAAGGGGTAAATAAAGAAAGAAAGAAAGGGAGAGAATTGTATTCAGGGAAAGAAGCCGTGGGTATCAGAGGGTTAACAGGGATCCTTCCCCTCTCTTATAAAGGGACTTGGGTATAACTTCCAGCTGAGTCAGCTACGGTATACAGAAAGCAAACAGGGGAGCACTGCCTGGGAAAGGAAAAGGAGAAGGAGAAGGGAAAGGAGAAGGGAAAAGGAAAAGGAGAAGGGAAAAGGAAAAGGGAAAGGAAAAGGAGACGTCTTTCAATCAGCACTGCAGAAGAGGAGGGCTCTGTCACTCCCGCCCCCCAGGAAAGCAGAGCAGGGAACAGGGCACTCACCTCTTCCACAGTCCATTTGGCCACGTGTTTGGCCGTCAGGCCCGAGACCTCCGGCAGGAGCCTGCAGTGCTGCTCCCAGCAGAGATGGAGGCGGTGGGTCGGGTTGGAGGCCAGGGAAGGCATGAAGATGGACTGGTGGAGGGCCTGCTGGAGATCCAAATCAGGGTCTGGAAAAGGAAACGAGACAAGTCAGAGCCAGGCTTCAAGGAGCAAGTATAACAAAGCAGGAGGAAGGGTGACACTCTAGGGGGAAAAGCAAGGCAGGGCAAGCAGCCAGCCAGGCATGGCTACTGCAGGGCACATGGAGCTCTCAGGGAGTTCTTCCACCCTCCCGAGAAGGAGGAAGGGGAAGGAAAAAAAAAAAAAAGATAAGATTGCCAGGCCGGAGGTTAGCTTGTTCCCTGGAAAATGATGTCATGCTGCTAACAGAGAAGATGTTTGCAGCATTTTATTGACAAGGTGGAAGAGTTCTGGTAACAGCATCTTCAGCTGGAAACTAATGGCATCGCTCCAGGTCCCAGCTGTAGCCAGCCTGCGAGGAGAGCTACGTGTGCCAGCTGATGGCCTGGGCTCACCAGGAGGCTACTGGGCCAGGAGAGACGAAACGTCACCTCCAGACATCAACTCCCTCCTCATGAGTCAAGTGAGGGAAGCTTTAAAAATGAAGGGAAAAAAAAACAACCAACTACGGACCACGGAAGAAATCACCCCTCCCTGATGAGATCACTGGAGCAGTGCAGAGTCATGGTCCTACAGGGATGTGCCTGGTTACACAACGGGAAGGAAAGCAGAGGATGGAAACAGGATGGGAAACATTCCTCTGATTTACAGGGGTGTGCTGTCCCCCTGGGCACCCCCCCAGCCCTGCCAGGCTGTGTGCAGGGTGTGCAGGGTGCCCGGCTCCATCCCGTGGCAACTGGACAGAATTCCCTGTTATCACAATATTCCTGCCTTGGGAAAGGTTTGGCAAAGCCGGCTCTCTGCGGGGTTGGCTCAGCGTTAGCACAGACGGCGGGTGGTGGGATGGTGTGCAAGGATCCGTGGGGTGCGCCAGTCGCTACGTGTAAAGCATGAAGGAAAACAGCATTATCAAGGAAAAGCACATTTCCATGATTTGCCTGCTCCTCACCAGCCGAAGTGAAAGCAGCACTGGAGGCAGAGCCTGATCTAGCGAAATGGCACTGCCCTGTCCCCAGCCCTGTCACCTCCTAAAGGATGTAGGACAGCATCAAATACAGGCTTCTCTTCTTAATGAGACCAAAGAGGGAGGGTTTTAAAAAAATCAAGCCTGAGTAACAACTGCTCAGCTCAGGCGGTGACGCTCCTGGTGACAACAGGGAACAGGGCTGTCACCTACTCCTCCCCTGCCTCCTCACTGCCCCGGTGGCAGGGGCAGCCTTGTCCCCTCCTCCCTGCTCCAGGAGGTCCCGCTCCTGCCCAAGGTTTCCATACTGCCACGTCCCTGCAGGGTGGGCACTGCTGCTGTCACGGGCTCTCCCTTTTCCTTCTCTAAGCCCAAATCCTCGGGGGTAAGTGTCCAAACCCAACCTGAACAAATGACCTTCTCTTCGAGAAAGAAGCAGGGTTCTAATAGTATAAATGTAGGTGGGGTGAAAGCTCTGGGTCATCGCGAAATTACAGGCCAGTGGATTATGGCAGAACTTCCCTTCCACTGATTCCCATCACTGTTGGAGGTGAACGTGAAGGGAGAGCAGGCAGCTTTCCCCGCCAGCTGTGTCTGCAGCTCACAGCTGGCAGACTCCTCCAGCTCCCACTGCACAAGTCAGCACTAGGTAAAACCGAGTATTTAAAAAAAAAAAAAGGCAAAAAGCCAGGCACCTGTCCCAGTTTGTGCCTGCTTAGCTATTTTTGATTGGAGACTTATTACCATGTTAAATCCCCCTAAAAGCCTGGTCAGCTCAGTTCTCTGAAATGGCTTTTTATAGTAAATCTGAAAGTTAAGCATATGGTTTGCTAAAGTGATATCAGAAAGCTCCTCTTCAAAGTTAACCTGTCGCATACCAGAAATAAAAATAATAAGGCATTGTTTTTCCATTTAATTTTTTGCTTTCTTTGTCATCCTTAAGGGAACCTTAAAAAAGTCACTCCCCAAAGTGATTCTCATTATGTTTCTGAATGCCCAGTGGTGCCTAAAGAAAGTCGTCGATGGAAATTCAACTATCTGCCAGGTTTTGACCAAGTCACCCTTGTCACCTCTGCTGGCTCTGTCAGCACAACAGTCATCGACTACTCGGGGAAAAAAAACCCTGTGTCACTTCAGAAGAGAAGGCAGTGGCACAAGAGGGGGTGCCTCTTGTTTTCTCACTTAATAAACAAACTCGTTTTCTCAGTTAATAAATATGAGGCTTCACTCCACAAAGTATTAAACCTTTCACTTGTAAGGAATTTTACTCTTCCTGCTCATTTTAAAGGAAGAAAGACTGCCATTACCATCCCCTCCAGCTCGTGCTTTCTCTTGACTGTGGAATCAAAGACAAAAAAGCTGTTAAGTTTTAAATGCTCCTTGTGACTGTGGACTATTGCACATCCATGCACGCACACAGAAAAAGAAATAAAATTTAACCAACCTTTCCCATTGCTTTCCTGCTTCACGAGCTGGAACTTTATATAGGCATGTGAGCACCCAAGCCTGAAAGCATCAATTATAAGACATTTCAAAAGGTACAGAAATTGATATACTGTCTTCTCTGTACAGAGATTAATGGCATTTATAGGAACCTCAAACTTTTCCCTCTTAAAAAAAAAAAGCAATAGCACTGTTCCGTCCCTGACCTCTCCCTCTAAGCTAAGGACTGTGTTATTGAATTCATGGCTACAACTCAGATTTGAGTTTACTGCAGGAAAGAGAGGCCCCAAAACAACGGGAGGAAGGGAGGAGATTTACCATGGTCATTCTAAAACCCCATGCTGCAAATCTCCGATCAAACTGGGCTGTTCAAAGTTATCATTTACATCTGTACTTCAGCATGTATTGCATGAAAATACATCACAGAAATCTTATTTACTTTTTTGGTTTGGCTTTGATGTCTGCAGAGGAATCCTCTTCTACCCAGTCTCTCTCTTGATTGTTTTCAGACTGTTCCGACAGGCTGTGAACGCTGCTTTGACATGACTTTTCACTGTCTTGTGCGGATTTTCTGGAAAGACAGATCAATGATAGTAGCTGAACTGCCATCCCCTGTTCCCTCTTCCCGCAGGAGAGCAAAGCTGGCTGCACCTCCCAAGCGAGAGCTGCAACTACCACCTAGTGGCAGAAGCCTTCCTCTCCCCCACCATCCTCACTGGCACAGCACAAAGTGCTTTTTCAGTCTGCAGCGCGGATGGAGAGAGATTATGTGAAATAAATCAGCCCCTGTGGACTGAGGCTCTGATCCCAGCAGTTACACGAAACTCACTGAAGCATGTGTTATGGTGAAATCAAGAGATTTAAGATTTTTGAATCTCGATACCTTCAGATAACATTTAAGAGTCTCCACGACTGGGTCTGATGCATAAACTGAGCTGTGCAGTTGCCCAAGAAAGAACAAGCTGTAGGGTATTATCAGATTTACATACCGAATTCAGACCTCCCACCAGCAGGAAATTAAATACTTAGAAGAAGAGAAACGTATTACAAATTTAGAATTCCATTTATTTTGGGAGAATTCCAAAGCTCCTGAGAACGCTTGATGGTAACAGTGCTGTTGAAATGCAATCAATTCCAGTGTTAAGATCAGCAAATGGAGACCCCTGCACTTTTCTGGGATGGGAGGAGGCAAACTTTGGCCTGGGAGGGGAGAGAAGTACCCTTTTTTCTAGCCAAATGTATCTTGAAAATGTAAATCAAAGCAAAACAAACTTTAAAATCTATGTAAGCCTTCATATACAACAAAGACCAAAAGTACGGCTGGAGTTTGCTCTAGTAGGGCTGGTTTTGTACAGACTAAAGGTGATGATAATCAAAGCCTTCATGCCCAGGTCTGTCCCAGGACACATCTGAACCACCTCCTACAGCCCAAGAACTAATACACAGTTTGCTCCAATGATACCCAATTCCAAGATTTTCATAGAAGAAACTAAAGTATCTGAAGGAGCTCAACTTGTTTGCCAAGTGAGAGACACAGAGTCATTATGCCCGGCAGTGTAATGCGCCCGACTCCGGGGTGGAGAGCACTTACACTTTAACAGTGCAAAATAACCTTGCTTGACAGTTTTAGGACAGGAAATGAAGGAAAAAGAATATATTTTAAATTGAAACAGCAAGGAAAAATTTATGGAGACAGAATGCAATTTCCTTCGTTGGAATGTGACCAGAGCAGCAGGATTAAGGAATCAAGAAACCTATTAAGGCATATGAGGGTATAAAAGCGCACCGCTCTGTGTTAAGAGTGTCTGGGGCACGGGTCAATATCACAGACAGATGAAGTCAATGTTCTGCTGCTTCTCTGCCAGTTCCTGCAGGTTTCAGCTTTGTAAAAATGGTTTTGCTCCCTAGAACCTGCCCAAGAAAAAGGTTGAGCTCACCTGGATTGCGGAGAGTCCTCCTGAGAAGAGTCTCCTGATCCCACTGGAAACGGGGCAGGAGTCTCCGGCCTCTTGGCTTTCTGCAGGCTGTTGCTGGGGGCAGGTCTCTCCCCGCTCAGGCGGTCCTGTAAGGAGTTTTCTCTGTTGAGGTTCACATCAGAATACGGGCAGCCAACTAACCTGGGTTAAAGAAAAAAGAAAGGGTAAAAAAAAAAAAGAGAGAGAGAGAGAGAGAGATGACGATGCATGTTTTTAAGTCATACAGACTTGGCAGCCTCAGGCAGAGCAGCAGCAAACCCAGAAACAATCGGGGAGATGTTATTACCCAGTTTTAGGTGCAGGAAAGCAGGGGGACTACATGGCAGAATCAGAAAGCAAACTCATGTTTTTAAAGAGTTGCCTTAGAGGAGAAAAATACCTCTTCCTCTGTAACCTGCTTGTCTGAACAGTATTTCATGAAACAAGCAACTGTCACTGAAAAACTCAAAGCCCTTTATCACGTTATATACTACTAGATCTTCAGACCTCCCATCTGAGATTGTTTTCGTGTTCTTTAAAACAGTTTAATTGGGAAAAGCCTTCCTTTTCCCAAAGCACGTAAGAAATCAAAAGCCAGAGCACAAAACACAAGCTAGCTCTCCTCACTCTTGTACTTTAATAATCTACCCACCCTCTCTCCCTCTTTAACTGTCTCCTTGTGTGATATTCTTGGGTATATTATTTTACCAAAAAAAATAATTCCTTCAGTAATGCCAGAATGTAGAAATTGGAGTGAATTAATCTATGTTGGATTGCATTGCAGTTGTAATGATTATACTGGTATGAACAGAATTTATGATGAAATAGCACATTTAGACACAAGAGGGAGCTGCAACTGCAGCAATAACCAGCTCCAGAATAAACACGCCGAGATAATTCCAGTGCAGTGCAGGTGCTTGTTGCTGCATTATTACTCTTATTATCATGGACAGCAGTCAGACTCTGGCAGGCAGAACCCTTATCAGAAGATCTCATATACGTACGTATAATGTGTTCCGTATCGTGGTCCCCTGACGTGCCCGATACCGTGGCAGCCTGGAGTAGGACACGCTTGTCCCACTGGTCCCACTCGATCAACGGCACCTGGTAATAAGAAAAAACCAAAGTTAGAGAGATTTGTAAAACTCTCCCTGCATCTGAAGAGCAGATCGCTCTTAGGAAAATTGTTCAACGTGACAATATGATGTCATCTACTTTACCTAGAGGGACTTGCAAAGCATGGCCAGTTTTTGCACACCAGCCGACTGGATGAACGTCCGGGCTGTCTGCATCCACCCAGAAATCATAATTATGGTCCCAGCCATCAAAATGTATCTAAAAGAAGCACAAGGTCTCCGTGAAACATAGAGTTTGGACATGACTCAGCTCTTATTGAACCTTTCCCCTTTGTTTCACCTTGCTCAGCTTGGGGCCGATTCATTCCATCTTTCAGTCAAGCACAATCATCCTTTGTGCTCAGAGTAACTCTTTCTTCTCCTGACCATCTGTGTTTTACAGAACAACCAGACCCTGGTGACAATCAAACCCCAGGCTCTGCAAGAAACCCCACAGACTCCGGGGAACTCCAGCACACTCTGAACACTCCAAGACTAAATCCATGCAAACACAATTGCTTATTTAATTGTTTTGTTTTCCGAAGATCCCAAAATACCATAAAAGCCAACAAGCAGGGTGAGTTTTGCAGTGAACAAGCCAGAATCTTCTGGTGGACGAAGAGACGAGTCATAGTTAGCTCAGATCCAGGTGAGGTTACCAGAGACTAAGGACCACTGTGTTGTTTTTACAAAGTTTCAAACAAAGGTATGAACTGAGTATTATCTATTGGCAGAACTCGACTTTTGCTTGCAATCACAGCGATGAAACTGAGAATCAAACAGCTGATGGAGGGGAAACTCTACTCCTGCACACACAGTCCTCCTTGGGGACAGAGACCTGTGGCCAAGGAGCCTCTCTCACCGCAGCCTCCACTTTAGCTGCCTCATACGTCATTTCTCAGATGCCAAAAGCACGACAGATTTTTCTGGCAATACATTTACGTGAAAAGAATTAATTAAAATCCACGTAGGTAACAAATTCATACAAGAGAATGAAGCCGCTTCCCACGTGTACCAGGGTTTAACTTGCTTTGGGTTTTTAAAAAAAAGGAAAAGAAAATTGTCAGGTAGCTTCCCACCAGCAGAACATTAACGCTGCCGTCACTCGCATGGAAACCACCAAGAGATGGAAAATCGGGCTGTCAAATGTTATTTAAAAACAGTTACATTAAAAGAGTAACTAACAATACCAGGCAATTCCATCAGATTTCAACAGGACAAAACAACAGAAATTGTTTCCAGCTGGGCAGGCCCGAAGGCTCCGTCATCAGCAAAGTGTTTGTTTGCTGCTCCTCGCACCAAATGGGTCTTTTTTCTGCACTGCCAATCACTATATTCCTCAGCACAAGGGCTCTGCACTTTGAAGCAAGGTCATACCTTAATGCGATGGTCGTCTTTGTCAACGATTGTTGCCACTCTTATCAAGATGGGATTTCTTCTGTCTACAGCCTCTAACTTCATATTAACTTGGAATCCGTGAGCGGGGCGCTGTGAGAGAGGATTGTAAGTAGAATGTTAAAAAGCCTGGGCGTTCGGAGCCAGTCACCTGCTCTGAATGAAATGCTCTGAAGGTTCCATCGACCATTCAAATACCTTTGCAGCTCTGGCCCCTGGTCTCACCCGGCAGACTGCTCTGGAGGTTAAAATCAAGAGTTTCCCAGAGGCTTAAAGTTGTCTGTTTGTCAGCAGCCCAACGCACTCGAGAGGAGCATTTCACAGCCAGGGCAAGAGGCACTTCCCAAACAGAGAAAGGACCACAAGCTCTAGAGATGCACAGCCTCTGCAGTGTGACAGTGAAACTCCCAAACGCAGCAGGGAGATCACACACTGACAAGGACAGCGGCCAGTTCTCCACTGTCTTACACCTGAAACACACCACCATGTGACATCCTGGGGCAGAGTGGCTGGAGCTGCCTGGCAGAAAAGGACCTGGGGGTGGTGGTGGACTATCAGCTAAACAGGAGCCAGCAGTATGTCCAGGTGGCCAAGGAGGCCACCAGCATCCTGGATCAGGAACAGCGTGGCCAACAGGACTTCAGAGGTGATGCCCTGTACTGGGCACTGGTGAGGCCCCACCACAAGGTTTGGGTCCAGTTTTGGGCCCCTTCCCACAAAAAAGCCATTGAGGGGCTGGAGTGGGTCCAGAGAAGGGCAATGGAGCTGGTGAGGGGTCTGGAGCACAAGTCTGGTGACGAGCAGCTGAGGGAGCTGGGGGTGTTCAGCCTGGAGAAAAGGAGGCTGAGGGGAGACCTTCTGGCTCTCTCCAACCCCCTGAAAGGAGGGTGTAGCCAGGGGGGGGGGTCGGTCTCTTCTCCCAAGGAACAGGCAACGGGACAAGAGGAAATGGCCTCAAGTTGTTCCAGGGAAGGTTCAGTTTGGATATTAGGAAAAATTTTGACATGGAAAGGGTTATTAAGTCTTGGACTGGGCTGCACAGGGAAGGGGTTGAGGCATCCCAGTGGTTGAATACCTGGAGGAATTCAAACGACATGTGGACACAGTGCTTAGAGACATGGTTCAGTGATGGTTTTTATCAGGGTTAGGTTGATGGTTGGACCAGATGATCTTAAAGGTCCCTTCCAACCCAGACAATTCTATGATTCTATGATCTCTCTTCACTACACTATATGTGACATCCTTCTTGCCATCAGGATATTACAGACTACCCTCATTAAGCAGGTTACCACCTACTTCTTATGACTTTGCTTGGTAACGAAGACTGTGGAGAACTGTGGTGCTGAGACCTGAGAGCAGCTCCAGCTGCCGGAGTCTCCCATCTCTGTTGCCAACTCACCCTTTCTCTCAAACCGCAGCGGTCAAACTAATTTGTAAAAACTCCAGAATGTCCTTTGACCTGACGTGTGTCCTTTGCAGCACCTGCAGATGTAAATCTCTAAGTAACAGACAGAGTTCACCAATTTTTCCAGTTATCTTTAAGTGACTGGCTGCAAATTCCTCCTCTGAGCCCCTCACCAGGGGGTTACCGAGCACCCCATACTCATTCCAAACACGTCCTTCTTCACTTCTGCACACAAAGGTCAGGATTTTAGCAAGAGATGATAAATCCTGTCTTTGAACAAGATCAGGCTAATGAAAAGATGATTAAAATCACTCTTCCCTCACAATCTTCCTTACCCTTCTTACTGCCAGCAGTCAGGGGCAGGGGAAGGAGGTCCATTTCTGAGCTAAGGGGGCTACAGACTCCAAACTTCACGTTTCTCTGGTCTTTTCACCTGGACATAGACATTTATCCACAGGCTTTCAGCCGCACACCACATTGGAAGCCAGACAATCTCAACTGCTTTTAGTTTTTAAGAGCGTCTTATTGAACCAGCCAACCTTGTCTGTCTTCCTGGAGGAAGCAGCCTGAGAGCTAGAGAACAAAATCCTGCCCAGAAGATGTGCCAGGCTATTTTTTAACTCCTGCTGAAGGGCTGCTGCCTTTTTGGCACCGGGTTCTGAATGTTTTTAAATTGACAGCCCAAGACAATGGGCTGAAATAGTGACGCTGAGGACGAAGCTGTCTCCTCCTACGTTTCTGGGTAGAGGAGAAGGCAGAAATCCAGACAGAAGATCTGCTATTTGTGCTGATGATGAGTGTCTTCAGACTACATAAGATAGCCCTTAAAAACTGTTAAAAACTAATTCAGTGAGAAATGCCTGTTCTGGCTCTCAACCCATATTTTTATGTACTGATTTCCTGTAATTGCTAGCTGTAATAATAATAATAATAAAAAAAAAATCAATAACTCTGCCATGTATTTGCACTTCAGACCAACCAAGCCAGAAAAATAACGAGGTTTGATCTTGAAAGAGTCCTATTAAGTGTTGATATATCAAATGCCTTCTTTTTTTTTTCCCTGTCTCATTTTCGAACCACAGTCTTGGACGCTAATTTATATTCCGGAGTTTCATGAGAGCCAGAATTGGCCCTTCTACTATTCTCTCAAAGCCAGATACCTAAAGCAACGAAAAAAAAAAAAAGCTGCAGAGCCGTATGTCAAAGAGGAGAACAGGCAGCCAAGGCAGTTGCGTTCCCTCTGGGGAAGACACTTCACTTTGGAAGAATCCAAAAGAGGAAGCAATCCCTGTCCTGAGCAAAGCTCTGCTATGTTCGGGTGACATTTCTCAATATATTTAATATTCTGAAAATCTGAGGAAAAAATGCCATAATTACTGAGGACCTGAGACTCTGAGTTTTAAGTAGGTTGTACTTCACCGTTTCTTTTTCTACCACAAAGAGTTTTATTATCTTTTCAAAATATTTGTCTCTACAAAACTACTTTTATTGTTCCTCTATTGTGTCGAGGAGCAATTGCCGCATTCTTTCGCTCTCGCGTTCTGAAGGTTCCCATTTTCCAGCACGGCTGGGGTTTTAGGAGCACGGCTCAGAAAAAGGCTGAGCCTACGCTGGGGACAACAAATGTGTCCGAGTGACAAGCTCCACTCATTATCCCGCCTGCGGGCTCCGAGGTGATTCACCTGCGGCGCTGCGTGATGGAAAAATGCGTCAGCCCAACTCCGGCAAACCTTAATCCAGGGGATGTTTGGGAGTTCAGCTGTGCTGCAGATAACTCCAGCTGGGGCCTCACGGCTCTCTAAAGAGGCAAAACCGGCCTCTTCCTATTCCCTGACATCCACCTCGCAACCTGCAAACCACTTCAAATGGACACCTGCTGCAATCTAGCAATTATCAAACTTGTCTGGCTGGATTTTTACCTTCCTTATCTGAGGCCTCCCTGATTGCTTTTCCTCCTCGGTCCCAAAGAGCTTACCACCAAAATATACGGGAGGGCAGCAGGTATTAACCCGCAACGCTAACTTCCTCGGAAGGAATCAAGACAAGTGGCACAGAAAAGTTTTTAAACATATTGCAAAGTTTAGTGAGGTGAGCCAGCAGTGCAGAAGGTGCTGCTAAGCAATAAATAAATAAATAAATAAATAATCAACTCTAAAGTATGAGTTTTTTGTTTTTTTTTTTTATGAAGTTATTTTAAAGGCTTTTGTTTTGTTTCTGCTCATAGTGAGCTTCCAGATAAACTCACTGAGCTCCAATGTAAGAAACAAAAGCTCCTGCTCCCAAGGTTGAGAGAACCAAATTTCAGATTTAGTCTGCAGGATGATCGTACTCCATCGAGGAGCTCGGCAGAGGTGCTCTATCATCTCTCGTACGCTTAGTTCTGTGGAGAGGACAGAACATGGAAGTCCTTGATAGGACCTTCTCACTCTACCTTAATTCCAGCCTCACCAACCAGGGGCAGAAGGATTTGCACAACTGCAAGGTGAAAATTGTTTAGAGAAGTTTTTAAAACTTCATGTGGAGGTGAAACCTGAGGGATGAACACTTCTCACTCCCCCTCAAACACACACACTCCTCACCCCTTCGTCCCTTCTGCACCAATGTCACAAGTTGCAGGCAGCAATACCCACTCCTGACCCCCAGGAAGGAGAGTCTGTTCAACCAACATCAGTCCTGTTCAGATGCCAACTGGGAATCCTCTCTGCCCACATGGCCAGACCTCGAGCAGAAAACCAGCTCCTTCTCCTCTCCATGCCCTCTCTGAGCCAAGGGATTGCCCTCCACACATTCCTCCAAAAGCTACAATTATCTCAGTCGACTGAAGCCTCTTCCCTTAAATTTCCTAATGCAGCAAGTGAAGGTGTTTAGTCAAAAATCCTTCCCAAAGAAGCTTTTCATGGCATTTTTTTTTTTTAAAATAACCTTGCAGTCTGTTGTGTGTTTTGTTTTAGCAACAGTGAGAGATGAACTCAAAGTAAAAAACCCAGTTTCACCCTCTTGGCACAGACATGGTGAACCACCATCAAATCAAGCATCCAGCAAGAAAGGGGAGATAATAGCAGTTCCCCTGCCCTCCTCATCTAGGACAATCAAAGAGATTCACCAACCAGTTTGAATGCTCTTGCTGGGGCTGCCTGGGAATTAGTTTCTTCCAAGTATTTCTCCCACGAGAAGGCTTTGGAATCCTTGTATCCTGAGAAAAGCAGAGAATTAACATTTAGGTAAGAAAACCCCCACATTTATTGTTACAAACAACAGAAAAGCAGCTATGTAACACATGGCTGTTATTTTAATTTAGCACATAAAATGGATGGTGCCAGAAAGCAGTCTGTTTATTTGTAAACACCACTTCCAGCACACACAGCACACACAGCAGCTTCTACACAGGGCTTTAACCCTGACCCGAAAAACTTGAAGAGTTCATTTCTGTACAGCTCAATCAATGCTTATTCTCTAGAGAAAGCTGCCCAATGAAGAGCTAGTCAGAGGATTCTGTGATGTGCAATGGCAGCACTAAATTAACTTCCTATTTTATTAACTATTCTGCGTGTGAGTGCCTGCAAGATTGTAGAAACTTCTTGTCTGCTTCAACCTACTCACCCATGGCTGAGTAAAACCAGACAAAAGGCTCCATCGCCGTTACCACAACTTCAGACACCGACACGGGTGTGCAGCTCTCCTTGGCAGCTACATTTAAGAAACTGCTCTACTTTTGTCCCCCCTCCTTCCTATTTCCATTATTTTTATCCTCTGTATTGTTTCCTTTTGGCAGGAGGGTGCAACGACCAAGCGCACAGGACAGCCTGCAAATTGTTGCACGTAAATCTCCGGGCAGAGAAAGCGGGATCGCCTGTGGATGTAGGTAACTGTGACTGGAGCTGGGGAGCTGCACACACAGCCCTGCTGCACGTCCCCACGGCAGGAACAGACGTGGTGCTGCTGAGGACTCAGCGTTTACAACCCCTCTTGAATCTGCAGCAAAGGCACAGAGGCCAACTCCTCCAGCGCAGAAGGCTCTTGGGAGAGCCACCCACTCCACTGAACTCCACACGCAGTAGCGGCAGGAATCCTTGCTCCAGGGCTATCAATCTAGCAAACAGCAGACATCTTTTTTTTTTTTTTTTAATTTCGTTACTTTTAAGGTGAATGAGCACTTCCAAGACCTGAAAACAACATTGATTTTCCTGTGCTTTTTCATTTGCCAACATTCTCTTCATTTACTGAATTCTACTGCAGCAGCAAGAGAGGTGGCTTCAGTTACTCCTTCATTTTCAGAAATTCCATTTTACCATCTATAAAATCATGATCTTGGTTCCTCTCTTCCAGCTCACCTTAAAGGAAACGCTGCAAATACTTCCAAGTCCATTCCTTTCTGAAATCAAATTCAATTACAAATTACCAAAACCCGTTCCGTTTTTTTTTTTTTTTTTGAAAGAGCTACGAAGCAAAATAAAACGCAGTGGCAAAAAGTACGAGCAATAATATTGTTCAGTCAGTAAAGAGTCCTGAATGGAACCTGTAACTTGCAAATATCGTAATTATGTGGAAGATAAAGAGTTTTTGACTGAGGCAGGAAATAAGTTTCACTTTCCACATACCAGGTGGCGTTGTCAGTGGGGTTCCAGTTTCTTGGCAGTAGCCAACAGGACGAATATACGGGCTGCCAGCTTCACACCTGAATTAAAGAGGGAAAGTTGGCACCAGTCAATTTTAAAAGCAACAAGCAAAGGGGAATTTCAAATGCTGCCTGATACACCTCTGCTGGGTTAGCAGATGCTTGCAGTGGGTGTGATCCCGGTGTAAAAGACAAGCATTACCTCGTTAAGATGTATAACGCTGAGTTTTCAAGGTGTTCAAGCTGCCCCCAAAAGATAGGGAAATACAAAGAAGAATATCTGGTGCTTTAAAAAACAAACAAACAAAAGCAACAAAAAGCTCCCCCACACATGGACCATAACAACCACTGTTCAGCCTGGACACGGATCATCCAAGCTAAAATTCAAAGGAAGCAAAGAAACAAACCCCAAAGCCTCATCCCAAACTGAAACACTGCTCTTGTGGAAGAAAGGGAAATCACTTTTAAGGTGTTTGCCAAGACCTGCACGTTATCCATTCATTCTGCTGAAACCCAGTGCTAGTTTGCCTGGTTCCCAATTTTATTGCAGGTTTAGATCTTCTGAGCCCCTGAAGGAGACAATGGGACAATTTGAGACAGCCCCTTTTGTCACAGCTGCTCTGAGGAAGGGGCCAGAGCAGCCTTTCAGATCTAGGAAAAAACCTGTGTGTTTTCAGCCAAGCTCTACTTTGAAGCTTTCTTTGCCCGTTTCCCATTAAAATTTTCAAATTCTAAACAAAACAAAAAAAAAAGGCATGAAAACAAAGCTTCACAGTCTAAAATGGTAAAAGAAGGAGATATAAAGCCCTGCAAATGGAAACACTAGTGTTACAAAGCTCTGAATGATGTATTTATGGCAAAGAAAGAAAAGACCAACTTCCCACCAAACAGGTGCCTTATTCTGAAAAAAACAAACAAAAGGAGATGGGGGAGAGAACAGAGAACACTGATCGACCCAGTGCCATTTTGCCAGGGTGTGCCTTGTGTTGCTTTTCCAGAAAAATTCAAAGAAAGTTGCTCCTTTCGTGTAGGTTGGAAAACACGGACCATTTAAGATCCCATCTTTAGTGACTACATTTAAAATATTAGAAATATTTCCCCTAGTGGAAGAGCAAAATAAACCACAGTCTACTTGCAGATATGTATTAGAAATAGAATCTTTACCAGTAGTCGTAACTCTCATCCCAGTTATCGAAATGAATGAGCAGGCGGTTATCCACCATGTCTGTGATGGTTGCGACACACATCAGAGATGGATTCTTCTTGTCCACTGCCTCTAGTTTCATTCCCAGGCGAAAACCAGAGGGCGTGACAGGCTGAGGAAGAGGACATGAGGACAGGGAAATCAGCCACACTCTATGGCAGGACACTTAAATTCCCCTTATAAACCCATTTGTTGCAGGTTGTAACCCCAAAACCCACAGCGCAAAACACACCGCAGACATTTAGTCGCTAGCAAGAAGTGCACAGGTGAGATTTCCATGTGTTCTGGCAACGATTGCTACTATTTCTAAAAAAAGAGCTAATGTAGCTGGTATAAGAGACTCTCCAGGTACACAACACCAGGACAGACTCAAAGGCGAAGATGCCCACGCCTTGCAATGGTGAGTACTGGCTGAGGGTAAGTGTCAGCATCAGGTCCTGTCTTATTAGTGGAAACAGAGAGTCTTCAAGGAAAACAGGTGACTGGGAAGCAGAGCTGAGCTGCAGAATTAGGCCCTGATCCCAATGAAATCAGGGCTCTGTCCATCCGCAGCCTCAAATCCACCAGACCATAGACTTTGTGTCAGCTGAGTGACAGAGAACAGGAGTGAGCGTTACACAGGAACCCAAACTAACAACCAAAAAGAAAGCGACAGTGGGTGAAGGATGAAAAATGCTCGAGATCCGCAGCCCCATAATGAATCCCACGGCACACATGAGTATGCTGCTGAAAACCAGAAATTATTTTGGAAATGATTAAATTAGAGGAAAGTGACACTAATATCTTGACTGTAGGGACACAGCAAAACAGCCTGTTGTAATATATTTAATAAATGGTAGAGTAAATCTTTTCCTCCAGTATCAAGGAGGAAGGGAAATACAAATTCTCCCTCTCAAAAGTCAGTGACTGGGGGAAGGAAGAAAAATTGTACTAGTTTCCCACCTTAAAAATAAATCACAATGGGAAACAGCTTGCATCCGATTGTACCATGGTTGTACCTCTGACAGGAGCATATTAAAAAAATGTAAATATTCTGGTCAAAACTCAGCATCAGACCTATTGAAACACCTTGTATTCAGTACCACCACTTACAGTGCTGAGGGTCTTAAAAAGGTTTTTTGGAGCTGCTTGAGCTTTGCAATTCTTCAAATAGGAAGTCCAATTAAATTCTCCCTCCTTGAAACCTAGAAAGCAAGATAAAAAGATTGTTTTACACAGCCCCGTTACATTCAGATTGGTTTTTCAGAAATGGAAATTACCTGGGAAGAATATGAACTTTGCATGATAACTGCCCTTCTGCAGTCTTCAGGGGTTATGCATCTCAGCTAAAACATCTCCCTCTTTCTCTCAGTATAATGTCTAATCATTAATCTGAACCTTCAAATATTTCTAGGAAATTGAACGCAGGAAAGAAGGAAGTTCTGAAGCCCAAAGAGACTCCTTGTTTTACACGCTCATCCAATAGTTTCTAATTTGACCAACAATGTCGATCTTTGGGAATATCAAAAGGAAGCTGTTTTGCTTTTTTGTGCTTCACTATCTTAGTTCTGTCTCTTCCTTTTAAGCCCCTCAGATTGAGTCCCACAATGAAACCATACTAAAAACGAAACAAACAGAGCCAGGACAACTAGTTTCTTAGTAGAATTTATGGTTTCTGGTACATATTTTATTTTTTTCCATACCTTTAGGAGGGAGCAGCTTATGACTCGTTTTTTCACACCAGCCCACAGGATGGATGTCTGAGGAATCAGCGTTAACCCAGAAGTCGTAGCACTCTGGGTAACCATCAAAGTGTAATCGCATTCTGTATCCTTGTACCTATAATGAGGGGAGCTCTGATTATCATAAAGGCTCATAAAGAATTTAAAGAAAAACACTAATCCTTCCATATTTGGATTTATAGATAAAAGTAAATTTAAGATCTCAATTAATTTCTCAAAAGTCTAGTAGAATTTTTACTCATTTACGGCTCCCAGTTTCCACGCTCTTCTTTCCTCACTTCAAACAGCTGAAAATAAAACAGCTCATTGGAACCTCCCTGGCGTCCTGTTCCATACTCATGCACATATCACTGGGCAACAATATTTGGAGTACAAATGCAGCCCAAAACCTTTTATGTCTTTACCAGATTAACACAGATTTCACATAATTGAAGAAGCATAAAAGCATTTTGACTTGCTTATGTTTACTAAGTCTTAGTGCCTCATTGCATTGTTCTTTTTTTCACATGTGTTCATGGCATGCTATTAATAGGTTTACTATTCTAAAGTTACAATTGCAAAAATCTGAGAGTAGGATTTCAGGCATAACCTTAACCATGTAACACTATTCCTTCAGGGTCACCTCGAACTCCTCCTAACCATCAACTAATTAAAATACTATTATTCTTATGTTTCTACTCTTTATTGAAAAAAACCCAACACTTAAAAGTATATGGGTCTTTTGGAATCAAAGATAGGAAGAGCAACTACCTCAGCCACTGTGAGAACACAAAATCGAGAGGGGTGTTCAGGATCCAGCCCTTCCAGTTTCATTCCAACCTTAAATCCATTTCGGCCTTGTGGGAATGACTGATACTGCGAGGAGGGGGAAGAAGGAAATACTTGCTTTTAATTTCAAGAGAGAAAATCTATTGCAGAGCAGTCATCAGATATACTTGAGCTTTCAACCAGAGAAGAATATTCTATCACTAAATGATTGCTGCTTTAATTGGCAGGCGAAGGTACAAGGATCAATAATGGCATCATCACATATTTCAGAATTACTTGTTAATCTAATTCATCTCTCAAAAACACTGACCCATGAGCCTGCTGCAATTAGCTAGGAGCAAATCTTTCAGCAGATGCAGAAATGAGCTCTATTCAAAGACAAAGGAATCCCCTTCATAGCCCAGTGCAGGAGGGCTGGCAGAAAAACAGCTGGGAAGTGAAAATCACTTTGCCTGCGTCAGCACGGGGTTCGTGGTCCAGACTTTCTCAAAAGGTGACTTCTCAGCTTCAAAGGGTAAAAGGGACAAGGCATGTTTGATCTGGAGTCCTTTTACACAGTCACTCCAGAAAACATTCGTGTCTTTTCATTTCTTTGCAGTCTTAATCCAGATTAAATATTTGAAACATAGCACAGGCTTCAAAGAAATCTGGACTGGAACTGCAAATGGTTTATTGCATCCACTGCAGTTACCTGATTTTCCTCCTGTCTCACTCTGTGAGGTGCCAGCAGTCCCTGGCTTTGAAGAGCTCACTGGAAGCAGAACTTTTAATGCAGGCTGGTGGTCTGGAGGGCAGAAGCAGCTTCACCAAGGTTAAACTCATCCACTTCCACTGTCAGCACACCACGAACACAACTTCCACCCTCCCTTCTAACAGTCGCTTCTCACTGAGCTGCTCTACAGCATTCACAGAGCCGAGTGACTTGTGGATTTCTTCAGAGGGAGGATGGAAGGGGTGCTCTATGACCCACGGGGCATATGAAAGACATCAGGCTGTCCCTCTCCAGCACTACTGGGAGATTGCCTAACAGCCCACTTATCCAGAGTTACCCAAAGCAGATCAAAACAGTCACTGTTTATTTCCGAGTGCGACTCAACCAGCATTTTTTTTACAGCCTGGTTTGGGATGAGACTCACAGGGCAGACGCTTGTTTCCACAGTGCTTCAGGGTTGGAAACAAACACGCGGGGGTTTTACTGCCTGCTTGCACCGAAACAACTCATAAATGTAACTGCTGGCTTGAGGGTAGGCTCCAATCCTCCACTGAGTTAGTAATTCTGTGATGCTGCCTGAGAAAAACATAGCAAGAGAGCTGAGAAAGCTGCCAACCTCTCTGAACAGTTTTAGGGGAGCAGCTGGCATCCGTTCCTCTTCTAAGTAGGAAACCCAGTTCCATCCCTTCTTCTTTCCAGGAACAACTAAGCAATCAAAAACAAAGAGAAAAATGAATGTTTCTCTCAGATGCCTCCTGCTCTGCCCTCTCTTCTCTTTCTCCTCCCACGTACAGGCCACGGCTGTTTTGCCGCTGTACCCCAAAGGAGGCAGTGTTACCCAGGTTTTGAGGAGAGGTAGGAATTCCAGCAGTAGGAAAACCATGCTCATTTCCCATGCAAAGAAATATAAATTTATGATATCACAGGTCAAATGAACAGTGGCACCCGGATTGCTGGCAAGCTGCCCATGGAAAGCTGCCACTGTCAAGTTTGGACAAGATATAATAACTTAAAATTGTGGAAAATAATTCCTTCTCCTGATATTTCACAGAGGAATAAGGGGTTAGATATAAACTAAAAAGACAGCACAAAGAGGCATATAATTGCAGCTGAAATAAACCTAAAACAAAACAAAGGAAAAATCAAGTGAATTTCTGTTCAGTTCACAAGATTATATATATATATCTATATATACACACCTATATTTATAACCTACTAATACCACAATGCAGCTACCAGTGCACAGATGATGAAAACACCTTGGGCAGGTGCTTGGGTTCCTTCTAGTAGGACCATGATCATACACACAGAAAATTGTTTTAAATGCATATTAAAAATCTCCCCCAGTTTCCATATACCAACTCTACGCTATAGAGTAAATTTAACCCATAATCAATCACATGTTGTTTACAACTTATTTTCTATTTAACATTTGTAGTCTGTGGCTACGGAGCTCTCCAAAGTCAATGGAAAAAAGATTGTTACTGGCTTCGGTGAGCTTTGGATCAAGCTGTCTCCTTCCAGATCCTCTAACTCTGCCCATCACGCAGGCAGACCTCCTAAATTCTTGCTAATACACTTCAGCAGACTGGCTGTGGTAAGAGGGTTATGTACCTAATAAGCTATTCTGAATGTGAAATGAGCTCTACTGTCCTTTCCTCTTCTGTTTACTATTATTCACTTTATAATAGCTAGTAAAAAAATCTATAAACATTAAAGAAAAGAGACTATGAGCTTAGCTCACCTTGTTTTATTGGTTTAGTGTTTCTGCGGCTTTTCATATTATTTGATTTATTCTTCTCCTAGACACAGATACGTTAAAAAAAAGTTTAGCAATATTGTTTTTTTCCTCCCTCCTTGATCATCTCACAATGCAGGCACAATGAGGACGTAACATGTGACTAACAGGACTAGCATTATTTTCGTTTGAATAACCCTGCAAGAACATTACTAGGGTACGTTACATATATAACTTTGATCCTGCAGCATCCCAAAGTGCTTTACAAATTATTTAACATATGCTACTGAAGTTCATTTAAAAATGGCTACTGACGAGCAGCAGAGGCCCAAAATCTCCATTACAATACCCAGGATTTGCTTTCTGCAATGCAGGATTTACTGCTCACGTAAGCAGCCTTCCTGGAACGCTCCGGTTCCCTTTCAGAGGTTCTGATGTCCATCTATGCCAGAGCATAGTATAGAGTATAAAGAATATAGAGCAAAAAATCATTTATGAAGCCCCGAAAGAAGCAGAAGCTTCAAGTAACTACTGTCAGAGACAAACACCCCAGAAAAGGTGGGCTCCCTGTGTCACACGCCGAGCCAGACTGCATTCACAGTCCTTCGGTCTGCTTTTCAAACTCATGTTTAATTCACCCCGGGTTGTCATTTCTCAAAGCAAACCCAAAAGGGCAAAATCTGAAATGCAAAGCTGCCTGCCAAATGTGCCCCAGATGAGAGAGGGGGGCAGTTTCAAAGGAGGAGGAGGAGGAGGAGGAGGAGGAGAAGGGGGAAGAGAGAGAATGCAAGTACTTCTGAAAACGCACGGACTGTAAAACATCTTACACCCATCACAGAGAAAAGCTGAGCAACAAGAGGAGTTAAATTCTTCATGGCATCGGAAGCCTCAGCGTGCGTTACCAACACCACCTGCCCCAGCCTCTCTGCACTACGAAAGCCTGTGAAATTGGTGAATTTAAATAAAATTCAGGCCTGAGACGCTACGCAGAGGGGAGCAGAGCACAAGCTTGGGCAGAGGAGGGCACCCGAAAGGAGGAAGATGCTTAATGCTGAGTTAAGGGAAGATCAGGTCAGGACTGAGGTACTTCTCTTCATCCACCATTAATACTGGTTTCTGGCAGTGTAGGGAGCACACATGCAAGTACCTGATAAAAAGCAATCAAACTCTGTGGGTTGACACTGCTCTTCAATATAGCAGAGCAGCACTCAACTGGAGTTAGATAAAGTATTTTTAGAGGCATGTGTTTTTATTACTGTGAAATACACTTGGTGCACGGGGCTGTAACTACACCTGTAAAGTTACAGTGGGAAATTCTAACTTGGACTTCCCACGAGCTGTTCACCCTCACAGCTCCTCAGACTTCACAACAGATATTCTCTTTGCTGCTACAAATCAGGACCAGACCCATTCTCCTGGGTACAGAACAACCTCCCCCTTCCCCCCCAGCTCCGTTTGCATCGCACAGTGAAAGGTGAGACGCAGAATTGTCCCTGCTCTTCACAGATCTCTTCAAAGGAAATACAGGCAATTTCATTTACCTCATCCTCATCTGCGTTTTCCTCATCATCCTCAGACTCCAGAAGCAGTCTTCTCTTCCTTCTGAGACGTTTCACGGGTCTGTCACCCTCAATCACCTGACAGCCACTGCTGGTATTAAGATTTCTACTATTTCCCCTGTTTCTGCAATCATCTGGAATGTTTCTGGTATCACTAAACATCCAAAATTGAAAACAAAAAGGAAATTAAAAGTGCAACAACACTCCTGCAGTATTCCCAGTGTCTCTGCACCTCTTCAGAATGAGGATGCCTGGGTCTGAGAACCTGATGAAGTGAAGCATGTTTGCAGGATTTGCCAGATGTATCACAGAATGATAAGGGACCTCTGGAGATTGTCCAGTCCAACCCCCTGCCAAAGCAGGTCCACCAGGAGAAGGTCACACAGCAACGTGTCCAGGAGAGTTTTGAATGTCTCCATAGATGGAGACTCCAAGATATATACCTTTTAAATATAAATATATTTTAAATATCAAAAGATATATATCTTTTAAAAGCACCCCAAAGTACCAGCACAGCTCTCCCCACCAGAGCATCTTGAGAGGGTTTTTCATTTTGCCTTTTTACAACTCTATACAGGAAGTTAAAACATCATCCTTATCTGTAGGATGGGGGAGAACCAGCATTTCCTCAGGCTGGGAGGAGAAATGAGGACGGAGCTCTGGAGTGGAGCCTTCCTTGGTGGGGCACAGGAGCCTCAAGGGTGACAGGAGCCTCAAGGGTGACAGGAAGGCCATCGGCAGAGCTTGATGGTGGCCCAGCCACGATATCACTCGCTGTGAGGATTTCATTCTACTTATATCAACCCTTTTCTCTAACCCAGTGTTCCCTTTAACATTTTCTAACACAGACCAGGAAGAATCTGGGGTTTCTTTACCTGTCCCTGTGCTGCTGGGAGCCTGTTTGAGTATAAAACTTTCCATTCTCAGAGCAATCCATTTGCTCAAAGGTTTGGAAAACACAGCAGGGGACGTCGTCTCTGAGCGCTGTAGAAGCAAAGAAAAAGACAACTATTAAATTCAAATGCTGAAACTTTGTATTTTTAAACACCTTTCATGCAATTAGCTCTGTCGAAGTCATTTACAAACTTTCATTAAGTGACCCTCAACATCCCATTGTGAGGGAAATAATTATTACTGGTGCGCTGCCATATAAAAGTGTACCATCTCATTACAGAAAAAACCAAACATCTATTATCTATAATATTTTAATTTTGGATAAACCTTGCCCCCTGTAAAAGTGACAAAGGAGGATATAATCTCTAGGCTATAACCAGGACAGAGTTACAATTTTTTTTCTATTTCTTTATTCCTAGTAAGCCTTTAACTTGAAAGATAAATGTGAAACAAGTTCATCTCATTTGGATACTTTTAATACTGTCGGTTAAGTTTAAATGAAACTTCAGCTTTATACATACTTCATACATATAAAAATCCTCCATAGGCAGCCTCTAAAAGTAGCACATTATTGATGGGAGAGCAGAAACAATTATTTCTACATCTAGCAAGGGATATATATCAATCTTTCATTTGAATGAAAATGTAAGGAATAACTCCAATATATAATTTATGTTTACTTTCTCCTATGATTTGAGTTCTTCCTAGCACAAATTATTTCCTGTTTAATATTTTAACAAAACACGATTGGGGTGGTCCTCATTGCCAGGGACCTAAACTATCCCGATGCCCACTTTGCTCAAGTGATCCGTTGTACAAATTGTGCAAGGGGCCTCCCCCCACACACATCATTCCTGTTCTGCATTTAGCGGCACCGTTTGTGTGCACTGATTTGACGGATCAATTTTTTCAATGCACCGCTAAACACCTCAAAAAAAAACCCCCAAAAAACCAAACCATTCCACAGCACAGAGTCCGGAACGCTGAGGTATGAGTCACTTTGCTTTTTATGTAAAGCCATTTTCAAAGTCTCCTCGGCAGAACTTGTTCTCATTCTGCTAAGACGACCTGGTATTTTTCATGTATATTTGACTGCTCCTTATAGCCCAGTCTGGATGTCAGATGGCCCTGGCTGGAACTGGGCAGACAGACTGCCTACGCACAGCGCGCACACGTGCCTGCTCGTATCGCAACGTAAATCCTCTCCCTGGGCCATCAGGGACCAATGATTCCAGGCAGAGAAAAGACAAAACAGAGAAAACTTGCAAGAACCAAGAGCACTAAAGGAGCTCTGCTCAATTAGAAGTCACACTGATCTATGGAATAAACATGGACTAAACCGGTGTGAAAAATTCTTGGTGCCGAGGCGTCCACGTAAGAGCCAGTTCTTCACCTGATGGATTGACATCTCCTCAGCTCACACAGATGAGAATGACCCAGATCAACAGGAGCATAAGCGAATGTCTGTACGTGGAAGTGACTCTGCAGAGCTTACAATGAAATTTGAGATGAGAAAAGCCAGCAGGAAAGACAGGTAGAAAGCCTTCCTACCTGAAAACAGAAATAGTTCCATCAAAATCCCAGGGAAAGCCAACTGGGAAAAGCTTGTCGAGGCAGGCAACAGGAGAGATCATTCTCTCCTCAAAGAAGAAGTTCTCTCCATAGGGATGTGTGACTTCAGTGATGCAGCCCTGCCCTAATTAGAGATCCAGCGTCGCTAACAGACCTGACACAAAGAGTTAACGTCCTTTCAATTACTGCACCTGGATGTTCTGGTGGTGTTGAAGACAAGGAGGCACCAAACAGGCTCCAGCTGCTGCCCTGTGGTGCCTCTGTGTCCCAAGCTAATTCTCAAGTCCCCTGCCACCACCTGAGAAGATCTGTTCCAGTACCAGGTGTCAGACAAACCTATCAAGGGCTCCCTATGCCACAGCCACACGCTGTCACCTTTAACCAAGAGCATCTTTAAAATATGACCTTGTGCTGGAGACGGCTAATGGTACTCTAGGGATGAGAGCTCCTAACTGGCAGTCACTCCCCAGCACTGGTCTCCATTAGTGCTCTTTGGAAGACACTCAAGCATATCTGTGAGGGAGCTCAACTGAAACAGCAAGGAATTTAAACAAACTAGCCATTTACCAAGGTAAGTGAGGCTGCCTAGCTTAACTGAGTGGTCTGGAATGGAAGAGCTCAGTGGTTAACATATACATATTCTGGTTTGAGCTACTGGTTTCTGGGTAAACAAAGCAAGAACAGGTCTGCAAAGATATTTCTTCTCCATTACACCGATGTGCACGTCCAGTAACATGCACATTATCCTGTTATAACAAAGTTTTTCAATTGGAAACCTCAAAACATTTATGGCTAATAGTGTTAACTCTTGGCACGAGCCATGTTAGAGGAGATTCTCAAGGATGTTCTTGCAAAGATAACACTCTTGAGGACTTGTCCTGAGCCAGGAGTCCCGGGTTAGCACAGCACTGTGCCATCCACCCATGCTCCATGCTGCAACCAGGGAAAGGAATAACCCTGGAAACTCCTGTTGCCCGAGGGCAGTCAGTGAGGGCACAGCTATACCAGTAAAGCATGGTTCCCAGTGTGGTTCAAGAGTTGGCATGGAGCTGAGACACTCTGTTTTTGAGGCTGAGAGTATTTAATAGGATGTATGTGATCAGACCATTCTGGCCTCAAAACCCCAAAACAGGTTTAAGAGAGACACAGACTTAACAGCTGTCATGACAAGTAAACCATCGGCGCTGAAGAGAAACATCGATGCCATTGCTGAGCCACCACTCTGGAAAGAAGGGGTTCCGACTTCCCAGAATCACCAGTTAAAGAGATGCCAGCATGTCAGTTAAAACTCAGCATGAGAGAGATGTTTGACTACAACCACAAATCTCATCCAGCTTGTTGATGTAACCACACTTACCTCCCACAAAAGCGAGCACAACGCATGCGCCGGGCACTATTATGACTGCGCAGTAATTACATTCACTCTAAATCCTCCTAAAACATTCAAAATAATACAGTGACTCACCCCACGCGCTGTGCCAGGGAGCACCACGCTCCTGAAGCGCACATTTCGGTTAGACCCGCTCCTAGAAGCTTTTTCAGAAGCTGTATATTCTCTTCCACAGCAAAAAGCTCACCTCCCAAACCAGGGCTAGAGGTAGCGGAAGCGTTGGGAGCAGCAGGAGCAAAGCTGGTTGGGCTGGAATTTACTGCTGAAAGAGGTTTTATGGCTTCTGCTTCTACTCCAGTAATGATTTCTAGCAGTCCAAACTCATTTAAACGGAACTGCGGGTAACAGAAGAAAGCAAGCAACTAAGCAGCATTAAGAGGGCTAGGAAGGGAGACGGGAAGGAATATAGGATTCCCTAAGGAGCAATGAGGTATGGGACCAAAAGAAATGGCTGTACGTATGTCAAAAAGCATTAAAAATAAGTAGTAACAGAAGTGAGAAGCATGCAACACAACTCGTCTTCAAAACACATCAATGGGCCCCCCACAAACCCCAGTGATGTGGGTTTTTTGTCGATGAAGGAAAGCAGCGTTAATTCTCCCCGCTTTGGATGCACCTCCCTTATAAAACCCACACCTCCTATGAGCACATCAGAATAAATACCCTCAGAAAAACATTTTAACCCAAAACTCTGCTCTGACAGTTCCAATTCATCCAATAAAGCATCTTTACTGCAGTTATGACATACAGCAACTTCCCTAAAGTCACCCAGCTGCTGACCAAAAAGGTCACGTTCCAGTGGAGACCTTGTCCCATCTGACCCCCGGCTGGTGCTGGCTGGGTGTTAGAGACCTCAGAGCCCAACGACAGCCAGGACTCGTCTGGAGCTGCAGGAGGTCAAGCGGTTCTCAACCCTTCTTCAATGACACTTGACAGTCTGGTGGGAAAGGAGCTTCCCAGGGGAGAAGAGGAACGTGGGGATAAGCAGAGGGAACACTGCTGAAGAAGAGCAGACATCAAGAAATAACTGTCCTTTTTTGGTTAGACAAGCTCCTCCTTGCACAGCACCACTTACTAGTGAAAGCCACAGCAGGGGCCCTGACCCAAAGACAAAGTCTCAACTTCAAACCAACTGTTCTTGAATCACCCAGAAACGCACCCAACAGAAGGTCCAGGCAGCACAGGTGGGCAGGTGACATGTACCAGTATGGCCAGGACTCAGTGTCAGAGCTCCCAGTCCCAGCTCCCCCCACATTTTGACCCTTTAGAAGCCCTCCATCAGCTGCTGGGGTAGGTGACCGTCCCAGGGAGGTTCTGCAAGGACACCCATCCTCTGCTCCAACGCAGTCCTTCCCACCCTGCACACACACCAGGCCAAGAGCAGATTCAGATGCAGGAGGGAACCCTGGGGACACACAGCGATGTGCTCGCACCACGGGGTACCTATGGAAAAGGACTGAGATGGGGCAGGTTTGAGAGACCCTCACCCTTGAAGCTTAAAAAAAACTTCTTAGGCTACGAAGGAACATTTCATTGTACCAGAGAACATTATTGAAGTGTGCCAAATAGTGTCAATGGGCACCTTTTATTAGTCCCCATCTGCAAAGGCAACTGAGCACCACAAAAAATAAAAAAAAATAATTAAAAATCACACTTCTGATGAGCAAATAGCTCTAAAGATTACTTAATTCTTAATCTTCTTTACTGTCTGCAATACGGAGCTACTGAACTCCAGAATGAAAGAGAGAAGTCAAAGGTGGGTTGCATTTGCAAGCTCTGCTCCAAAGCTTTAATTCACAGCACTTTATTAGTTTGAGATCTTTCCTCAGCCATCCGCTCTCCGCTCCAACCTGCTAAACCCAGTTTAAAAGCCTTTCCTTCACCTCTGAAGCAGGTCCCCTCTTTGCACTGAGAAGCACCATTCCTTCCCTACTCCTGCGTGCTTCCTGGGCTCACCATCCTGCCTCCAGCTCCCCATCAAAGCTTTATCCCAAACGTTCTTCCTCCTTTTACCTCTTTTTCATCTGAAGCCTGTATTTTTTAATGCTTCAAAGATGCTGAACTTGCTTCTTAAAAAGCTCGCTTCTTCTGCAGCCCTGATGAGACAGAGCATCGTTTTTATTTCAGCACAAAGAGAAACAATCCATCTCAAATAAATGATAATTCTAAGCGGATTGTGTTTCCTGCAGGGGACCATCGGGTTTAGAGAAGAAACCTATGGCTTTCCTTCCACGCCAGAAGAGCAGATGGGTGGGGGTTCCTTGCTGTGGCTGGTAAGGACAGTTCAGTGTCACTAGTGGAAGGGCAGTGGAAGGAGCTGGAGGTGGGGAAGGTGTCAGTGTCACAGTGTATTAGCAAAATGGCCCCAGGTAGGGACACTCCTGCGTACAAATCTCCAAATCATCATGGTTGGAAAGGACCTCTGAGATCATCGAGTCCAACCACACGCACACATAAAAAACCCCACAATCTCGGGCACTAGAGCATGCCCTGAAGTGCCACATCTACACATTTCTTAAACACCTCCATGGATGGTGACACCACCACCTCCCTAGGCAGGCCATTCCAGTGACTGACCACTCTTCCAGTAAAGTCATTCTTCCCAATACCTAATCTAAACCTCCCCTGCCCCAACTCCAGACCATTTCCTCTGCTCCTGTCATTATTCCCTTGGCAGAAGAGGCCAGTCCCCAACTCTCTACACCCTCCTTTCAGGGAGTTGTAGAGGGCAATGAGGTCCCCCCTCAGCCTCCTCTTCTCCAAATGAACGTGGGGCTCTGATCCTGCCCCAACCGTGGAGACACCAGGCTGTTATCTCCTCCTTTAATTTTGATGGTGTCTCTACAGCCACAACCAGTGAAGCCCAGCCCCAGAAAACATAAGTTTTAGTTAGAAAAATAACAAGCATCTTTATTAACAGTGTCCAATATCTGAGGACTGGCTGATCCATTGAAGCAACTTGCAGTTTCATCCTGAGACTTTCTTCAAGGCAATATCCCTCATTCCTAAGTTCTGGAAACACAAAACCATGCTACTATCGGGACTGCACATTCCTTGACACAAGGAGGTTCAATACAACATGTTTGCTAATAGGAAATCCACACAAACCTTCAAAAACCAATCTGTCCCTCCTGAGAATTTTTTAAGGGAATTAGGGAAAAAAGTATTTCATTGTACATGCAAGAACTGGAATGGGGGAGGATTAAACAGCAAAAGCAAAAAAAAAGAAGAAGTGTTTGGCATTTCTGTAGGGGGAAAAAAAGCATTTGGCATCTTAAGAATGAAGTGGCTTCCTGTGGAGCTGGTTATCGTGTTCCAGCTAAACATTTCTACCCCACTCACTAACTGTGGTACTCTGAGCTCTTATACTTCATCATCTAATATGAAATAATACGATATTATTTGGTGTCTTTCAGTCTAATAAATAACGCGGTGCTTTGTTGATTCTCTACTATTACGAGGAATCGATAAAAGTGAAGCTGTTCCTGCAAAGGAACTTTACTGCTGGTTAAGAGGAAACTTGTGGCAATACATTGCTAAGCTCTTTTAAGAAGCAGAAACACAATGGCTTCGATTAAATATAGGATAAAAGTTAGGCCATGGCAAAATAATCACCCGAAGCACCTCCTAGAGGGCCAGTGGACCCAATTCCACACCAGTTTTAGGGGAGTATAAACCACTGATCTCAAAACATTCCAAGTTCATCCACGTTCTCTCAACTGCTGCTGGCAGGAGCGTTTTCCTGGCAGCCCAAGGAAAGTCTGGTAACCCGTGTAGAAGGAGGAGGAGAGGAAGGGGAAGACTTGCAGAAGGTGGGGGTCCTGATTCTGAATGCTTGAGGAGATACCAACGATCTGATTTTTTCAAAGCTCTCAAGTCCCTTCAGCTCCAATTTATTTCACTTGAAATTGATTTTTTTTTCCCCTCCGAGATTCAGAACTTGCAGCCTTGAGGGCAATTTTATGTATTCATTTTCAACCATCAGAAGTGCAATCGAACTGAAATAACAGTTGAAGGTAATTTGGGAAACAGTCAACAGACACTCACCCTCCACTCACAGAGAACACCACGTTGTGGCCATCACATCTCGGTTCTGATTTACAGGAGAGCGGTACTCGTCACTATCATGAATATGTAAGATAGAAGCTGTCAAAAGCTGCAAAACAGAACCACTGATGTGAAAAGAACCTACAGACTCAACCCCACAAATTCAGAAAATTTGTCTTTCAGAGAAAATGTCTCTCTCAGGCTAGGCTGAAATTAACAGGATTACTTGCCTGAGTACGTTGTATGGACACGACCAAGAATGAGGAAGATCAGGCCCATAACTTCTATCAGCAGAAAACAATTATTTAAAATACTTGCTGCCTTTAGAAATCAATTGAGCAAGAAATTAGAAGGGGAGAGGGAGCTTTCAGAAACAGTACTTAAATTTCATCACTTCCTTGGTAATGCCAACCCCGTTGTTTACAGCAAATTGTTCTCTCTGCACTATCTTTATCTGCAAATTGCAGAATATTTTGAAAATATTCTGAGGCATGGCAGCCCCTCGTGTGTTGTACCCCTTGGTTTCTTACTTGTATGTTGTTACCAGGCAAGGTACCAATGCCATCTTTCCAGTCTAAGGCACTCAAGATATTGTGGTCACTGTTCCATCCTTCTGCTTAGTCTTTGGGGCTCTTTATTTAATTTTAAGAAGGAAAAAAAAAAAACAACTAGGGTGTGAAAACAAAACAAAAGGCAGAGACTAAACAGGCCCGCTGCTTACATTTCACCAAGGGTTTTCAGAGCAATTCTGGTTTCAAAAGGTGGGGAAAAATGACAAACTTGCATTTTGCCCACGAGAGTTCAGTAAATATGAATAGAAAGTTAAGAGCTTTAAGCGTATGTGCAGTTTGAGGACAATAAGATAAATCAGTAAGTTTTACCAGTTTTTTGATTTGCCAATGGCAATTCACTGGCAAGATACTGGGCGCTCTGGATTCAGTAGGAGTTTTGGTCCGGATATTAGAAATACCAGGATTTAAAATTACAAATTACAAATACACAGGCGTGTGCACAAACTCATACACTATACACAAGTGACAAGTCTGCACAATTTGAGAGGGAGCAGCTGCCTCTAACGGCTGTTGCCAGGTTCCTCTATAGGGCCATAAAGCCAAGGCTCTACACTAGAAATGCTATAAAGCTCTTAAAATGCTTAAGCTTCATGTCTTGCTTTCACATCCCAGCAAATAACCTAATGGGCTCCATTAAAGACTTGACTAAAAGCCACACTGCTGTATGGGTTCCCCGTATCCAACTACTCATCTATTTTTGCGGTAGACACTAAAGAAACACTGACCATAAATTAACTGTACGTTCCTGTCCTTTAAATGTAACCTGAATATTTTCAATCTACAAACATAACTGTTTGCTTAAAATAAAAAAAAAAGAAAGATTCACAACCTCCTCTTGAACTGGCAGCTCTACTAATTTTTCCAGTGTGAGCAAAACCGCTTAAGTGGTTCCAAAAAGCACAGTTCCAAAAAGCACAGCCCAGCTGACAGGTCTAACTGCATTCCTGCAGGAATGGGGCAAAACTGCCCACCCTGGGGGTCTTCACTCTGACGTTTGGATGCTCCAGCTCCACAAGATCACCCTGAGCTCTTTACTCAGAGGAAGAACAGTCAGCACCCAAGGACCACGTGCTCCGTCTGCCTTTGGCAGCTCGCTTTTCTCCTTGAGCACTGCAAAGTGCATTAAGATACATGGGCAGGGCAGATTTTTAACTGCCAAGCACTTCAATTAAGGCAGGTGAACTCCACTCTCGATCTGAAGCCTTCCACACGCTACTACAGGCTGAAAGTGTCAGTTTAATTCACCCAAAGGCAAAAATGCAGATCTGATGCAGGATAATATGACTTCAGAGCACTCCTGCAGCTCTAATTCAAGCAATCTTTATGATTACCTTAATTGGGTCAAAAGCAGGAGAGGCGTTTGTAAACTGCCATATCAAATATCTTTGGGTATCACAATCTAATCCCTGCAGGAGGAGCTCCTCCTTTTCCCCAAAATATAATACTCCTGTACACAGGACAGACCCGCAGCGGCACCGCATCGCCACCGGCTGCCACAGGATTTATCAATCGCACTAAAGAAGCCCTTTGTGGGGTGATATTGAACAACCGGAGCCAAAAGCTCGCTGTACATTAATATTTGATGTAGCCTTGTACATCTATAAACACGTGTTTGTAGCCAACGTTTTGATGCCAGCTTCAGCAAGGGCAAACCCATCACTTTTTAGATGTTATACTTCGCATTCAGGCTTTTAAAATAAAGAAGCTCAAACACCAAGACTATTTATAGAGCTCCCTCCGGGAGAAGGAGTTTGGAAGATACTTGGACAGATGTAATTAAGTCGTAGAATTTGTTTAAAACTGGGCTCGGAAAACTGTCAAAAATCACAATGCAGAAAATAATCTTGTACTAACCAGAGAAGACCTGATATAACAATGGGCCTTTTTTATCTCTGTATTTTATGAATCCAGTAAAACCCCTAGAAAAATATAATAAAGAAATTACTTTTCTTATAATGTACCCTATCAGTAAAATCTACAATAAAATCAAGATAGCCCAATAAAAGGAAGCAAACTGTGCAATTAAAAAGACAGCAGAAACTAACTTGAAACATTTTGAAGAGCTGTAGGCAGGCACGACTGTCCCCATTTGTCCCTATCTGTGATTGCTTTTCATCTTTAAGAATCAGAAACATTAACGCAAAAGAAGATTTAGCAAAACTAAGATGAGTCACTCAGTCCCAAGCCGCAGACTGAGATTTAGGAAATGATAAATGACTACCGTGCTGGCAGAGATAATGGTTCTTAATTAATATGCCACCACCCAGACCTCTGTGCTTTCTCTTTAGATAAGGAATCCATGGGCAGAGCAGGTCAGAAATACTCAGGTTTTGATCCCTTTTCTGCCACTGAACCACAACTCAGCCACGGGAAACTGCTTCATCTTTACTGTAGAAAAGCAGCTTTGGGTTTTGTTGTCCATCCTGCCTTGGTTAAGAGATGGGGAAAAATAAACGAGAAAGAAAAAAAGGCACAAGTTCATACAAACAAATAAAAGAGTTAAGGCTTAAATGGGTGGATGGAGGTTCACTGTATTTCTCTATAAACCATCAGAGCTAATGGGAAGAGAAACATTTCAACAGAAATCCCATTTCAGATGCTGCCTGGTTGATTTCAAATCACATGAGGATTTCAGTGTCTTTATATGAGGGTAAATGTGAGAAACACAAGGGTGCAATAAACCCAGAGACTGTAAATCAAGTGACGACGCTGAAGTATGCAGCCCTTCTGCCTAAGCCTTCACTTACCAGGAGGCAGAATCCTATTAAAGAAGCAGCCGGCATCAAGAAAAACATCTGATATTTTGCTGTTTGGGGTAAAACTGACTTACAAATCACCTTTGCTCCCCGAAACAGAATGGGAAATGTAGCAAAGCTAGTCATTGAATGCAGTGTAATGTATATGCTCTGGAAGTGAGCTGGCATTCAGAGCTCCATGCATCTCCAGCTTCCTCTAAGACCTGGCAGTGGCATCTAACCCCCAGCACATCAGATCTGCCAGTCCCTTTCATGATGCTGGGTGAGAACCGAGCTGCAATTTAAGCAGAAACAAAAAAAAACTTCTCACAGGGCACAACTAATCTGGTCCCAGGAACTGCTTTGAACACTCACCAGCTCAGACACAAAAATCATTTGCTGTGGTGATGACTGATGAGACTTTACTTGCCCATCAAAACCTCTTACTCACCTCAGGCAAGTAATATTTTGCAAGGCTGAACTAATAAAATTACCAAAAAAACCAGCCTCACCTCCAGGAACCTCATCAGTCAGGGACTGGAATGAACTTTCAGAGACTGCAACCATACTAATGCCTCAAGAGAAAGTGTTAGCAGCCACCAGCAAGCATTTCACAGCGTGAAGAAGACTTAAGTGCTTTCACTATGTCAGTGAAGGAGAAAAAAATAATAAAAAAAAATCAAAATTGAGGAATCCCAGGCTCCACCCACTGTACTTCCTACTAATTTTTGTTTCTTGTGAAAAGAGAGAAAAATTATAACTATAAAACAAGGAAAATACTGCTCTGAAAGATGAGAGGTGGGAAATGGTCTAGGCAAGGAGGGGGACGCCTTGGCCTTGCAGCATGGGCTGGAACGGAGGAGAAGCAAACAGTTCTTATCTTAGCTCTGCCGCAGGACCACTAAGATAAACTGCTCTGGTTTTCGGGAGTTTGCCGTGATCTTCGTACAATCCAGCCCTTCCAAGGTTACCCTAAGCGCACAGGAACATAGGGATTATGCTTAGGTGGTATTGTGCTGGGAGACAAACGAACAGGCACCCCGGCAACACGACTTAAATCAATTTATAAGATCAGGCAGTAATATTGGGAGCTCACTCTGAACCCAGCAGCTGATCCCAATATTAAGCCCAAACCAGCATCGTAATTTGTAAACTGCTCTCTCTCGGTTTCCTGACACAGTTGTGTCAAAAACACACACACACAGACACACGTTTATTTCAGCTGTCACAAGAACAGCACCTGCACAGGCTGCTCGCTACCTGAAAGCGCCTTCTGCAAAATGCCTGTGTTATTTACAAGCCCGTTCCCTGCCTGGCTCTCCCCTGGGAGCACGGGGAAACGCAGGCGTGTGGCCAGGCAGGGGCAGAGCTTCGGGTCTGACCCTCCTGGTCTGCGATATACCCACTTTGTCACCTCTCCTTACACTTAGGTGACACCCTGAAGCCTGCGAGGAAGCAGCCCTTCTCCTTCCTGCGGCAGGAACTGAATGAGCCGCTCGGTGCTGCGCTGGAGAACATCTCGACCTATTCCAAACAGAAGGGGAGGCAAAAGAAGGTACAAAGCCTACTTCCATGTCCACAGAGTTAATGCTTTCTGTTTGCTTACTGAAAGTGAGGAACAGAAGCACATCTTAACTTCATTTTTCTAGCCTTCATTCAAAGCGTTGGGTGATGTCCCAGCTCTTCATCTCTTGGACAGACGGTGGCTCTGGGGGTGGCACTTGGCCATTGATCCCTGTGCAAACCTGACACTCAATAGGCTCAGCCAGGAGACACAGGGACATCTCGTGGGGCTGGGGACAGTGACACTGCTCATCCCAGTCCCCGGGAACCACCTGTAACCGCTGCAACACTTGCACACACTAATGAACAGCACCCGGTGCCACGCTGGAATCAATCACCACAAACACTCTCACATTCAGGAGTGACCCAAAGCTCTCCCTCGCAAGATTTCTGCCATTTCTAAATCTGATCCGATTTCTACAGCAACAGATGCAAGATATAAATACTTTCCATCACTTGTAATCAGAACTATTTTCACTCAAAACTTAATGGCCTGGAAGGAAGCTGTAAGATTTGCGATTCAAGATAAAGTCGATTTTGTGACAGCATAAAAACTGCAGTGCTGGGGGAAAAAAAAGTGAATCTTCTAATGGAAAACTAAAAGTTCAGTCACACCACTTACACGTTTAGCTAAGACATAAAAAATTAATTTTGCCATAAAACACACTCTTAAAATGGAAGTAGTTAATGAAAACAATGAAGAGGAGCACACCCCATCACGTTTTGTTGTCCTCCAACATTTTTGACGTCTATAAAGGCTGTGTTTTGGGTGCAGGCTCCCAGACACACGTTTGAAAGGGACAGCAAATCCCTGCACATACCTGCTTCTGTTCTGAAGCTATATATGTGTTCTGAAGCACAACTCTATACTTTTCTGAATACTCATAATTGTGGGGGGAATAATTAAGGATGGTTATCTAAACTCCAAACGACCAGTGTTAAGACAACTAGTCTTAAAACCCCAGAACTCCCAGTACCTACCCCTCAAATTTTTCATGTGTCACACTGACACCACCAGCAGTTGCTCCACCTTGAATAACGCACCTTAAGTATTTTTTCCCCCATGACATCCTGCTTGCCAAATTGGAGAGATATGGATTTGATGGGTGGACTGTTCAGTGGATAAGGAATTGGCTAGATGGTGGCATCCAGAGGGTTGTACTCAGTAGCTTTAAGTCCAGATGGAAAGCAGTGACAAGTGGTGTCCCGCAAGGGTCCGTGCTGGGACCGGTACTCTTTAATGTTTTTATCAATGCCATAGACAGAGGGACTGAGAGCAACATCAGCAAGTTTGCAGATGACACCAAGCTGTGTGGCGTTGTCGATACACCTGAGGGACAGGATGTCATCCAGAGGGACCTGGACAGGCTGGAGAGGTGGGCTCAAGTAAACCACGTGAAGTTCAACGGAGACAAGTACAAGGTTCTGCCCCTGGTCCGGAACAATCCTTGGTGTCAATACAGACTGGGGGATGAGGGGTTAGAAAGCAGCCCTGAGGAAAGGGACTTGGGGGTGGTGGTGGAGGAGAAGCTGGCCATGAGCAGGCAGTGGGCACTTACAGCCCAGAAGGCCAATCCCATCCTGGGCTGCATCAAGAGAAGTGTTGCCAGCAGGTCCAGAGTAGGGATTCTGCCACTTTGCTCTGCTCTGGTGAGACCTCACCTGGAGCGCTGTGTGCAGGGCTGGAGCCCACAAGAGAAGAAGGACATGGACCTGATGGAGCGGGTCCAGAGGAGGGCCACAGAAATGCTCAGGGGGTTGGAGCCCCTCTGCTC
>JAOQGH010000009.1:5064303-5074593 GCA_025769975.1 Gallinago jamesoni
CAGGGATGGATGGATGGATGGGGAGGGGGGGATGTGGGGATGGATGGATGGATGGATGGGGGGGGGGAGGTAGGGCTGGCTGGCTGGATGGGGGGGGATGTGGGGATGGATGGATGGATGGATGGGGGGGGATGTGGGGTTGGATGGATGGATGGATGGATGGGGGGGGATGTGGGGATGGATGGATGGATGGATGGATGGATGGGGGGGGATGTGGGGTTGGATGGGGGATATAGGGATGGATGCCATCTGGGTGTGCTGTCACCCCGTCACCTCAGTACAAGGTGGGGACAAGTGATTTCTTGGTGTTTAATCCAATTCTGCATGTTCAGCCTCGTGGACGGGGAGGGGGTGCGAGGCTTTTGCCTTTTGCCTTTTCCCTTTGTAAAGGATAAAAACCACCCCCAGGCCCCCACCAGATAAATAAAAGGGCCCAGAAGTGCCAGCACACAGTCTGGGGGAGGTGGGGGGGGGGTGGATTCAGCGATGCATTTCAGGGGGGTGAGTGCTGTGGGTTGTTGGGGGTCCCAGCTGAGACCTGCCGCTGTCGTGTCAGGCAATGGACAGACCCCCCAGGAGCTCAAACATGGGTGGGCAGGGAGGGGGGGCTGAGGTCAAAGAAGAGTTTCTGGTGGGACCGGATCTTCGCTCACGGGTGCCCATTGGGGGGGATGCTTGGGGTCTCTCTGGTGACCCACCCCCCCCCGGCAGGGCTTTTGGGGTGGATGTGGGGTCTGTGGGGGGGCTGAAGGCTCTCTGTGTCCCCAGCCGGCTGCACCTTCGAGGAGGACACCGACCCCAACCAGTGCGAGTACAGCCAGGGCGAGGAGGATGACTTCAGCTGGGAGCTCGTCCGCAGCTACATGATGCCACACCTGACGGCCGACCTGCCCCACGGTGAGTCCTCGTCACCCTCCTGTCCCCTGGAGAGACCCCTGGGACCTCTGCTCCAAGCCCCCCACCCCGCTCCTGGACCCCGAAGCTGGACCCCCTGCCTCCTCCTGGTCTAATTCCTGCAGTTTTTGAGGCTCGACTCGTCCTCGGTGGTGTGGGCTGGGGGGGGGGGTGTCCCACTGAGCCTGCCAGCAAGGTGTGATGAGCTGTGTCCATCCTCAGCATGGTGGGACGGGATGCTGTGTTGGGGGGCTGTCGCGTGGGGACAAGTGACCCTGCTGGGGGGGGGAGGGTTTTTAACAGCACAGCAGGGACATCGGGTGGCAATGGGTACCCCCGAGCCCTGTGTTGCTGTGTGACCCCCCTGCCACCCCCAACCCACCCTGGGATGGGAGGAACCTCCAGAGTGTATTTTTGGGGTGAAAAGCCAAGATTTCCAACAGTGTTCCCCCTGCATGTGGCTGTGTTGGTCACCCACGGCTCGGGCACCCCCAGCCCCAGTCCCCGGGCTGGCTGGGGGCTGATGGGGGGGGATGTCCCCTCTGTGGTGGCAGCAGCGTGGGTGGTTTTCCCCGCTCCCCGCGGGGCTCGGCAGCGTCTCCGGCGATGCCAAATTCCCCATCTGGCGGCGTCGAGCGCGGCATCTGCGGCTGCCACCGGCCGGGATGCGCCCGGATCCCAGCCCAAAGCGGGGGGGGGGGGGGGGGCACTTTGGGAGCCGCTTTCCCTGCCCCACATCCTCACCCTCTGCCTCCCCTCCCCTCGCTGGCGTCTCGGCTCGTGAGGAATTCCCACCTCTCAAAGTCATGGAAAAGTGGGGGGGGGTGAAGGGGGGAAATAAATAATACAATTCTGGCTTTCTGGGGAAAGGCTCGTGGCTGTGAGTTGGAGGCGTCCCCGGCGTCTGGGGAGCTGTAAGGAAGAAAATGAAAATGGAGTTGCTTCTCTTTAATTTTATTTTTTTTTTTAAAAAAATCTCACTGCTTTTAATCTGGTTTTCATCGTTTCCTGGGTCTGTCTCCTCCCTCCCATGGCCGGGCTGGGGGGAGCTCCCCATCTCCCGTGGGGATGGCAGGGACACCGTCCCCGCTGGGATTCGGGGGCTCTGCTCGCTCCCAGCTCCGGACCCTGTCCCGCTGTGACCCCCCCAGGTGTCCCCGTGCCCATTTGCTCTCTGAGATGCACTGGGCTGGGGATGCTCCTCACTTTTAGGACCTGCCTGGTCCTTACTCTCCAGCTCCTCGAGCCCAGAGGGGTGGGCAGGTCCCACGCCGAAGTTGGGCAGAAAGTGAGGAAAAACTGGTTTAGAGCTCGACAGTAAAAATGCCTCTTTTTATTAAAACACTAACTGCTTTATAGAAACCCCTGCTCTGTCAGTCAGCCCCCAGCTGTTTATCTCATGCCTTGTCCATACCAGGGATTAATTTGGTTTTTCCCCTCTGCTAACCCTCCTCTTCCTTTCCCTTCCCCTCTTCCCATCGCCTTTTCCATCCTTTCCCGTCCCGCTGGCACCTCCCGGGCGAGGGCAAACCAAGGCTGACAGATCCCTCCTCTCCCTTGATGGTTTTCCAAATAATCGCTTTAAACAGAACTATCCTAATTTGTGTGTGTCCCGGGGGCGGTTCCCCGGGGCAGGAAGGATGGAAGCGGAGCTGGGGGTTGAGGTGGCTCAGGATGGAGGGTCTTAAATCCATAATTAGTTGGATTTTCTGCTCGGTTTTCAGCTGGGAATTTAAAGCCCGCAGCAAACTCTCTCCCAGTTTGGAGCCTGGGGGCTGATGGGGTGGGGTGGGACGGGGCTGCTCTCTCTGCTCCAGGGAATGACTGTGGGTTCAGCGAGAGGAGGGGGGTTGTATGAAGGTAAAGAGTTTAAGAAATAAACTCCAGAGTTGATGGGGAAGTGGATGTGACCGGCCCCGTGGATGCGGTGGAGGGAGGTCATCCTGCCCCGGGGAGACCTCATCTGGAATGGTGGCACCAGTTCTGGGCTCCCCAGTTCCAGAAGGACAGGGAACTGCTGGGGAGGGGACAGCAGAGGGCTACAGAGATGATGAGAGGCCTGGAGCATCTCTCCTTTAAGGAAAGGCTGAGGGACTGGGGTCTTTTTAGTCTGGAGAAGAGAAGGCTGAGGGGGATCTGATCAACACCTATAAATACTTAAAGGGTGGGTGTCAGGAGGATGGGGCCAGTCTTTTTCCAGTGGTGTCCAGGGACAGGACGAGAGGGAATGGGCACAAACTTGAGCATAAGAAGTTCCATCTAAACATGAAGAGGAACTTCTTCACTTTGAGGGTGGCAGAGCCCTGGCAGAGGCTGCTCAGGGAGGTGGTGGAGTCTCCTTCTCTGGAGACATTCCAACCCACCTGGACACGTTCCTGTGGGACCTGCTCTGTGTGGCCCTGCTCTGGTAGGGGGTTGGAGGAGATGATCTCCAGAGGTCCCTTCCAACCCCATGTCATTCTGTGGGATGCTGGGCTGTGAGTATGAAGCATCCAGCCCTGGGAAGAGCACCCGATCCCTTTGGTGACACCCGAAGGGATGCTCATCCCTATAGCTGGGGGTTCCCCTGATAAGAGGCAGACGCTGTTTGCTGATGGCCTTGGGGGCACCCAGTGGGTGCAGGGACCCCGTTTTGGTGTAGTTTTACCCCAGTGGGGTGGGGGGAGCTGCTCACGAGGCTCCTGCAGCCTGATGGCCCCTCTCAATCCCCCCCCCGCAGCAGCTCGGTGGATGAAGGGTTTTGTGCAGCACCGGGGCCTCTCCAGGGAGCACTTTCCAAAAGAGTCTCGTGGTCTTAGATTAAAAGGAGTTTTTGTTGGAGATCAGCCAGTTCCAAGGGAGCGTAGGATTTATCGGAGCGGATGCTGGCTGCTGGCCACCCACCTCCACCTTCCAGCCTGCTTTCTTCTTGCCTTCTTGTTTGGTCTGGGGCTTTTCCCCCACCTGTCCCTTCCCCATCTTGACTTGTCTCCCTCTTTCACCTAAAGGCGATGGATGAGTCTCTCCCACATTGCAATTGTGATTTTTATATATATTTTTTTTTTCTTTTTTTTTTTTTTCGAGCTCTTTACTGAGAACTCTCCCTGGATGCTTCGGGGGCACTTTTCTCCTGCTTCCCCCCCCCTCCCCGAGCATCACCTCTGCAGCCAGCCTGCTCCACACCTTCCTTCAGGCTCTGCAATATCCAATCTCCTCGGAAGCCCCGGTGTTTGGAAGCTGGGGGGGGAGGAGGGACAGTGTGTGCCTTGCTCTGCAGCACCCACAGGATTCGGCTGGTCCCAAAGCCCTTTGAGAAGCCGGGGACCAGCGTGGGTGGGGGGGGACCAGCGTGTGTTGGGGGGGGTCCAGCAGGCAGGGATGGGGCAGGGGAAGCCATGGATTTTTTTTTCTTCTCCTTATTATTATTATTATTTCATTATTTATTTATATTTTATATTTATTTATATATTTTTTTCATTAAAGTAGTTTAGTTTTTTCTAAACTCAGAAGTTTTTTGTTTTTTTTTCCCTCTTCCTCTCCTCTCTTTTCCTTAAGGGGGGGAGGAAGGAGCCATCTGTCATTCTGGTTGGTCAATTCGGTCAAACCCACGACAAACACAAGCTGAGATTACTTAATATCAAAATAAACCAGGGGGTTTTGGCTAAGCCCTGGATGAATTTGGATGGGGCAGGTCCAGGATGGAGCACGAGGCAGAGCCGGCGTCGGGTCCCTGTCCTCAACCCCTGGGGAGATGCTTCTGAGAGGAGAAGGATGCTCTGTAGAGCTGCAGGGACTCCCTGGGAGAGGTGAAGGTGCCTCTTTCTGTTGCTGCTTGAATCTGCTGGTGGAAATTCAAAGGAGATGAGTTTAGAGAAACCTGTGGCAGAAGCTGCTGGTGGAAATTCAAAGGAGATGAGTTTAGAGAAACCTGTGGCAGAAGCTGCTGGTGGAAATTCAAAGGAGATGAGTTTAGAGAAACCTGTGGCAGAAGCTCCCCGTGGGGGATTCATTCCCTCCCGTCCCAGAGCACCCAGGCTCCTCCGCTCGGCGCAGCTCAACTCAAAAATACCAAAATGTCCTATCTGTGGGTGGGTTTTTTCCCCCAAATGGCACTTTTTCCCTAAGTTTTCCTTCCAAACTCAATGCCATTAGAAACCCCCCCGTGAATCGGGGTTCCTTTTCTCTGCTTGGCTCTTCCCTCCCTTGCCATCGTGTTCCCCACGTCGCTGCTTTGCGATGCCCCAACGTGGCCGTGTCGGGGGGTGACCGAGCCATTGTCCCCACCCTGATGAGCTCCAATGTCCTGCTGTCCCCTCCAAGGAGCCTCTCAGTGCGGGTGCAGGCTGTCACCCCCTCCTCACCAGCTGCCTCTCCCCCTCCCTCCTTTAGCTCCCTGCTAGTGCTGCTGGTGGGAGCAGCCAGGCAGGGCTGGGCCGCTGTTTTCTTGGGGGGCATTAAACCAAACAACCAAAAAAACCCTCCCTGGAACCCAAAAGCATCCCCTGCAAAAGGCCTGGGGGGCTGCTGAGGGACTTTGAGGTCCCTGCCCCAGGACCTTCTCTGGGCTGGGGGATGCTCTGGGGTGGGATGCAGGACGGAAGCACAGGGATGAGTCCTTCTCCTGTGATTAAAAAAACCCCAACCCATCCCATCCCTTGGACTTGAAGCTGGGACCAGTCATTTATGGGGGAGGGGGATATAATTAACACAAAAGCGAGCGGTGGGAGCCTGGTTTCTCCAGTACAGCAACACTGGCAGAAAAATTAAGGGGGGAAACCCTGCCAGGTGAGTGATGCACCCAGGGATCGTCACCTCTTCGTGTCCCTGGTCCCAGCTGACCTTCGTGGACATCCTCTTCCGTCTTTGAAAATAACTTGTCAGTGGTTTAATTTTAGCCTTGGCCTCTTTATTTAGGTCCTCTGGCTTTTTGTTTGCAAAGCTGGGGGAGGAAGGAAGGGTCTGTGTCTGTTAATGAGAGCCCGGCAGATTTGAGGTGGCTTTTGGGAGATGTCCCCTGGCGCGGGGTGGCCTTCGTTCTCCCCTGCCGTTGCCTGTACCAAATGGAGCCGCTCTCATTAGTGCAGAAATAATTTTGCTGGAGGAAATGAAAGGAGGGAAAAAAACCAAAAAAACAACCCACAAAACAATAGAAGGAATACGGACATCGTGCCTTCCCCTCTGGCCGTGAAACGTGGCTGCGCTTGACCCTGAGAAAAGAAATTGTTGCCGTTTTATTTCACCCTGAATATCTGCCCTCGGGGGCCGGGCGGTCACACGCATCGACGTCGGGGTGAATATTTTGCTTTTTGGTGATTTCTTTCCCCTGCCTCAGCTCCCATCTCTGAGGGATGCACTGGAGGATGCTGTGGTACCCGGCACCGCATCTCCCCAGCCGATGCTGTGACCCCCCCTGGCTGTTCCGAGGTCCCCCCAGACAGTTTGGGGTCCCCCGGGCACAGCTCCCAAAGGCTGGGGGGGGACGACAGATGGGTGCCCCCCACGATTCCCCACTGCCTTTATTAGGCTTTTCTCAGCATCCTCTCACTTGGAGCCAACGGGGGGGAAAGCGTGTGAATTCATTTAAATTAACCAGCGGTGAAAGCTATTAATAATTAAGCACCTACTGTCAGGAAAACAATGGAAGACTCGAATAAATGGCCCGGTTTTGTTACTTACAGCTTCTGCCGTTATTAAAAGGGAAGCAATATTAATAATCCCCCCGCCTTTGGTGATGGGGAGGGATGATGGGGCAGCTTTCCCTCCTCCCTGTGTCCCACACGGCTCCGGGAGCTGCCACATCCCCTTCCTGCCTCCGGACCAGCTGGGATGGGACGTGGGGGGCAGGGAAGGAGGCTGCCCTTTGGGATCCCTTTTGGGGATTTCCATCCCGTCCGCCCCGTTGGGTACGGCTTTCGGGACTCTTGGTTTTTTGTCGCTGGTGATTTTTGGGTGGCGGGAGGCGATGGGGTACCAGCGGAGAGGTGGGGCTGGCATCCCAGAGAACCTGCATCCCGGAGAACCTGCATCCTGGAGAACCTGCATCCCTGCTGCCGCTCATTAAGGCGAGGAGTGCTTCCCCCCCCCCTCTGCTGAGCACGGTTTAAACTTGGCGACAGCAGCGTGGTAAATGATACCGGGCGACGGTGGCATCCGAGCCGTTACCCATCCCCTGGGGGGGGGGGTCTGATTGCTGCAGGGGGGCTGGAATGGGATGATCTCTGAGGTCCTTTCCGACCCACACCGTTCTGTGATCCCTCCCACCTCCTCTGGTGGCCAGGTCCCACTTTGATGTCCTGCTGCTGCCCAAACGGGCACCCAGTGCTGATGCCACCCCTGGTTCCTGTCCTGCGTGTCCCCATGGCCAGCATGGATGGGTACCCAGCGGGACCCCAGCATCGCTGCCAGGTCGTGCGCATCCTGCAATCACAGAATCACAGAATCTTCATGGTTGGAAGGGATCTTTGAGATCATTGGGTCCAACCACAAAAAAAACCCACAAAAAAAAAAAACCCAAAAAACCAAACCACACACACAAACCAAACCAGCACACACCCAACTGTCTCCTCGGGAGGACCAGAGACAAAACCCAACAATCCTGGGCACTAGAGCATGCCCTGAAGTGCCACATCAACACGTGTCTTAAACGCCTCCAGGGATAGTGACTCCCCCACCTCCCTGGGCAGGCTGTTCCAGTGCCTGACCGCTCTCTCAGGAAAGTCATTCTTCTCAAGATCTCATCTAAACCTCCCCTGCCCCAACTTCAGACCATTTCATAGAATCATAGAATCGTCCAGGCCAGAAGGGATCTCCAAAGGTCATCTAGTCCCACCTCCCCGCAGCCAACAGGGACACCTCCAACTAGACCAGGTTTCTTCTGCTCCTGTCATTATTCCGTTGGGAGCAGAGGCCAACCCCCACCTCTCTCCAGCCTCCTTTCAGGGAGTTGTAGAGGGCAATGAGGTTCCTCCTCAGCCTCCTCTTCTCCAAACCAAACATGCCCACAACGCCCCCAGTCTCGCATCCACCACCTTCTCCATCCCTGCCGGCAAAGCTCGGGAGATGCGGAACAAGGGGATGACTCTGGGCTTCTCCCCCTCTTCTCCTTCCCACCCCAGGCTCCTACCTGATGGTGAACTCCTCGCAGCACGCCCCGGGCCAGAAAGCTCACCTGCTCTTCCAGGCGCTGAGCGAGAATGACACCCACTGCCTCCAGTTCAGCTACTTCATGTACAGCCGGGACGGGCACAGCCCCGGCACCCTCAGCGCCTACGTCCGGGTGACGGGGGGCCCGGTGGGCAGCGCCGTCTGGAACGCCTCCGGCTCCCACGGCCGCCAGTGGCACCAGGCGGAGTTGGCCGTCAGCTTGTTCTGGCCCAGCGAGTACCAGGTGAGCCCCAGGAGACCCCCCCCCTTGCCTTGGGTGACCCAGATCCGCCCCCTCCTTGGGTGACCCAGACACCCCTCTTTGGTGACCCAGACAACCCCTTGGGTGTCCCAGACCCATCCAGCGATGGGTGACCCCTCTGTTTGGTGCCGCAGGTCCTCTTCGAGGCGGTGGTCTCTGGTGAGCGCAGGGGTTATCTTGGCTTGGATGACATCTTGCTCTTGAATTATCCGTGCTGTGAGTGTCCGGGGAGGGGACCCCGGGGGTGGGTGGCATTGGGGTGGTGGGTGGGAGAGTGGGTGCTGCTGGGCTGGGCAACCAGGTTGGGAGCTGGTGCCCCTTGGGATGCTCCTGGGGAGAGCTGATGGACCGAGGTGCAGCCTGGTGGCACCTGGGTGTCCTGTCGTCACCTGGGCTGGTGGAGCTCCATCTCCTGGGTACCTCTGGGGCTCCTTTTTCCACCTCCATCCCCACCAGCTCCAACATTGCTTCATTTTTTATAAAACCTTGGAGAAGCGCAGATCGAACATGTGTGGCCAGAGTGTCTCCATCAAGAGGGGCCACCTGGACCAGCGGGGACCTGAAATCCCAGGCTGTCCCAACACCTTGGCTGTTGGAGTTCAGCCCCTATTTCTTCTAGGATGGGGTGGGAGGTCTGACCTCCTCTCTCAACCCCACAGCCTACGGTGGGCACCAGCGCTGCGGGATGCTGGAGGGGGAGGCTGCATTCCCAAAGACACCGGCTGGTCTTTTGGGGACACATCCCTGATTCCAGGCTTGGGATCCTGCCCAGGATCTTCCCTGGGGGCTTGCTGGGGAAGGATCCCGACTGGGCTGGGAGGATGGGGACCGAGCCCGTCCGGCTCCAGCCCCAACATCCCAAAGGGTTTTTTTGGGCTGCGGTGGGATTTTTTGCAACGATACCAAACTTTACCTCCCTCGGCAGCGAAAGCTCCTCATTTCTCCCGCCTGGGTGACGTGGAGGTCAACGCGGGGCAGAATGCCACCTTCCAGTGCGTGGCCGCCGGCAAGGCCGCTGAGGCCGAGAGGTTCCTCATGCAGGTGAGCAACGGCGGTGGGGAAACCAGCATCTCCACCATCGACCCCACGCAACGCCTCCGTGCCTTCCCTTTGGGAGAAGACACCACAGGGAAGGGTGGAGAAGGGCAACCCCCCCCCTGCTTTGAAGCAGGCATCGTTTGGGGACGCGTTTGGTGGCTCTGTGCCTCCTGGTGACATCTTTTCTCTCCCCGCGGGGCAGAGGCAGAGCGGCGAGGTGGTTCCCGCGGCCTCCGTGAAGCACATCAGCCACCGGCGCTTCCTGGCCACCTTCCAGCTGGACGAGGTGTCCAAGGAGGAGCAGGACCTCTACCGCTGCGTCACCCAGTCCAGCCGCGGCTCGGGCGTCTCCAACTTCGCCGAGCTCATCGTGAAAGGTGGGTGACTTGCTGTTGCCCACCCACCAGCTCTCTGGGTCACGGATGGGTCATTTTGGCTCCGCTGTTTGGAGAGGAAGAGGAAGGTGGGGTGCTCAGGGTGGTGGTGTTGCAGTTTCTCACTGGGAATGAGCTGCTACATGGGGATGGTTGAGCATAAAACGAGGAAACTACCTCTTGTGGGGGCCTTAGATTGTTTATTTTTGATTGCAGTAGGTAGGAATTCATTAATTATGATGACACTGCAGCACCACGCTGGCCAGCGTATCTTATAAAGATAATTAAGGTTTGATGTGATGAGGCCTCCCTAAAAGCGATGCAGGGCACATGCACGGCCTGAAGTTTGAAGACTGGATGGTGTCCTCTTCATGCTTTGGTGCCGATCCCCATGTCCTCTGGGTGGGGGATCCAGCGTTTGTTCCACGCTCTACAGTGCAAGGGTGATGGGTTTGGGGAAGAGATGATAATAGAATCACAGAATGGTTTGGGTTGGAAGGGACCTTAAAGCCCATCCCGTGCCACCCCCTGCCCTGGGCAGGGACGCCTCCCACCAGCCCAGGTTGCTCCAAGCCCCCTCCAACCTGCCCTTGAACCCCT
>JAOQGH010000009.1:5074840-5090603 GCA_025769975.1 Gallinago jamesoni
GTCTCCCCGGAGCCTTCTCTTCTCCAGGCTGAACCCCCCAACTCTCTCAGCCCCCCCTCCCAGCAGAGGGGCTCCAGTCCATCATCGCAGACATGAATGTCTTGACTGTAGCTAGTGATGAATAAAATAAAATTGTAGTACCTGTGGTTGGGCTGGTGTTGGCCTGGTTGCAGGGCTAAGGATGCTGTGAAACAGCTTCTGGAGGAGGATGCTCCACCTACCCCTTCTCTCTTCTCTTCCAGAGCCCCCCACACCCATCGCGCCCCCCCAGCTGCTCCGGGCAGGCTCCACCTACCTCATCATCCAGCTCAACACCAACTCCATCATCGGCGACGGCCCCATCGTGCGCAAGGAGATCGAGTACCGCATGACCTCGGGGCCCTGGTCGGAGGTCCACGCCGTCAACATGCAGACCTACAAGCTCTGGCACCTGGATCCCGACACGGAATACGAGATCAGCGTCCTGCTCACCCGGCCCGGTGAGGGGGGCACTGGAAAACCGGGGCCGCCCCTCATCAGCCGCACCAAGTGTGCAGGTGGGTCCCACGCTGCATCCCGGTCACCCCGGGTGGCCTTGGGCAAGGTCCCTGGCCACCCCAACCGGCCTCGGGCAAGGTCTGCCACCCTGAGCCCCGGGCAGGGAGCGCGGCTGGGGCTGGCTGGGTGCTGAGGGTGTTTGTCAGTGTGGTCCAGGAGCTTGAAGCATCACTCCTCTGATGGAGCTGCCTTTAATTGAGATTTTAGTGGCTTTACCAGCATCTTGGGAGGGACCGTTAATTAACGCCACGTTCTGATGGTGGCTGGAGGGTAGCAGAGGGCATGGGAGAGGATCATGAACCAGCCTGTGCAGAGGGGCTGAATATCATAGAATGATGGAATCATAGAATCTTTTATGTTGGAAAAGACGCAAGATCATCGAGTCCAACCACCAACCCCACTCTACAAAGTTCTCCCCTACACCATATCCCCCAGCACCACATCTAAATGACTCTTAAACACCTTCAGGGATGGTGACTCAACCCCCTCCCTGGGCAGCCCGTTCCAGTGTCTGAACACTCTTTCTGTGAAGAATTTCTTCCTAATGTCCAGTCTGAACCTACCCTGGTGCAGCTTGAAGCCATTCCCTCTTGTTCTATCACTAATTACCTGTGAGAAGAGACCAGCACCAACCTCTCTACCGTGTCCTTTCAAGTAGTTGTAGAGCGTGATGAGGTCACCCCTCAGTCTCCTCTTCCTCAAACTATCCATCCAGCCTGAAAATATCCTGAGGGATGGTGGATTTTGCTGCTCAGAGGCCACAGTGGCCACGCACGGTGCAGGAGAGCACAACGATGGGATGCACGGAGTCAGCAGCTCCCGTGCAGCTGGTTCCTGTCCCTGGGGCTGGGAAAACCCCAGCAGGAGACGGCATCTCCTCCTCCCTGGGGCTGCAGGAGGTGGCCACATCCATCTCAGGGCATCCCCAAATCCCAGGACTGCTTTCCCTGGGGATGAGCCCCTTGGCTGTCCTTAAAGGGATTCCCATCTCCTTCCCTCCTCGGAGGGGGCTGTAGATCATTCTCCAGTGCCTGGTTTCGAGTGGTTGGTGCCTCTAAAAATATTTCTTCTTCTATTATCTTCTTAATATTTCTTCTTAATCCTCTGCCTCACCGGAGGGGTGATGGCCTTGGGGATGGGGGGATGGATTGTCTTCCCACGCACGACAACAAGCTGGGGGTAGTTCAGGGCAACCCCATCCCTGCCAAAGTCCCCTGGGGTTGTCCCCGGGGAAGTGGGGAGCTGGGGTTTCTCGTGGCTAAAATGCCCCAGCAGAGCCCACGCTGCTGGTCTGCTGTCCCCATTGCTGGGGGGTGGTGGGGGGAGGACTTTTTCGGTGCCCTGGAGCCTGTTTTATTCGGGTCGTCTCCCTCCTGGGAGAAGGTGACCCGGCTTGGGGGATGTCCCTGTCCCCGGTGGGGCTGGCGGCGGCGTTTCAGACGCTCCATGGCAACCGCCTTCCCGATGCCGGGGTTTAACCGCCGGTAATTGAGCAAAGTGGAAGGCCAGGAGACAGCGTGGAGGCGGCTCAAGATTGTCTTCCCCCTGAGAGCCCGGCACCGCCGTGTCCCCGGGGCTGTGGGGTGGCCCCGGTGGCTTTGGCTGTGGCCGTGGGGAGCCCCACGAGTTGGGTGGGAGACGGGTGCGCTCAGGCGTGGGAAGGGAAGGGCTGGTGCTGGCTCAGGGATGGAGGAGGTGATACCCAACCCCGACCCAGGCATCGTGGCGAGGGGCTGGCGGCAGCTTTTCACCCCAGATTGGTTTTCGGAGGCGCTGTGGAAAGCCCAGGTTTCCCCAGGACCTTGGAGGTGATGGCAGGTGCTGTGGGACGCTCTCGTGGCCACGTTCAGGCTTCCCCTGCTCTTCCCACGTGCTGTAAAGATGTATTTTTCTCCCTGCTGTCCCCTGGGGTCACAGTGGGTTTGCAGATGGTGACGCAGTCGCTCTTCCTCCGCCTGAAAACGTGGCCTTGGTGGGGTCCTCGGCATCCTCTGAGCCCCACCAGCCCATCTGGCCAGCACTGCATCTCCCATGCTTTGCAGGATCTGGAAAACACTGCTGGGTAGATGCTTCCTGCAGCCTCTGGGTCAAGGGGACATTCCCTACGTGACCACGTGCCACCGGCCATTATTGGCCCCGGGTGTCGTGCTGCTGGCCCTCCTCTGGGGCATTCAAATACACCGGAGTCAGCAGGAGAGGGGAAGGTTGAAGCTTGGCACCTCGTGGTGCTGCCCGGGGAGGTGTGGGGGCTCTGGAGGACTTGGGGGGAAGTCCCTGTCCCCTTGGCCACCCGCTGGGAGTGATGGCCATCGGGGCTGAGGTTGGGTGGGTTCAGCAGAGCTGGACACAGCAGCAGGTTAACACCAGGGTCCCCACAGTGGGGGGGACCTTGCAGCTGTGGTCACCCCCTCCAAAACCAGCTGGGGTTTGGCACAGTCCCGCAAGGTAGAGGGACCTGCAGGAGCATCTCCTGAGGTTGCAAAAGCCTCTCGCACCCCTGAGCTGCCCAAATTTCTCCATGGGACAAATCCCAGGGCAATCATCTATGGGATCAGCTCTGAGTCGGGGTGAGCAAAGACCTTCCATCCCTCGGGGGGTCCTTCCCACCACCCTCGGGTGTGGAGAGGAGTTACTGCCTTTAACCCAACCCCCTTGTGTGTGTCTGTGCTGTTGGCAAAGGAGCTCCGCTCCTCATTAAATCCATCTTCTCCTGTTCACGCCAATTAGGGCTAATTAAACTCCTTCCCGGCGATGGCACCCGGTCTCTGTCCTTTCAAGAGCCGGAACGTGGGCTCCATGAAAACACGAGGGATCCCATTGCGTGGGCATCTTTATCTGCTGGTTTGAGGCCGCTTGGGGCGCGGATGCTCCCGTTGCCCACCGTGGCTCCGTGCCCGCCCGGGGGTGGTACCCAGCTTCACCTCCGAAGGGGAAGAGGAGCCAAAGGGGCTGGTGTCCCGGCCCTGTTGGTGTCTTTGATGTCCCCAGTCCTCTCTGGCAGGGCAGCCAGCATCCCGTGCCGGGGCTGGTCCCAGTTTTGGGGCCGGGGGTGCTGTCTGCATCCCCCATCTCGTTCCTGTGCTGTCAAAAGGGCTTTTCCTGATAATACACGTAACCCCATGAGATGTTTTGCTTCGTCGTTCATCTCTCCCCGTCTCTCTCTTCCCCCCACAGAGCCCATGCGAGCCCCCAAAGGGCTGGCTTTCTCCGAAATCCAGTCCAGGCAGCTGACCTTGCAGTGGGAGCCCTTGGGTTACAACCTGACCCGCTGTCACACCTACACCGTCTCGCTCTGCTACCGCTATTTCGTGGGCACCGGCCACAACCAGACCTTCCGAGAGTGCGTCAAGATGGAGCGTAACGCCAACCGCTACACCATCAAGAACCTCCTGCCCTACAAGAACATCCACGTCAAGCTCATCCTCTCCAACCCCGAGGGTCGCAAGGAGGGCAAGGAGGTGATATTCCAGACGGATGAGGACGGTGAGTCCGCTCGGGGACGTGCTTCGTCCCCAAAACCAGGGCTTGGTGGCTGATGAGCAGCCGGGGCGGTTCCCATCGGTGCACATGGGCTCGTGGCCAGGGGCATGATGGGAATATCTCCTGTGGCCATGGTGCTAAAAGGGAGATGGAGCTGTGCGAGGGGAGGTGGGAGAGAGGCGCGATGATGGTGGCTGCGGAAGGGAAATGCTGGGAGCAGCTCGTGGGGATGAAGGGGTGGGATGGAGACGGGGCAGCACCAGTTGCTCTGGGGGAGGAACATCCTACGTTGCTGCAGAAAGGCCACCCTCGCCCTTCGAGAGGAGCATTTTGGCCGTGCCCAGTCCGGTGAAGGGCACGATGTCTGGATTCTCCCGTCACGAATCGTCCTCCCTCATCCCTTAGTGTGGAACCAAAGCCTGGCAGCGATAATAATAACAATTAAAGCAATCAATGCTTTGCACTTAGGTAACATCTTTCATCTTGGGTAACACCTTTCATCTGCTTGGCCGTCGATTGATTTGGCTTTAGGATGTTTCTGGGAGAGTGCTGTTACCCACAGCCCGGCGCAGCTCCTCTTGGCTTCCCCAGTGCTCTGCCCCAGTTGAGTTTGCTCTGGGGTGGGTTCTGGTGGTGCAAACCAGCTCTGGGGGTCAGTGTGTGTTGATAAGGGGGTTCTGGCCCCACTTTGTTGCCAGAAACTTTGCTCCTGAGCAGCTAAGCTGTTTCTCTTCTCCCTCTCCTGGCTGTGCCCTGGGGTTGGGTCCCTGCTGCCGGCACCTGAGTGGGGCTGATGTCCTCACTGGAGGCTCCAGCGCTGCTCCAGAACTTCTGGGTTCAGCATCTCTTGCCCAGACCTCCCCTGAGGATGTCCTGGAGCTGGGGCCACCGGAGAGGTCTCCCGGGCCTGGCCCTTACCCTGCTCTGTGGTTCCTGGTGGTGGCATCAGCAGAGACCTCAGGTCATTTTGGGCTCTGGAGATCCAGCCACTATGATAGGAGGTCTGGGACAGAGCTGGTTCCATGTCTCCAGTGCCACCCATCAGTGAGGGGCCACATCTAGGGCTGGCAGCTCCTTCTGATGACTCCTTTCCCTCATCCCATCCCTTTCGCTGCCCCATCACCATCTCCTCGGTGTGCTTGACGACTCAGCTGCCTTCAGGGACAGCCAGGTAGCCCTCAAAAAACTGCTGCTGTAATGGCTGGTCCTGCAGCCGGTGGGGCGAGGAGGTCTCCTCCTGGTCCACGAGGGCAGCAGCGTTGGGGTGCAGGGATCCACTGCGCCCCAGGTTGGGTGCTGGTCCTGAGAGGGGCCAGGTTCTCACGAAGTCACCAGAAGATGATCAGTCTCCAAAGCCCTTTTTAGCACCAAGAATCAGCAATTAAGGTGGAAGAATTGATAATTGCTAAGGATCTGGCTGGCTCCAGACCCCCTGGACACCCCCCAAGGAGAACCCTGCCATGAATTCCCCCCCGACCTGGGACCCCTCGTGATTTGGGACCCCCCAAAACCTGCAGCGTTTGTCTGCAGCGTTGCTCATGGCTCCCGTTTCCCAGGCTGGGGAGCAGAACCCGCAGAGCCGGAGCGGAGCCGGGAGGGTCTCTGGGTCCCGTTTTCATCTCTAAAACCTAAATTCAGCACCTTTCTCTGCGCATCAGCACTTTCTGTGTCCCCAACCCTGAGCTTGCCCGAGTGGGGGCACCCAGCTTCACGCTCCTGACGGTTCATTTTCGGGCTATAATTGCTTCAGCTGTTCTCCCTGTGCTGTGACTGCTCCAGCTGTTTTCTTACTGAATATTAATACAGGAGCTCCAGATGTTTGTGTTTTTTTTTTTTTCTTTTTTTTTTGTTTTTCTCTGCTGTAATCCCTCCAGCTGCTTTCCCCTGTGCCTCGATTAACTGGCGCTTGCGGCTTCCCCTTTGGATTGAACTTGGAGCTGTGGATACGTTGGGTGGGATCAAGCTATGGAAACATTGCAGATAGCTCCCTGCCCGGGAGGGTGATGAGGATTCGAGCTCCCACAACTGGGTGATGAGCAACCACCCCTGCTCCTTGCTTGTGGTTTATTTTGGCAGGAGGGCAGCTTCAGTTGCAGCATCAGCTGGGGTTTACCTCTGGTGGAGCCCTGGTGGGGGCTGCAACCCAATCCGGGGTGATAAACCCTGGTTTTAGGCTGGAAAACCCATTTCTGGGGCATTAATGACTGAGCCAAACCAAGGGTGTTGTTCACAGCATCCCACTTGGACCCTGGGCAAAGTCCTGGGCAGGGCACCAGGAGAAGAGGGTGCCCCATCATCCATAGGTTGCCCCGGCGGGTGTTTAAGTGCCCCATATAGAATCTGGGGAAGGTCGGTGACCCACGGCTGGAGATTTTGGGCTCTGCTTGAAACGCTGAGACTCAATCCTGGGTGGAAATATTGCGGCGTGATGGTGCTGCGGGGATTGTGTGCAGGGAGCAGGCAGGGGGCATGCAATGCAAGTGAGAATAACTATAATATATATATACATATATATATATGTATAAATAAATATATCCATGGAGGTATGGATGGCAGGGGGGTGTGCACACACCTAGGAGCTGTTGTGTACCTCTCCCAGTCTTATCCTGGTCTATGCACAACCACGTGGTGCCTGTACCTATATATATATATGTATATATGAGTGTATAGGCTCTCTATCTCTATAAATTTCTCTATAGGTACACACGTTCCTGCCCTAAAGGTTTCTGTAATTCTCCACGAATTTAATAAGCGCCTTGTGTACACGTGTAGGACGCGGCGCCTCTGATTAAATTAACTCGTAAATCAAGTGGAAATTGTGTATTTGCACGGTGGGAAGCGCGCGGGAGGAGATGCTGCCTCTCGCCTTGCCCCGTAATTAGAGCTGAACAAAACCTGCAAAAAAAAAAAAAGAAGAATAGAGGGGAAGGGCTGACGTCCCTCTGCGAGGAGAGGGGTTTGGGCGTTGAACCCCACAGCAGAGGATGCTGCTGGTGAATCGTGGTCTTTGCCGGGCCATCTCCTCTCCTCGCTGACCCCCTCGGGCCAAGAAATCCATGGAAAAGAAGTGGATATTGATCCCGGTGCTGTCGATCGCTGTTATTGTTTGCGGTGATTATTGTTGGTGGTGTTAATTAGAGGGGAAGGTGGGGGCGTGTGGAGCCTGTCTGCAGATGAGGATGTTATTGCTCGGAGGGGGGAGCGCTGGCAGCATCTCCTGAGGATGCTGGGGGCTCCGGGAAAGGTATTTGGGTTCCATGGGAAAAGAGAATTATTTTTTTCCTTCCCTTACACTGGTGAATTCGGGTCGGCTCTGATGGTGATGGCACGAGGGGACTTGCTGCTTGTTGGAAACTGGGTGTGATGCCAGAAATGGCACCTGTGGGGCTTGTGCTGTGGCGTGGGGACCTCCCGCTGGGGCAAAGTGTCACCAGTGGGTTGGGAGCACAGTGGGAGCATCATTCCACTTGGGAGCATCATTTCTGGTACATCCTGGAGCTGGGTGTTGTGGCAGAGGGGACACCATGGCTGGAAGGGTTTCCCAGAGGATTTATCCTTCCATCCCAGTTTCTTGCTGCATCCGAGCATGTCCTCTTTCCTTCCCCAGTCCCTGGAGGCATCGCCTCGGAGTCCCTCACCTTCACCCCGCTGGAGGACATGATATTTCTGAAGTGGGAGGAACCAGTGGAGCCCAATGGCCTCATCACGCAGTATGAGGTATGTCCTGGCTGGGGGGGACCCATGGGGACACAGGAGGGTTCCCTGGGGGAATGCAATGGGTGGCATGTGGGGCATCTGCTGCTTTTGGATGTGGGGATGAAGGGTGGCTGGGGATGAACTGGTGGCCCCAAGCCTTTCCATTGGAGCATGGATCTCTCTAGCAGGGTCTGTCCCTGCTGGGGTGTCTGGATTTGGGGTCACCAGTGTCATCCAGCAACGGCTTTTCCGATCATCCTCTGCTTTTGCTTTACCCCAAAAAGCATCTGCCTTGCCATCCTGTGACCTCCTGTGACCATCCCCTCCTCTGAATCCATCCCTTTAACCCCTTCTCTGCTGGGATCCGGGGTCTCTCCCCTCTCCCGTGGATGCTGGTGATGCTCCTCTGCCCTGTCCCTGCAGATCAGTTATCAGAGCATCGAGTCCTCCGACCCGGCCGTCAACGTGCCCGGCCCCCGACGCACCGTCTCCAAACTACGCAACGAGACCTACCACGTCTTCTCCAACCTCCACCCCGGCACCACCTACCTCTTCTCCGTGCGGGCGCGCACCGGCAAGGGCTTTGGCCAGACGGCGCTCACCGAGATCACCACCAACATCTCTGGTAGGTTCCTCCAGGCTCCACACCTGGTGCTTGACCTCTGTAGGGGTGGATGATGGTGGTGCCGGAGCCTTCCATGGATTTTTGGTGACTGGATGTTGCTACTGAAGGATGCTCTTGGTGGTGGCAGCCATGCTGTGGCCCCCTCTGTGTAGCCCCCAAACCCATTAGCTGGGCTGCCTGTGGGTCTCTGGATGGGGAGTCCGGCCAGCTCGGTGTGCTGGTGCTGTCTGAGCTATCAGCCTACAAGCAAGGGATTAATTTGGCTTTGTTAATTAGCCTCGTAGTACTTGGGGCTGTTTGCTTGTGTCTGCACCGTTGCTATTAACCGCGGCAAATGGGCTGAGATGAGCCCTAATGGGGGCACTGAAACTCCAAAGCCATGAGAACCGGAGCCCAGTGGCTGCCAGCGGTGGCCTGGGGACCACGGGGCTGTGCTGGGCAGGGGGTGGGGGGTCCCCCACCTTGCTCTGGGGGTGTTGCCGGGCTGGCTTGGGCATGTTTTTTGCCCTGGGTGGGATGCTCACGCCGTGCTCCCGGTTTGGAGCCGTGCCGTGCCCAGGCAGGTGGGGTGCCTCTCAAGGCTGGGTCCTGCTGAGGTCAGATCCTGCTCCCATCTCCTCTCCTCTGCCAGACTGGCATTGAGACCCCCCCCCCCCCCATGGAACTCCCCCTTGGTTGCAACCCCCTTGGTCCTCTCCCTACTGCGATGTTTGCTCAAAACCTAGGAGGTTTTCCCTATTTGTAATAATCCTCGTTGCACCCCTGGGTGATGCCTTGCCCTGCGCAAGGCTGCTCGTGCCTCAGTTTCCCCCCTGAGCGGGAGGGCAGCCCCGAGTGCATCCCTGGGGAGCAAGTCTCACCCCTGCCCGCTCTCCCCTGCTCCCTTTGCAGCTCCCACCTTCGACTACGGGGACATGCCGTCGCCGCTGAGCGAGTCGGAGAGCACCATCACAGTGCTGCTGCGGCCGGCGCAGGGCAGAGGGGCTCCCATCAGGTGAGTGAGCAGGGCTGGGGCAGCGACCGTCCCCCTGTCCTGGGCACTGGTGAGGCCCCAACCTCGAGGGCTGGGTCCAGTTTTGGGCCCCTCATGACAAGACAGACCTTGAGGGGCTGGAGCGGGTCCAGAGAAGGGCAACGGAGCTGGTGAGGGGTCTGGAGCTCAAGTCTGGTGAGGAGCAGCTGAGGGAGCTGGGGGTGTTCAGCCTGGAGAAAAGGAGGCTGAGGGGAGACCTTCTGGCTCTCTCCAACTCCCTGAAAGGAGGGTGTAGCCAGGGGGGGTTGGTCTCTTCTCCCAAGGAACAGATGATGAGACAAGAGGAACTGGCCTCAAGTTGCACGAGGGGAGGTTTAAGATGGATATTGGGAGAAATTTCTTCACTCGGAAGGGCTGTCAGACATGAGAACAGGCTGCCCAGGGCAGTGGTGGAGTCACCATCCCTGGAGGTATTTAAAAGCCGGGCGGACATGGTGCTGAGGGACATGGGTCAGTGGTGGCTTTTGTGAGCGTTAGGTTGATGGTTGGACTGCATGATCTCAAATGTCCCTTCCAACCACAATGATTCCATGATTCTTGGCTGGAGCTGTGTGAGGGTGAGACCCCCACAAACCGGGTGGCATGATGTGGATGGTGGGGTCAAGTGTGGAGAGAAGGGCAGGACTGTCCTTTTCATGAAGCTAACCTGTGCTTGGTCCTCACCAGCACCTACCAGGTCATTGTAGAAGAAGACCGGCCCAAGAAGCTCAAGCGGGAGCTGGGTGGGCAGGAGTGCTTCCCGGTGCCGCTCACCTTCGACGACGCTGTGTCCCGGGGCTCTGTGCACTATTTTGGGGCCGAGCTGCCCGCCAGCAGCCTCACCGAAGCCAAACCCTTCACCGTGGGGGACAACCAGACCTACAGCGGCTACTGGAACCCACCGCTGGAGCCCAAGAAGGCGTATCTCATCTACTTCCAAGCCATGAGCAACCTCAAAGGGGTGAGTAGCTGTGGGACACCAGTGGGGTCTCTGGGGTGCCAGTTGGCCCAGGCAGGAGCCCCCTTGGGGTCCTGGGAAGGGTGTAATTAAAAATGAGCCGTGTTTTATATCCCCCTCCCTCTGGGCTCAACCCAGGGGGAGCTGGTGCTTGGGACCAGCCTTGTGGCACATTGGAAATGGGGACCAGTGTCCCACCTCCTCCTGGCACCCCTGGGCTGTGCCTGTCCCTGTCTTGGTCCCAGATCTGGGGGTGATGGAGCCCACCTTCCATCGCCCATGTGCTACTGGCTGGGACCTCAGCCAGCACTGGTGTGGGGGGAGACCAGTCCCAGGGCTAATTCTAGGCTGGAAAAGGACCTTTTGGGCTGGAAAAGGACCTTTTGGGCTGGACAAAACTTTGTGTTACTTGTACCCGCTGGCAAGGCAGCAGAGAAGCTGTAACAGCCCCGCTCCGACAGCAGCCCCTGCATCCCCTGGGCTGATTTCCTCGGAGTCACTGGGACACCGGGACCCTCTGGGGACCCTTCACCAGCTCCCATCCCACCCCAGAGAGGACGAGCCGTGGAAGCGAAGCAGCGGGACGGCTGCAGCATCCTCATCTGTGACGGCCACAGCATCCTCATCCTGCGCCGCTCCTTCTTGCTGGAAAAATGCTGGGTTTTGAGTCTTTTTCTCTGCTCCGGGATCGTTCACACCTCGCTGGGCTGTAATTACAGCTGAGAGGGACGAGGAGGATCTCAGCCGTGGCTCGCTGGGGCACTGCTGGATAATAACTCGTGGCTGACGCTGGTTTATAGCCTTCCTGCTGGGAGGCACTGGATTTGTCCCGGCTGCTGGCAGACGTCATGAAAAAGCTGGATTCCCAGCTTGGGTTTTTTATGGTTTTTGTGTCAGATGGAGCAAGAAGCAGGAGGAGAAAGAGCTGGCGACCTCCGGTGCCGGAGCCAGCCGTGTCCCAGGCACGCTGGATGGGCAGGTCGTGGGCAGAGGTTGGATGGAGCAGCCTTTCCAGCACTGGTGTCCTGAGGGACTGGAGAATGCTGGGGGAAGAAGGCAGTCCTGCCCAAACAGTGCTTTTTATTTTGCAACAGAAGTTGGCTACATGGAAAAAACGGAATATTTTAGCTGAACCCATCCTGAAAAAGACAAATGCTAAAACTCTTGGAGACCTGAGCTGGAAGCTCTCACGGCAACCTTGGCAGCACATGGAGAGCACCGGGGCTGGAAAACTTTGATGGAAAAGAATCCTCTGAAGCTCTGAGTGATGACCTGGGAGTGTTTGAGCTGTGGTTGGTGACGTGCCGGCTCTGCTGGGTCCCTCCTTCGATGATCTTGAGCTTTGTCATCCCCTCCGTGCCAGGAGCGATGGTCTTGGCTAAACCTGGGGACACTGGTTTAAGGGACGCTGGGGACGGATCACCGAGCAGCATCTCTTGGGGTGTGTGTCCCCAGGAGCTCCTTTGGCTCAGCCACGAGTGCCGCAGCACAATTCACTTGCAAAATCCCTCAATTTGGGGGGTCAAAGCACCAAGGGACCAGCCTTGTCCCAGCCCAGCCTGGCTCGGAGCGGGGAGTGGAGCTGCCGAAATGTTCATCTGACACTGACCACCCACCTTTTTCTTTCCTCCTCAGGAAACCCGGCTGAACTGCGTCCGGATCGCCCGCAAAGGTGAGCCCTCCCCTTCCCAGGACCCAAACCCGTGGCTGCTCCAGTACTGGTGTCGGTACTGGTACCAGCAGTGGTGGGGGGGCACCTGGTGGGTTATTACAGCCCCGTTCCTGCTTTCCTTGGTGGCTGAGTTTCCCCCTTGGCTGTGGTTTTCCTCTTAGTGCCATCATCGTGGTGGGAGGCTGGAGTCGATGGTGCTGGGTGATCTGGGGATGGACAATCTTATGTTGGGTGTGACAAAAGGTGACACAACGGGACCGTCTCATCCCACGGGATGTGACACCGCAGAGCCCCATAGTGTCTCGGTGGAATTAAAATGTGTTCACGGAGCAATGTGCATCCCATGGGACAAATCCCAGCGTTTTCGCACCTGATGTTGCCAACCCCGCCTTGGAGCTGAGCACTGACCCCTCCTGCCTTGTCCTTGTCCCCTGGCAGCCGCCTGCAAAGAGAGCAAACGTCCCCTGGAGGTGTCGCAGCACTCGGAGGAGATGGGTCTGATCCTGGGGATCTGTGCCGGAGGGCTCATCGTCCTGATTATCCTCCTGGGAGCCATCATCGTCGTCATTCGGAAAGGGTAAGGAGACCCGGGATCTCCATCCGTCCCCTCCTCCCAGTTCTGCCCTTCTCTACCACCCCAGTGCTAAGTGGGAGTTACTGGTGGTGATACTGCTGCGCTGGGTAGATTGCAAACCCTTCTTCGAGCTGTGCCTCCGGGCTCTCCTGCATCCCACCAGGCACAGTGCCCTCCTTGCTCTGTGACTCCAGGCATGGCAGGAGGGCACTGGGGACACTGGGGACACTGGGAACCAAGGAGCAAAGTCCTGGGAGCATCCCATGGCCCTCGGGGCCGTGCAGCTTTGTTCCACTGTCCCTCTCCCCGCTATTTTTCAGACGTTTGCCTCTTTTTCTGCTTCTTCTTGGCTTTGTGCTACTCTGTCGATTCATGGATGCAAATGCTTCTGGCCAGGATGGGGCTCCAAGGGGCCTCGGGCTGTCACTGAGCCCAGCTGTCCCTGTCCCCCCAGCTCTCCCCTTGCTAAAAGAAGCCAGGGACCCTGGGACGTGCAGCCCTCTACCCCTCCAGCCCAAAATGACAAAAATCAGCTTTATCTGCGCTGAGAGAGTGTCTCTGGGCTTCCCCGCTGCCTTGGCCAGCCCAGGGCTGGATCCGTGCCCGTGAGCGCTGCTGGTACATCACGGGGGGCTAGGGATGGGGCCACCTACCTTTCCCTTGCATCCAGCTGGCATTCCTGGAGACGGGGAGGAGGAGAAAGCACCTTTCTGCTGTCATCCCCTCTGCCAAGTTCCCCCAAGATGGTGAGCGAGCGCCCAGCACCTCCCGGCACCGAGAGGTTCTGGAGAGATGGCCAGAAAAAACTCCATCCACGGCTTTTTCCTGGAAAGCGGCGTGGTGTGTCCTGCTGGAATATCTGAGCAGACTCTTGAGTCTTTTTCTGGGCTCCAGTTCTTCAAGAGCATTGGGAGACCAGGTTCTCCCCTTCCTTCAGGGCCGTGCGTGGACTGCCCGTGGCTGCAGGTGCTCGGACCGTCCCGCATCCTCCTGGGCTTGTTTTAATGGGAATCACCGAGCTTCCAGGGAAACGTGAGCAATCCCTGGCTGAGAGCCTCCAGCTGGCTCTAGAGGAGTCCTTAAAATTTGTGTGCACGCTGGAGGGGAGGTTTTCCCAGGGCTGATGGTCCCTGGGGACCCCCAAGCTGCTCTCCCACCCCTACAGCTCTCGGGGAGCTGAGCGTGGATGTGACCGTGGCCATCACGGCGGGGTGGGAAGGAGGAGAGCGGGGGCTTTTAGGGACACTCGTCCCCAGGAGCGTTGGGGATGCGGCCGATGCTTTTCGCTCGGGCTCAGCGTCCTGGAAAGCGGCTTCGTGCCGTGCGGGGCTGGAGGCAGCACCGAGCTGGGGGGGTCGGGGGGGGGGCTCTCAAAGCAGGGGGAGAAAGGGCAGCAATTACACGCCTTCCCCGTGCAGGGCTCGGGAGGATGGGAGGAAAATACGTTAAGAGCCGAGGGGGGAGAGAAAAATAGCAGGGCAGAACCTCAGCCCGTGTAAATCTGCGGATCCCTTTATGGCTTCGTTCGCCCTTAAAGGATTCCTGCTGATTTACTCTGGAAAGGATTCCTGCTGATTTACTCCGGCTGGAAAAGCAAGGCTGCAGCATCCCTGCGTGCTGCCAGGGGTGCAGGGCTGGCTCCTGGCTCCCTGCCCGCCCTTGCTCTGGGATGGTGCCCGTGACTACGGCACCGCATCTGTCCCTGATGGAGCAAATATGGTACCGATGGGTTTCGGGGAGCGATGCTGTGGGGCTGGCAGGTGGGAAGCCGTGAGGGCCACTGCTGCATCCCCATTGCCCGTGCTGCGGGGTGGGAGGAGGAGGAGGAGGAAGAGGAGGAGGAGGAGGAGCTGCTTTGCTTCAGCCTCCCGGGGTGAACCTGTCCAAGGACAAACCAGAGCCGCAAATCAGACCTGATGCCGAGGGCTCTGAATTTGGGGCTGTTGGGAAGCTGGGATGAGCTCATAAATCTCCTCCGGAGTGTTTTGCTGTTGGAGAAACCGCTGCTGTGGGGGAATGGGAACGCACCCCCGGAATACACTCACCCCTAATAAACCACGCGTGGGAAATGCACCATCCTGACCCCAGCTCTCCCGCTGGGGTTGCTCAGCCCCCGACCATCTAACCAGGGAAATGCCCTACATTTTGGACACGTTTGCTGTCGAGTCTTAAAAATCGGGCGATGACCCCTTGAGACAAGGGTGCTACGGACACCCCACCGCCGGCGCGGGGACCCCGGTCACCCTGAGAGCCGGTGTTGGGCTCTGCTGCTGGGATGGCTCCTCCAGCCCGGAGTCATTACCCTCGGGATGCTAAAAGGGAGCCAGGTTTCTTTACGGTGCATTTATTTTTCCGGCAGCTGAGTTGCCCTGTACCCCCCCCCACGCCCCCCCCTTTTCCCTATGCCGGAGAAAAGCTGCTTATGCAATTTCTGCTCTTCTCTTTGTTTGCACGCTTGCCAGGAGGAACTACTATTCTTATTCCTATTACCCGTAAGTAATTGTCATTCTCTCTCTCCTTCGCCCTTCCTCCCGGCCGCCCCCTTGCCCTGCTGCTCCAACAACTCCTTTTCTCTGCCGAGTACGTTCTCAGGACCTCTTTGGCTTGGGGAAAATAAGGCTGCCGAGCTTTTTAGGCTCTGAAGGGGAAGGGTCAGCAACTCCGGGTTGAATTCTGGATTTTGGCAGTGTCCGGCAGTGTCCTGGCCCCGCCAAGATGCCCACATGGGCTCAGATCTCCTGTTCATCCTTCCCTTGGTTTAATCCCTGCTCTGGCTTTTTGGGAGCCTGATGCTGCCTCTCGAAGACACTCAAATCTGTTGTGGGCTTTTGTTTTTTGCCTAAATGTTTCAAATTTGAGATGTGAGGTTCTGTTTCAGTGAAAGCTCCTGGGCTTTCCCAGCATCTTTGTTAGGTGCCTCGTGGGGACAAGGGGAAAACGCCCCCCTGGCAGGTGCTGAGCACTCGTGCAGTCACGGGGTCCAGCCCGTCCCTTGGGATGGATTTGCGCCCCACCGTGGTTTTGGAATCATAGGTTGGTTGGGGTTTGAAGGGAGCTTTAAAGCTCACCCAGTGCCACCCCCTGCCCTGGGCAGGGACACCTCCCACCACACCAGGTTGCTCCAAGCCCCCTCCTTGAACCCCTCCAGGGATGGGGCAGCCACAGCTTCTCGGGGCAACCTGGGCCAGGCTCTCCCCACCCTCACACCA
>JAOQGH010000009.1:5105466-5120342 GCA_025769975.1 Gallinago jamesoni
GGGGGGGTCTGTTGCCTTGCAGAGGTTTGCCAGGGGAGGGGGCAGAGCTGGCCCCAAAGAGTTTGCTCAGCGGAGTCACTCCTAGATCAGGTTGATGGTTAACGAAGCAATCTCCCCATGGACATGCTGAAATGAGTGGGTTTGTGTGGCTGGCGTCATAGGAGAGGCCCGTTCCAGCACCAGTAGCTGGAACTGGTTGATTGTCTAGAGTTGGATGATGGTGATGAAAAAGCCGAGTGTTTATGGGTAAGGATCAGGGAGAAGGTCAACAAGGCAGATCATGGTGTGAGTCTGCTATAGACAGGACAACCATCCAACCAAGATGAAGAGGCAGATGGAAGAAGTATTTTATAAGTAGCTAGGAGAAGTCTCATTTTGGCTACCCCTTGTTCTTATGGAGAACTTGAACTTAACCAGATGTCTGCTGGAAGTACAACACAGTGGTGAGGAAACAGTCTAGGGGTGTGTGGAAGAGAACTTCCTGACTCAGTGGGTGAGGGAGCCAACTAGGGAAGGCACCCCATTGGACCTGCTGTTTGCGAACAGAGAAGGACTTGTGGGTGGTGTGGTGGTTGGAGGCTGTCTTGGACACAACAATCATGAAATGGTAGTTTTCAGTTCTTGGAGAAGTAAGGAAGGGGGTCAGCAGAACTGCCACCTTGGACTTCTGCAGGGCATGCTTTGGCCTGTTGAGGGGCCTGGGTTGATGGAGTCCCTTGGGAGGCAGTCCTGAAGGGCAAAGGAGTCCAGGAAGGACTTATCCTTCTAGGATGTCACCCATCTTGTGGATGAAGAGAAGATGGTGGATGTAGTTTTTCTGGATTTTAGTAAGGCTTTTGATGGTGTCCCTCCCAGCATCCTTCTGGCTGAGTTGTCCCGAAGGGTCATGGACTCCCCAAGGGCTGTGAGGGACTCATTTGGGTTGTGTGGCCCTGGGTGCTGGTGCAGTTCCTGGATTAGCCTCAGGTTGTCTTTTGCTGGGTTTTGCTGGGTGAGTGTGGCCCTAATGCCTGGGGCCTTTGGCTTTGCGGGGCTGGAACCAAACCCTTCATGTCCCTGGAGGCCACCCCCAGCCCCGGGTGTCAAGACAGTGACTGTGAGACTGTAAGGACAGGGCAAGAGAACTTGAGAAGATTTATTATTGTGAACAACAATGTACTATTATTACTTACTCCTACACTATGTCTTTCTACCTCTGTGATGCTCACTTGCTACCTACGATCTCTGCTATTTCTATTCCCACCCCCATTGGGGGTGGCCCACTCCACTGGGAGCACCTGCGGTGTTTGCTCTGTAGGTGCAGGCTGGGCAGTGGCAGCAGGTTGGAGCTTGGCGACATGGTGGCCCTGGCATGGGAACAGCAGGAGCTGGTGCCAGTGTGCCCATCACCAGCCATGGAGTGCCAAATATTGGCAGGCCAGCCCCAGGCACAGCAGCAAAATTTAGCCACCCAGGTGGAAATATGGGGTATCCTACAGCTGGTGTGAAGGGACTGTTTGGGGCAGGAGGTGTGGCATGGTGTGGTGAGGCCATGGCTGGAGCAGGAGCCACCTCCTGGCTACCCGTGGGGCCTGGCCGCAGTGCCATTTTGGTGGGGCTGGACCCATCTGGGCGGTTGTGTCAGCCCATGGGTCTGTCAGGCTGGAGCTGGTGGTTGCGTATCTCTGGGTGATGTTCTTCTCCAGAGCTCCCATGGCTAATTGGCCGTGACGTTGTCTTTTTCTTGGCTGCTCTTCCTTCACCTTGGCACCCAGTGGGGAAGCAGCTGGGGCTCTCCTGCTCTCACCAGCATTTCGTGTAAATGTGCTGTGGAGGTTGGGGTCATCTCTCTTAAAAAAGAGGTTGTAGTAGAAGAGCAGCTACAAAATGCAAAGGAGAAGAGTTAGTTGCCATCGTGTCAAGAGGAGAAAGACAGAGACCAAATAATTAAGCATCTGTGTCAGCAAAGACAAACATGGGTATTAAAAAGGACTCTCCAGGGCATTTTGACCCTTATGTTTTGACTAAATAATGCCCCGAAGGTTCTTTGGTGTGCAGAGGAAGGGCCGTACCTTGCCCAGAGCAGCCCCTGCTGCTGCTACTGCTTGCAGCTCCTTGATGGAGATGGAGATGAGAGAATGCCCTTCCATTTTGCAGAATCCATGGAGGTTCAGTTGGATCACGAAACCTCTCATGGAGGTGGTTTCAAAGATCTTCAGAGGTCCGCTCCTCCCCAGCACTTCCTCTCTAAAGAGCTTTTATGCGATCACAACGCAGTTTCCATTGTCGCCCCACCAGATGGACTGGAAGTCACAGCTGCAAATGATCTTCCAGAGGTTGTAGAGGAAGGAGTCAGCTGGAGACTGGCTGGTCTCTTCACAGACCTCTGGGAAACAAAATGGCATGATGGGGGCCCAGGATTCCTCAGGGAAACCTTGAAGGGTGTTTTCTTCATCAAGAGGCCCAGTGGCAGCATCCCAAGCTGCTCCCGTATCACCTCCTGGATGGTGGTGAGAAATGGAAGCCGCCCACCAATCTGGCTCCTCTGGGTGGGAAGCCCAGAAGGTCTCTGGTGAGAGCGGCTTTGTTTTAATTTGCCTTTTCATGGCTTGGCTGCAGCGTTGGACATCAGAATGCCCCAGACATGAAGTTTTTTCCCTGAGCACCTTCCTCCTGTGCAGAAATGCCCATTCCCTCTTGTAAGAAAGAAGCCCCTCTGTGTGATTTCAGCACTGCTGCTTCTGTGGTGGCTGCCCGTGGTCTCCAGGCGATGCCCTCAGCTTTCAGCAGGCTCTGTGTGCTGCTCGGTAGGATGGTCTCGAAGTGAAACGTTACCTAAATACATCTTGCAATTGGAATAAACTGGTGGGGTTCTGGTGGTGGCTGTTGCCTCTCTATGCCCCCGTGAGTCCGGAGCAGAGGGTGCTGGTGCAGAGCCAGCTCCCAAGGGTGGCTCTGGCATGGGCAGGCAGGCTCTCTGGTGGGTGCCCCAAGCCTTGTGGGCTTTCCTGCCGATGGGATGGACCTGCCTGGCTTCCCTCTGTGTGCGGAGAGGTGGTGATGCCTGGAGCATGGAAGGGCTTTGCCTGCAGGTATGGCGTCTGAGGAGAGCAGCCATGTTGCCCGAGCAACGGGCAAGTCCAGCTGTAGGAGGGGAACTGATGCTCCCACGTGCATTTTTCACCTTGATTCACACTTACATGGGCTGAGATATCTTCTGGGATTAAGTACCCCTTTAAAAACCCAGCCCTGCAGCAATGCCACCACCTTACTGTCCCTCCACTGTGACCGTCCAACACCTCCTGCCTGCAGCACGTACCTCAGCTACCAGCTGAACCCCGCTGTAGTGGGAAGGAGGCAGCAAACCCCATTTTATTTGTCTCTCTCAACCTCTTCTTTCATTCCCTGATCCAGAAATGCCCTGTGGGCTGACAGGGGCTGCCATCTCCTCTGCCATCCTACCCCAGATCCCCGGCCATGGCTGCTGTCCCCTGGCGCCAACCGACGGGGACTCTGCCATTTTTCTTCATTATTCAGCCCTGCCTCTCTCTCTGGATGTCTATTCTTCAGGGATATCTGTGTTCCAATATTTAGCTGGATCTTAAGTGTTTACCAGTTTAGGAGCAACAGGTAATAAATCAACCTTTAGAGCAGGCAGCTCTGAAAGGTGACTTAGAGGGTATATCTCTCACTTGAACCACATCTTGCCAAAGGAAGTTTTAATATCCAAATTATAGCTCTGAGTCTAGAAGGCTTAGAGATCTTGAAGATTTATAGCCCCTATTAATAACCAATTATTTCTCCAGCACATTTGCCATGCAGTTAGGCCCAAGCCGTTAGATGGCCTGAAATGCTAAATGCCCTGTTAAAGTGCGGTGACAAACATCATATATTTTGTGTCGACGCTGGTTTCCCAGCTGTCGCGGTGTGAAAACATTCACATCTGTGGCCCTTGGACCGAGCCATCCGTGGGTGGACACATGGCGGGCAGCAGGAATGGCTCCCCGGCCCTTCCCCGGGCCGTAGGCCAGAATCGCTTTGACATAGGAGGAATGTCCCGGCCATGGGATGAGGGGGACTGTCATCTCATGTTGTTGGTGCTACGGGTGGCAGAGCAGCTTCTAAAGCCCATGGGGTTTGAGGGCAGACCTGGGGCCAAGCCCTGCTCTGTCGTTGTGCAGGATCAGGCCGGGGCTGAGGCAGGGCCCAGCATGGCTCCTCCTGTACCAGCAAAAGCCATCTCCAGGAGTGTTAGCTTTTGCGTTCCTACAGTAGGGAGAGGGCTACATGGGCACTGGGAGGTGTCCCTGGCCTTTCGTCTTTGATCCCTCCACAAGCTGAGGGATCTTCTATCCAGCAATGTGCCATGGCCCCAGTGTCCCTTCCTGAGGCCACCCCTTGTACCAGCAGCCCCTCTTGGTGTCCAGCACCAACCACTCCATACCGCTCAACGTTGCTTCTAATGCATGATGCCCTTTCTCCATGTCCCAGTGTGTATCCCCAGTCACAGCGAGCTGTTCCTCTTCTCTCCACAGCCCTGCTTGCAGTACTGGCCCGAGCCGGGGCTCCAGCAGTATGGCCCCATGGAGGTGGAGTACGTTTCCGGAGCAGCTGATGAGGACATCGTGTCCCGTCTCTTCCGAGTCCAGAACATCACACGGGTGAGGGTCTCTCCTCTGGCTCCATGGCAGCGTAGGGTGGTCGGGGGGAGCTGCATGTGTGTCTGTGAAGGTGCCTCCCAGGGTGACCTTATGTGCAGGGGGTGGATTGGTTTTGTTTGGCACTGCTTTGTGGAAGAGCTGGAACATCACCAAGAGCTTCTTTATACAAGTGAAGACCTTTGGAGAGCAGAAGGATGATGCATCTAGTGAGGCCACACAGTTCTAGAGCTTAGCATTGCTCATCCAGGTAATTCTCCATATAAACTAAGCGAATGGTGCTGTAGCTGCTGGTGTCTTCTTTATCCTAATCCAGCTCCTCCAGAGGATGTAGGCCCAGCTCTCCTCCTGACAGAGAGGAGCCTGTAAAATTGTTGTTGGCTCCATTCAATCTTTTTGGAGTTCATGGCTCCTTCCAAGATTTCAGATAACTCTCTAGGAAGACCTTTCTCATCCTGGCTGGAAGTCTATCTCTGCCCTGCCATGCGTGTATCACAGAATGGAGATTCCCTGCATGACCAGGATGGCTCCCTTGGAGCCAGCATGGTGAGAAGAAGATCCACACAGGTTTTCACTTGTTGTCCTTGTTGCATTGACACTTGGCTGAGAAATACACAAGAGAAATATAGTGAAATTGGGAAGGGACAGGGACTGACATGAACAGCCCATGTGGGTGCAGAACTGTAGATGGAAAAAAATGCTGATTTAACTACAAAAGCCAGCCCTGAAGAGGCAGCATCCCTGAGGTCTTTAAATCTCCTGAGGGTCACCAAGAGGCTGAAGCTAATGCCCCAGTGGAGATCTTTGGGCATTAGAGAGCTTGGAAGGGAGTGTGTGGCTTGGCTGATGGCCTGGCTGGGAACGGTGCCTTGGTGGGGGAGCTGGGCCAGAGGAGAGAAATCCTGGTTATTTGGACTCTTAACACAAAGAGGGTTTTGTTTCACCCTCCCTGTGGCAGCATCTGGCATTTTCTGGGTGTCAGCACAAAATCCTTCACCAAACGTGCTTTGCTCTCAAGTGGTAGAATATACCCTGTGCTAAATTAAAATGCAGCGCGATTGAAATCTCTGGATCTAAGAAGATATTTACCCAAGGAGCAAATCGCTGGAGGAGCTGCTTCTTGCCAAGCCTTGCTGTCTGGAGGGGAGCTGGGCATTGGAGGGTCTCACAAATCCTCCAGAGCCAGAGCGAGCTTTCATCTGAGCTTCAGAATGGATCCCAAAGCTTTCCTTCCTGCGCTGTTAAAGGAGTTTTCTCCTGTTTTATCTCCACTTACTTGTGTCATCTTTGCCCTCTGCCTTCCTGGCTTCAGGCTGGAAGCAAAAGCTTGGGCCTGGGGAGATCACCCCATCCCAGCCATGTCACCAACCCACATCAGAGCCCCCTAAAGGGTTAAGAAAAGCCCCTGTGAGTTCGGGGTGGGCTGGTTGGGGTGGGCACTGAATGCTCCTAACACCCATCCCCCAGTCTGGGGGTGTCCCTGCAGAGCCACAGGAATACCCAGTCTGATATGGATACTCCACTGGTTGGAGATGGTCTGGTGCTCACCCTGCTCATCAGGCATCTGAAATCGAGTGGATGGAGCCCTCCAGAGCTGGGGATCCCCTGTCTGCATCTGACCCACCCTTTCTCCTCCAATGTGTGCACCCCACATGTGTGCCACCGAGCCCCAGGATGCAGCTGGAGTGTGTGATCCATGGTTTCATCCCATCGGGCTCCTGATGCTCTGAGGAGTACTGAGCAAGAGCACCACATGTGCCTGGCCTTTTTTAGCTTTGTGGATGTAATCTTCCTCTTGGAGCCTGCTAACCAGATTAGGTTTCAAAACTAACCAGATTACCAGGGTATTAAGGCTCACTTCCACCGCTCCCCGCCTCCGTGGGTGGCAGCTTCTCATCAGCCTCCTGGTTTACAGCGAACACAACAAAAACACATCCCCTGGGATCTTCTGTATGCAAGACAAGGACGTGATGGAGAAGCCTTGGGGAGGCTCAGGGGTTTGGTAACATGTTTTGTGAGATATACAGACAGTCTGAGACGCTGTGGGTTAGGATAAACCATGGCATCAGGGCTGCCTGGGGTGGGATGGGGTGGTAGGACCAGTGGGTCAGTGTGAGCTGTGGAGAGAGCTGAACCATCCATCTTAAAGCACCAGGAAAGGGTTTTCCTCTCTTCTATTAATGCCTGACAAACTCCTCTTGCCCTCCATCAGACCTCCAGTAGAAGCAAACGGGGGCAACCCATGGGTTCAAGCTGATGAGGTTTTGCTTTTCTAGTTGCAGGAGGGGCACCTGATGGTCCGGCATTTCCAGTACCTGCGGTGGTCGCCGTATCGAGACACCCCGGACTCCAAGAAATCCTTCCTGCACCTCTTGGCCCAAGTGGAGAGATGGCAGAAGGAGAGTGGCGATGGCAGGACTGTGGTGCATTGCCTGTGAGTGTCAGTTGGAGAGGAGCGGGCTCTGTCTGCTGTGGGGGGAGATGCCACGAGCTCATGTATCCACAGTTCTGCCTGGAAAACCCTCCAAAAAGCCCTCACTGGGGTGACTTTGTCCCCAGGTCGTGCTATCTCTTCCACAACATGAGTTTTGGGTGAGGCAGCTTGTCAAACATCCTTCCTGAAGTGGATGCTCAGTGGGAGTGACAGCATCCCCACTGTTCACCCTGGAGGTGCAGTGGGGCTCAGCAGAGGTCCCAGCCCTGTCCTGTGCGTGTGACAGGCTCTGAAGGGACGTGGCAGGAGCTGTGCAGCTCCCACCACTTGCTTCTCATGGAGGTGGACGTGCTCTCCATCTCCTTCCTCCCAGCTGGGTTTGGCTCCCACAAACACATGTGTGTGCTCTCCTTGGATGGGACCTCGCAGGTTCACAGATTGGTAGAGACAGCAGGCGAGCCTTTAATCAAAAATTAATTACAGCCTCGTCTGTCTTCATTAGCCGAAGGATAATTTGAGAACATGCTTTATAAAACACTGGCATCATGTTCTCTCTTCCTCTCCCCCATCCCCTTTGCTGCCAGGGATGAGGTATGGTGGTGTGGGATGGGTTCAGCCCAGGATGGGGGGGGGTGCCCAGTAAGCTGTGTGCTGGGTGGAACTGGCATCATTACTCCAGCCAGCACTACCCAACAGGTCATCCTGCAGGTGGGAAGAGGGACACAGTGGCTTCCTCAGGGCCATGTGAAGAATTGGTCCATGATAGTGCTGGAAACTGTGCCCCAATGTCAAAGATCCAGCCTTGATGGTCCAAAAAGGTGTTTTCATGCTCTGTTGTGGCCCTCATGAGGTCTAGAGAGCAGGATCACAGCTCCTGCCACCACGTGGGGCTGGTTTAGGTCCCCCAGTTTGGGAGGGCCTGGGGATATGAGCCTCTGCTCTGGGACATGTCCTGGGATGCAGGGATGGATAGAGAAAGGGGGAATTAGAGGAAGCAGGAAGATACTCTAATGCCATCTTCTCACCACCAACACATGTTTCTCCCACCAGGAATGGAGGTGGCCGGAGTGGCACCTTCTGTGCCTCCACCATGATCCTGGAGATGATCAAGTGTCACAACATGGCAGATGTTTTCTATGCTGCAAAGACCCTCCGCAACTACAAGCCAAATATGGTAGAGACCTTGGTAAGCATCCGCCACCGCCAACGTCCTCCCCGGCTGCTGTTCCCTCTGGCAGGGAGGAGAGGTCTGGGGGGATGCTCACCCCCAAAAGGCCTCATTTCCCACCTCAAATCCTGATTAGTATTATGGAAATCCTCATGGAGAGCAGAGGTGAGGCAGCTCTTGAAGGGAGCCTCGGGCTTGCCTTCATCTCGCCGTGCTGACATGCCCTTGGCGTCGGCGTTGGGCTTGTCGGAAATCCTTCCCAGGGGTCATAAAGCAGGTTCACATTAATTCACGGGATGTAATTGCAGCTCTTCCGAGCAGCTCCGAAGTGGAGTCAGCCAAATTCCTGTTGGAAATATAAAATGGAGCTGTGCTTTGAGTGAAATTAATTGGTGGGCAAGCTGCTGAGGGCAGCGATGGAGCCACATTTCACCGTGGGGAGGCTGGAGGTGGCAGCGAGTCAGGGGACAAAAACCTGTGCCCCATTTCGGGTCCCCGATATCAGAACAGGGGATGGAGCAGGCGCGTGTCTGTCCCTGTGGTGGAGGAATCCAGGTGCCTAGTGATGTTTTAAAAGCAAGTCAGCCGGAAATGTTTGCCCTGTTTGGGTTATAAAATCCCTAAATTGCAAAATGAAATGGTTTTGAGGAGGGGATGTGATTTGCATTAGGAATTGAGGTGGAGGAGAAGGTGAGGGAGGGGACAGGGAGCAGAGGGAGGGATGCAGATAATGGAAAGATGATGTGACAAGCATGAAGCTGCCAGACCCATTGGGCTAAATTGCAAAGGTATTAAAAAAAGGCAACGTTTCACATCAGGACACAAGCGTCCTCCAGCCTCAAATGAACCTGAACAGTCTATTCTGGGAATCCCAATCTACTGGAGTCACTGGGAGGCCGGATCCTCGCCCAGTGTAAAGAGCCGCAGCCCAGTGGAGAGCAGCCAGAACATAGCAATTCCCCACAGCCCGAGCATCTTCTCCCTCTGTTTCTCCTGTGGGGTTTATTTTTATACGATGATAAATGGAAACAATCCCTTTTCTTAATCCAAAAAGCATTACGTGCTTGCTTTTAATCTAAGCCATCGCAGCCCTCGTGGCTTTGAAGCCCTTCTCCCCCACTGCCTGTTCCCACCTGGGGTCCCTGAGCAGCCACCCACCCTCGCGGGGGATAACAGGATTTTCATGCCGGTGCTCAAGCTGCCGATGAGGATTTCAGGAGATGAGCTCTCTCCCCTTTCCCTCTCTGCTGTGCCACCCAGGATGCTCCCACAATGTCCCAGCGCTCGCAGCAACATCAGAAACCTGATATTTTTTTTTTTTCCCCACTCTGGCTGGTTTTTGCTTGTTGGATGCTCGAAGGAGCAACATCTCACAGGAAGGGACACTTCCAAGGTCCAAGCTCCCCTGTAGGTTTCTGTGCTGTGAGTTGTATAAGGACAGGAGACCACAAGAAGATGTCATGTAAAGGAGAACAAAGATGGAGGAGACTGCCTTCTCAAGCCCAATTTCAGTGATTTTTGCTATAAACCCAGGAGCCAGTCGTGCTGGGTTTCCCCTTTGCACAGCTGGGGGCTAGCAGAGGGTGGGAAGACGCTGATACCGTCCGTAGTGCTCTCAGGAAAGAGAAAGGGTGTCATAATGAGCCTGATCCTGCTTCAGGCTTGGAGAAGACCTTTCCCACCCACACCCCTTGGCTCCGGCCCGGCCGTCACAGGCAGGTCAGACTTTGACCTGGGCACGAAAATGCTATTTTTTTTGGCATCTCCCTTGGAAAATGTGGATTTTTCAGAAGTGAAAGCTCCTACAACTTCCCTTCCTGTCTCTTCTCCCCACGCAAAGCAAACGCCCAGACCAAATCCCTGCCAGGGATGGAAGATGGCGTTTTGTTGTCTGCAGCAGGAGAATTTGTGATGAGAAATGTCCTGGCAGCTGGGACAGGTTGTCTCCAGTAATCCCACACCCGGCTTCAAACTGGAAGAGGGGAGATTTAGATTAGATATTAGGAAGGAATTTTTCAGTTTGAGGGCGGTGAGAACCTGGTCCAGGTTGGCCAGAGAAGCTGTGGCTGCCCCATCCCTGGAGGGGTTCAAGGGCAGGTTGGAGTGGGCTTGGAGCAACCTGGTGTGGTGGGATGTGTCCCTGCCCAGGGCAGGGGGTGGGACTGGATGGGTTTTAAGGTCCCTTCCAACCCAAACCATTCTGTGATTCTATACCACCCTCTTTTCTCTCTCTGAACAGGAGCAGTATCATTTTTGCTATGACATAGCACTGGAATATCTGGAGTCCCTGGAGACCAGATAGCACCTCGCCAGCAGCGCGGCAGCAAGGGCTTGCGCAGGGGTCGTGCCAACCGTGCGTTTCGCACTCGGACGTTGCGTTAGTGGTGAAGGTGAGGAGGGGAAACAGCCAAGGACCTGACGAGAAAACCCACCCGATCAAGAAAAACGAAGGGACGTGGGGACGTGTCAGCCGCTCCCCCTCTTCACCCTCCGCTCTCCGTCTTTCCTTCCTGCCCCGAGCGTGTCCGAGCGGCCGTGGGTCGGATGCCACGACTTGTCCTGTCCCGTCCCTGCATGGCTTTGAGTCACGGTCGTGGGGTGGGTGTGAGGAGGATACGGCCCCAAAGTGCTGCCTGGGCATCTCTGAAGCAGCTGGAGGGAGAGGAGGCCAGAGAGAGGAGGAGGAGGACAGAAGGAACCGAGGCCTTTTCCCAGCCGGGAAGGATGGATATTTGGAGAAGAAAAGTTGCTTTCTAAATTGTGTGTGGAGTCAAAGCTGCTCTTCTGAGGAGCCCAGATGGCTGCCGGCGCAGGTTTCGTCCTTGGTGGGGACATGCTCTGAGCTGGAGCAAAGACCCTGAGGGGAGCTCTTGAGTTTCTGCTTGTTCGCACCATGAGTTTGATCTTCGTTTTTTTCGGTTCTGTGAGTTGCGACCTTTTGTGTATCCAGCCCTGGACAGAGCGGGGACGTGGGACAATGGTGGGACGTGGTAGGCACTGCACACGCGATGTCCATCTGCAGGGACCAACCTGGATCCCTCCTGGCGCCTTTGCAAAGCTTTCCAAGTGATGGTTCCCCTGCATCTCCGCACTGTCTTCTCCATCTGTAGCACTTAATTCCTCCTGGGCTGACCCAAAGGCACCAGCCCATGGGTCCGTTTTTAACCCTTCCCTTGTGAATCACTGCACATGAGACACCAGAAACAAAATCCTCCAAAATTTGGGTCCATCCCATTTGCCTCCTGGATGCTGCTCCCAGGCAGTTGCCCATCAATGCTGCTTGGCTTTTGCTGAGCTTGGCGAAGCAGGACAGTGGGTTTTGGCGACGGCGTTGGCGTGGTGTGGGCTGTGCTGAAGGCCTGAGGGGTGGCAGCGCTTCAGGGCTGGACATGAGGAGTTCTCCGTGGCCCCGGTGCCACCTGGGGACAAGTGTATAGGGATGGTGATTGAGGATGCCTGATAGTTTTTGGTTTCATCCTGCTCTGGTTGGGTGTGAGATGTCACTTTCTCTGTCCAATATTGTGATAATTACAGGGGTTTCTGCTTTCGGGGGAGAGCCTGGGTGTAATCAAGATGTGGTCAGGGTTTTCTCTCCTTCCAGTTGGCCTCGAGGAGGTGCAACCAGAGGGATGCAGGTCTGGGGTCTGCCTTGGAGACTCAAGGAACCAAGGAGGGGTGGCTTCTGTCTTGAGGCCTAGGCAGAACCCTTTACAGTCTTTTTTTGGGGTGAAGGGAGCAGACCATGTCCTCCATATGGAGGTAGCATGTGGGCAACCCCATCCTTCATCCTCCCTGGTCCGTCATTCTCCCCTGTCCTTTAATCTCTCCATCCTTCAGTCTCTCCATCCTTCAGCCCCATCTTCCCAGGGCAGGGGAAGTTTCCAGTTTCCTGTGTGGAAGCTGGGGATCTCTCTCCCTGGGGAGATCCATACCATGACTGAAGGCTTTGGAAGACACCATTTGGCTGGACCGATCTGCAGCACAAAGGCCGCAGAGCCAAAACGGCTGCGCTCTGGATGAGCAAACCCTGGAGATATTTCCATCCACCTTCCAAGGATGGAGGAGAACAAGAAGATAAATCTCTCTCCACCTTGGAGGATATCCCACCCGCTGCCTTGCCAACACCTGGGAGTAGTGATTGGGATTTCAGCAGCGTCAGGGGGGTTTTGCCCAGATATTTGGCTTTGCTACGTGCTCGCTGAACAATTAACACGGCCTGATAATAACCAATTCCAAGGGCTATACAATATTTCCATCCCTGCTGTCTAACCCTGCCGTGTGCCCATGCTGTCTCGTGACCAAATAGTCTTTTTACCCCACCAGAGCCTGCAGAATGGTCCAGTTCCACCAGTACTTTCGGTAACACCAGTACTCGCATCGCAAGCCTTGACTTGGAATGAATTAGTGTCCTTTTGCCAACCCCCATCTCTCTGTAGACGTGTCTGTGTTGTCTTGGGGTGCTGCAGGGAAGGTGCTGCATGATGGGTGCAGAGATTGTTTGATTTTGGATGAAAACAGCTGAGCTGAGCCTCCGGAATTCCTGGGGATGGGATGGTGATGCCACCGTTCAGCCCCCAGAGCCTGGGAGCTACGGATGGTCCTGCTTCATCCCAGCCCTTCCTGGAGCCTCGGCCTCCTGCATCCTCCCTCCGCTCCAGAGGGAGGGAGCATCCCCCATTTGCATCGCAGGTAAAGTGTTGCTAGAAATTATTAAAAAAAAAAAAAAAGGAAAATCGAGACCCCATTTAGTCCTACTGAGACAACAGAGACTGGAGGAGTTGTATATATGTTTTAAAAGCAAGGGTTTTTTATGTTTTGGGTTTTTTTTTTAATATTTCCTTCCATCTCTGGTTTTTTAGGGCATCTCTTCTGAAGGGCAGACTTTGAAATCAAAGTGCTATAAAAACCAACCGATCTCCCAACTCCTGCTGAGATGCTCGTATGACATGAGGCAAGGACATCCTGTACATAGAAATATATATATAGAAATATATATATAAAAATTTAAATACTGTTCTTAAGATGGCTAATGTTTATTGGTATTACAGATTGGAGTGGTGCTTTTTTTTTTTTTTTTTTTTTAATCAAAAAGAAACAACCACACACACACACACAAAATAATAATTAAGACCCGAGAAAAAAACACCAAATTGGAACGATTTTGTCTTTATGCAGAGAAGGTGACCCCAAAAACTGGCAGCATCCAAGAGCTGCTGCCAGAGGGACTGGTACCACGAAGTGGCTCCACCACGGAGGGGGATGGTGTGGTGGGACCGAAGGAGGGATGGCAAAGGAGGGACATGTCTGTTGTGGATTGTACCACGCACATCCAGCTGTTGTTAACTGTTTTGGTTGTTTTTTTTTTAATATTATTATTAATTTTTGGCTTTCTTTCCTTTGAAGAAAATCGGTTACATAAATAAATGTTCCAAATTTGTGATGGCCTCTGGATTTCTTTCGCTGGCTCTGGATCAGGAGCTGGGATTCAGGGAACCCTGATGCTGGTACCCACAGAGCAACTTGTAGAAAAGACCTCAGTATTGGCCATTATCTTGTTTTTCCAGGGTGTTTTGGGGAAGCACTTTTGCAGGGCCAAACTCCAGGACTTGTAAAACCTTCATGGCTCCGAGGAGCCGCGTTCACCCATCACCAGGCAGAGGAGCTGGGGTTGCCTTGTGCTTGATGGAGGTTGAACGTCCACAGCTTCATGCAACACTTCTGGTGGAAGTTTGCCATTGCTGGAAAAGGTGTTAACGGAAGCAGAAGAAACTCTTTGAGTGCGTTTCCCAGCTGGAAAATGAAATCCTATTGTAAGAAGAGCCTTCAGGAGAAGAAAGCTCCTGTATTGTCTTCAGTGATTTATTTATTACAAAGCAGCCTTCAGTTTAATATGTTGTGATATTAAACACTTCCAGTAACACTTGAGTCTTAATTTAATGGAGACCAAGGCAAAAAAAAAAAAAATCTAATTGACTTGTCAGGACTGTTTTTCATCTTTAATTAAGGTTTGTGAAGGATGTGGTAATTACATTTTACCAATAAATAATAAAAAGGGGGATAATGCAAATTAAAATCAAGGGAAAGAAGGGAAGGGCTCTCTGGGTGTGCGGGGTCAGCCCTTGGCCTTGGGTCTGAGCTCGTTGTCCCCAAGCCCCATCGTGGTGTCCTGTAGGGTGGGGTGGCCTCAAGCAGTGGCCCTCGGTGCCAGGGGACATGAGCTGAGCTGGCCCCTGCAACTGCCAGTGCCCTGTTCTTAATGGTTTGAGGGAGCTTGGGGCTCTTTGGGGACATCGGCCCCTGCTTGGGGAGGGTCTCCACACCGGAGGAGCCTCTCAACAAAGTAGTAGCCCCCAAGCCATAAGCAATGTCCCATGGCTGTCCCACTGCTGCCTATTCCTTTCCTTTCCCACTTGCTGGTGGTGACTGTGTGCAAAAAAAAACAAGGCTGAAACCAAATGTAAATGGAAAACATCTGATAAATTTTGATCTCTAAAAAATAAGGGCAAGATAGAATTCTGCAAGGTTCTCTCCTGTGAGGACAGGCTGAGAGAGCTGGGGGGTTCAGCCTGGAGAAGAGAGGGCTCCGGGGAGACCTTAGAGCCCCTTCCAGTCCCTCAAGGGGCTCCAGGAAAGCTGG
>JAOQGH010000009.1:5139615-5158856 GCA_025769975.1 Gallinago jamesoni
CAAACCCTTCCCCCTCCTCCTCTGGCTCCCCTCCCTGATCCAGAGTCCCTCCCCAGCTTTCCTGGAGCCCCTTGAGGCACTGGAAGGGGCTCTAAGTTCTCCCCAGAGCCTTCTCTTCTTCAGGCTGAACCCCCTCAGCCTGTCCTCAGAGTTCTTTTCAGTCCAGGGTTGTTTTCACTCCTTGGCGATTTACTTGATCTAGTTCTGATGGTGTGTATGAAGCTCAGGATGAATGAAGCATCCCCTGGTAACAGGGTACAGGCCACATAATCTACCCCCCAAAAAAATGCCATGGTGAGGATTGTGCACCTCTAGTTTGATTTAAACTGGGATTGCAGAGCTGGAGATCTGGCCTTCGTGAATGACTGACAGTCCAGGTCTGGAGCTCTGGCAGTACAGGCTGCACGGACACAGCCAGCTGCAAATCCTGTAGTGAGAGCCACGACTTCATCATGCTGTGTTAATGGGAAAAGTCCTTCCCGAAGCAAAAGCCCTTCCCGTGTAAAGTATTTGGAGATCCACCTCTGCCCACCATGAGCTGTGGAGGACACGGCTCTGCTCCAGCTGGGCAGGCGTAATTCTGGCCGTGGACCCAGCTTTGGCACGTGGGTCTGCTCTCGTTCTTGCCAGCCAACAGAAGTTCTAGCTCCACCTATTGTTGCAGAGCCAGATGTGGTCAAAATTCATCTAAAACTGCGAGTGGACACTTATGAAACTCCTCGTGTGCCTAACAAGGAGCGCTGCAGAAATCCGTAGCTGTTTGCCTTTCCCAGTATGAAGGCTGCTGGAGAGTGATGAATTTTTTGGGAAAGCTGAACTCCTGCTTGCAATCAGTTGTTTCCCAGTCCCACCAGTCACTTTATTCCCTTCCTGGATATCGTTTGTGCCTGCTGATCTGTCGCAGGTGGTCTCACCTCATTGCATTTTGGGGGAAGGTGCTCTTAGTCGAGCTACAAGCTCCTCCCTGGACCATGGCTCTCCCCGTGTCCCAGCCCAGCTCTTGCTAAGCTCCTTCAGAAACCTCTCCCTGCCTTTCACAGCAGGAAAGATGTCCCACATGGGGGGGAAAAACAAAAGCCTGAGCCTGCCTGGCCTCGGTGTGGTTTGTGGGAGCCCCGAGCCCCGGCACAGAGCTGGGGGGCCATTTCCCACACCCCATCCCAGGCTCTGTCGTAACCTTCCCGGAGGGCAGACGTGCCAGGCAGGCAGCTCGCAGCTACACAGCATCCCCACTGAGAGCATTTAATTACCTTTAATTACCCCTGACTTGTTTTTAATTGTTCCCCAATAAGGCATCCTGATTGGGGAAGGAGGAGCGTATCCTGTTACAGCTGCAGTGCCCTGAACTTTTCTCCCTCGAGTTCAGAAGAGATTAATTTTTCATGCAGGATTACGTGGGCTTCTGTCTGTCCTCCCCAGCCAGCAGGTGCAGGGAGGCACCTCTGGGATGACTGGTTGTTATTCCAGTTCACGGGCAAAAGAGAGACTGGGGAGAAGATAGAGATGGACTGTCTGTTGGAGGGACCGTCCCCACCAGGCTGGGGACGGTACTGGGACGATAATAGGACCTGTCACTTCTTAGCCCCATCCTGCCCAGACCCCTCTGGGTCCTCCCTCTAGGCCCTTCTTCCCTCCCAAACACTCCTCTCTACAGTTGTGATTTTTCTCATTTCTTTCCATACCTTGACATAACAGGCTGAAATTAAACTGCATCAAATTTCAGCTGTCAGGAAGGAGAGAAAAAAAAAAAAGGCAAAGTTTGTTGGACCATGGAGTAATCTTCCAGGGGAAATGGTGGGAGCTTTATTACTTCAGTCATTTACATCTGGGCTGGGCAGAAATAGTAGGAAAAAGAAAAGAAATACTGGGAGAAATGCTGTACACATGAGAGCACCAGGGGGTAAGGGACCTCCTGCACTGGAAAATGTCTGACCTTGACTTGCTGCTTCTATATCCTGAGGTGTGAGGGCATGTTTACAAGTGGGAAATCCACTTCTAATGAGGATCCGTTCTGTAACGAGGAGGTAAGAGTTCTTAGATGCTCACGTACCACAGCATTTAAAGAAAACCAAGCTGATTGGTTCTGTCAGCTTGCCCGCAAGTTAACTAGGCTTGGTAGGATTCAGCCTTTATTTTTATGGAAAATCAGCAGTTAGAAATTGAAGCCTGTTTTTAGTTGCTGACATTTATTGCTGATATAACGTATAGTCACTCTCAGCCTCTCTTCTCTTTGCGCCATGAGAACAGGGCTTTGGCATCACTCCCTGTGGAGCCTGTCCTTTGGATGGCAGAGGTGGGTTTAGTGGAGGCTGGAGCAGAGGTAGCCTGGTACAGGGGACATCCAACCCTGCCCATGATGTGACCAGTGAGACCAGTCCAAGGACACTGGTTCTCTGTGGGAGGAAGGCTGAGTACTGGGTGTCTGACCGCCAGGAACCAAGCTGGAGCCATTCCATTTCAGCCTCTGCTCTCCATCCTCAACAGGTTGTCTTCTTGTGGTGCGGGGATGGATGTCTCTTGCCCAGCTCATGCTGGTGGCTCTCTGCAGTCCTGAGCTTTGTATCTCCTGGGAAGGAAACTCCTGGGGTGTCCCTCTGCAGCATGCTGGCATGCTCCCATCTCCTGGTGCCTCATGGCAGGAATCTTGGAGCTGGGTCTGCAGGAGGTGCCAGGAGCATTGCAACCAGGCTAGTGAGATGTTCTGTAGAGTCTAGGCAGTTACATCTCCTGAGGACTTTGCTCTCCATAGTGCAGGTATGGTCAGAAAGACCTAGACTCATACCTGTGTGTATGTGGACACCGTGTATTACTCACACACAAGGTATTACTCTTCTTTTATATTATTTTTTCTCTTCTTCGTGAAAGTTTGGTGGTTCCAAGTCAATTGCTTGCTAGAGAGAGAAGGCTTCCCCAGGCAGACCCTGCTTTGGACTAACTGTGACGCGGTCGGATGTTTGACCCCATGGACTTATGTCTGTGAGCTGAAAGTGGAGGTACACATTTGGTGCAGCACCATGTAGTAAAGGATTTCCTGTGAAAAGGGCTAGAAGCAGGCCACGTGGGGGCTTACACCTTTTCCTGGAGGAACATTTTGTATGTAGAGGAGTGTCTGTCTTGTCTCTGCTGAGAGATGTTGAGAATGTTTCCTCCTCACTGGGATATAGTGCATGGTCCATGCAGGCCAGGAGGGTTTCTCCAAGGGATGGAGGCATTTGTGGCTATTCCAGAAAGGTAAAGCCCACTCCCTGGGGCTGCAGAGGGACAGTAAATGCTGGAAAGAGGATGCTCATGTTCACACAGAGTAGAAAAGCGCTTGTGGCATGGACATGCTCCCTGGCCTCAGCTCTTCTTTCTGTCCAGGCTGGGCATGATTCAGCCCCAACCAAACTCAGCTGCAGAACAGACCGGCAGATTTTCCTGCAGTTAAATCCCCCACTGCACTCCTAATCCTATTAGTTTCCCAGATTTAGTGTTTTGCATTTGGGTGTTTATCAGGATTTAATGGCTATTGACTCATTAATATTTAAACATCAGCAGTTTGCTCTCCAGAGTGGAGACATCCTGGCACTTGCTCTTGTTGTGACTCCAGGACCTTAAAATACCAGGGTGGTTCCCAAGGCACCCAAGCAGCCAGAGGCAGGGATCTGCTGGGCTTAATCCTGGGCTGGGGATGGGTATGGGCGTCTCAAGCCTTATTCTGCTCCTCTGAGCTCCTCTGTGTGTCCTTGGAGTGCCCCCAGCCCAGGGCATGGCATATGGGAGTACCTCCCCTTTGTTCTCCAGGTTCCCTGTTGCACTCCTGCTCTGCTCCAGATGAGTCTCCTCGGTGCTGTTGTTGCTGTAGGAGGGCTGCGGAGGGAAAAAAAAAAAAGATTTCAGGCTTTGCTGCCCGTTGAGCTGGGATGCCTCCGAGATGTGAGTGCAGGAAGAAATCCCTCCTCGCAAGACTGCAGTGTTCCCTGAGCAAGAAAGTTTCAAGCAAATCAAACTAGATGATCTCTAGAGGTCCCTTCCAACTCGGTCACCTCTGTGAATCCCTGGGTGTTTATGGGAGGTGCTGGTTTCACTGTCCTCTCCTGCACCTCGCAGAATCACAGAATCACCTAGGTTGGAAGGGACCTTTTAAGATCATCTAGTCCAACCAATAAAAAAAAAAAAACCACAAAAAACCCACCCTATCCACACCACACAAAACACCACCCAACACTAATCCATATCCTCGAGCACCATGTCAACTCGTCTCTTGAATACCTCCAGGGATGGTGCCTCCACCACCTCCCTGGGCAGCCCATTCCAATGTCTGACAACCCTTTCAGTAAAGAAATATTTCCTAATATCTAACCTGAACCTCCCCTGGCGCAACTTGAAGCCGTTGCCCCTTGTCCTGTCATCTATTGACCTGGGAGATGAGACTGACCTCCATCCCCTCCTGTGCTGTGTTGCTCCCAGTTGACACCAGTGCTCTGACCTCCCGTGCCTCTGGCATTGATCCTCAACACAAAGCTGATTAAGGGGAATGGGCAGCACACACCGATGGGAGAGACCCACCCCAGGCCAGCGCAGGGGCAAGGGAATGAGCATTTAGCAGAAGCAGTGTGAAATCCACTCACAGGAAGGGGGATTAGTGTTAAGAGCACCTGAAATCGATAGAAGCACCAACAGATCCATTTTTGACAGGCTGCACAGAGAAGGTGAAGGTAACATCCAGGGGTTAATAAAGCAGGTGAGTGTGCTCTTCAGAGGTGACCGTGGAAGTTTTGTTGACAAAAGAGCAGGTACAAGGGCATTTTGGGTAGGGGAGAAAGATTCCCAGCTGAAAAAAAGGTGATGAAGCAGAGGTCAGCAAACTTTCCAGAGACGCCCAAGCTTAGGGTTGGAAAAACCCCATCAGTATTCTTAGACAAAAGCTTGTGAGTGCTCTAGAGCTATGAGGAATGGCTAAAACTTTTAGCAATTTAAAGGTGATGGGAATTACAAGAGTACATCTAATGCCAAGGGTGAGACATGTGTCCAGCTCAAGGAAGGCATGGAGCGGGTGGACGCTGGGATATCTTGCCTGTCCAGCAAGAACATCTCCTGGTATGTGCTGGTGTCCCCACGACAGGCAGCCTCAACCCTAGATTTTAGGGTGTTCTGGAGTCACCTCTTTGCAACCAGACTCCTCTCCTTGGGGACCAGCCTGACAGCGAAGGGCCTCAGTGTGTAGGAGATGATGTAGACAAGAGGAGAACAAGGAGACAAAAGCCAGGAGGCACAAACCTCTCTGAATAAATGGTTGTTGATTGGTGTGGTTTCAAGAGAGCAAGGAGATGCTGCTGTCAGCTCTGTGCCCTTGGGAACCCTCTGTTATCTCCATGGTTTTCATGTGTTGGTGTCATCAGGCTTGTAAGAGAGACAGAGATGATTTGATTAAGAGGCAGCTCATCTCTTAGCCTGTTCTTGGCAGGGTTTGAAGAAATCAGGACCTTGGATCAGGTTTATCTGACAGTGTGGGCACAGAAAACATTCTTCAACACAGGAGACTTCATTTGATCTTCCCACCTTTCTTCCTCTTTTTCTTTTCTTGATACTGAGTATCTGACTTTTCTTGGGACAGATATTTAGCATGTCGCCCCACCAAGGGAGTCAATTTTCCTTCCAACTCCATTAAAAAGCTTGTAATAAAACCTGAAAAGGATGGATGATGGGGCTATTTGGTAGCATTAAATTAATTAGATATGGGAAGATGAGTCTAGGGGGTTTCTTAAAGCAGTTTAGTTTTATGGATTAATATTTCCAGGCTCTTCTCATTGATCAGAAGAAATGTCCTTCATCATGAGCTCCAGAGGGACTGGCACGCTGGGCACTGCATTGCACTGAAGCTGGGATGCTCTCAATGGGAAGCAGTTCTGGCACTGCTTCATAAACACATGAAGGAGCCGAGATGAGTGAGTGTTAAACGATTTAATTACATCTTCTATTGTGTCTGAAGATGGTGAGTGATTAAATGAAATTCCTGGTCGTGGAAACCAAAATAGAGATATTTGTGGGGGTGAGGGAACCAGGCTTGGGAAAAAGCAAGATAGCAGGAGAGAGGAGGTAACATCCTAGTGTATTAGATGAGTCTTAAACCCATGAGTAAGATGATAATATGCCCTGGAAAACTACCAGAAGTGAGTTAAGCAAAAGAACAGCAGCACAAAGAAGACAGCAGAGCTGCCAGTGCTACAGCCATTTACACGAGGCGTGGGTGGATCGGCCCCTCCGACATCCTGGTGGCTCCCGTGGCAGCTTGAGCAACCGTCAGTCTTGCTGGGAAAGAGCCAAGCTGCTGCATCGCATGTCATCGGAAATCTGTGGATGTGGATAATAAGGGGAAAATTGCTTCTGGGCATGTTCTGCTGCTCTGACATTGAGCAGCGCCTTATTCCTCCAGTAGCTCCACGGGCAGCTTCTGATCCACGCACCAAGGGAGTGTGATCCCCCTGCCCACGATCTTCCTGGCATCTTCCCTCAAGCAGATCCCAAAGGTCTCCCAAAGACCTGTTGCAGGTGATGGTGATCGCAGAGAGCCGAGGCAGAGGCAAGGCAGGGATGTAGGAACTAGGACACCCCTCCCCTTCTTGAGCAGAGACAAAACCTTTTGTTCTACGCCGTTGTTACGGGAGATCAGAGGAGCTGGGAGACAAGCTCTTGTGCTGATTCCTGCTCTCAGAATAGCTCCAACACTGGCCACTCTCATCTCGCAGAAATACACCTGGCTAAGGTCTCTCCCCATCCTCCTGTGCAAGCACACAGGTTGCCGAAGGACATCCTCCTGCCTGCGAGTGTTTTATAACTATTCAGGGTGTATGTGCACAGTCTCCAGCACACAAAGGCTTCAGCAGCCCGTATGCAAAACCTTTCCCTCTGTTTTGTTGACTCAAGGCACTCAGAGGACGGACTCGGACCACCTGAGGAGTCATCACGCCAGGTCCTGGAGGAGTTATTTCTATATTATAAAAAAAACTGTGTGCTGGGAAGCTTTTCTCAGCAGCCTGGATGTAATGGCCAAGGGATGACAAACATTTCTTTCAGCCTTTCTAATGGTCCCTCTAGGTCAGGGCAGGACCACGTTTGAGCTCAGAGCTCTCGTCATTCCTCTGCCTGTCAGGTCACTCTATTATTGAAGTTTAAGGCTTTCTTGTTCAGCAGCTTTAACTAAATTTGCTCAGAAAATTAGAAAATTGCTATGTATATATCCAACACACTTCTCTTGTCAATTCTTTAGTGCCAGAGATCAGAGGGGTGTTCTCGGGTAAGAGCCTCCGGCAATTATCCTTCGAGACACCTGGGTCCCACAGACAACCTTTCAAGAAACTGAATTTTGGTGTGGGGGAGAGGGGAATGGAAAGCAATTATATGGGGGTCGGAGTGGACACCAGGGAGAGGAACCAGTGTCACTTTGGTGTAGGTTGTAAAACTGGTGGGAGCTTGTTTTAAGAGTATGTGAGCGTCAAAGTGCCCTATATTTCTGAGGGAAGCACATCTGACGGTCAACACTTCTTGGGGCACAATGCTTAGATGTTGTCCAATGTCTTTTGGGGGTCTGCCACAGATGTGGACCCCAAAACCGGGGACTGAAGTCTCCCCATCATATCCCCATCATGCTCATGCCATGGGAGCTCCACCTGCTCTTGCCCAAACCTCTTTGGGGTAACTTGGCAGGGGATGAAGGAGCAGGGGGTTGCAAAGGAATGCCATCGGCTTTATTATTTTACATTCAGAGCACCTGAGAATTACAGATGTCTGAAGCCAGCAGGAGTCCAGCTGGGGCAACCCAGATGGGGTTTTCTGGCAGTTTGGCAGATGGGGGAGGTCAGTGTGTCAGGACAGAGCTGTCTCCGAGAGAGTGACCACCTGCATGTGTGACTTCTGCAGGAGTTTTGTCCCAGTGAAACTTCAGGGACATGTGGCTTCTGCCCACAGGAGTAGATGCAGCCACAGGTGTGTTTGGTGTTCTTTTAGCTTTTTTTTTTTTGGGGGGGGGTTTATCCTGTATAGGGCAGCCCCAAGAAGTCTTGTTGCCTGGATGCTCTGTGCAGGGTCCAGGGACCGGGACTGACTCCTCCCGGCTGCTCCCGGGAGTGGCTGGAAGGGCAATTGCTGCTCTTGAGTGGAGGGAACCAGAGAAAATAATGTGAAATATCCTTGTGCCACATATGCTTTATTTTGAGGAGCAGGCAATAACCCTGCATCCCCAAGTGAAATATTGAATTTTAAGGGAGATGCAAACAAGTACAAATGAAAAATGTCTCTGATCATAAAGAAAGCATTTTCTAAAATTAAAATGGAATGCATTACTGTCCAGGCTGGAGACAGAAATGTCAGCAGAGCTATGAAAGGGGAGGCTGACTACTTAGGTGACCAGATACATTTATTGTTTTCTTTCCATTAATGCCAGTGGCAGTATTAGAGGAAAAAAAAAATCCAATTGCCTGACAACACTTTAGAAGTGAATTAAGTCCAGTCCTTGCTGAGATCTCCTTAGCTTGTGTCTCAGCAGGAACGGAGACTTGAATGGACTCACATCCAGAGGGACAGGGGTGAGGAGAGAAGAATTAATTTTCCTGAGCATGAATAATATAGATAATGTCATAATAATCATTAAAGGACAAGTGAAATTGGTCTAGCCCTCGAAGCAATCAATATGGCCCATTATCCAGTTGAATTGGCATTTGATGGGAATGGCTCATTATTGCATTGGATGTCTCTGTGTTGCACATCATCAACTAATTCAGAGCCCGAGGTGCATTAATATCAGGCCACGTGCATTTGCAGGGAGTTTGTGGCAGGTTTGCGTTCAGGAAAGTGTTTATGTGGCCAATCCGAAGGCGTGTGTGCTTGAGCATCCTCTGGGATCTATTTGGACTCCTCTCTCTGCACCAGTGGAGGCTCTGACCAAACCAACCTCATCCAGAGCCCGTTGAAGTTAATGAAAAGCATCCGATGGCTCTAGTGGGCTTTGGGCCAGGGCTGATGCGTGGACAAACATTCTGCTCAGCGCTACAAGCACCATCTGTAGGTACATAACTGCTCCATGTGCTGCCATTGGCCAGGGCAGATGTTCTTGTGAAAGTTCAGGCCTGGCCAGATTGCAGCAAACTTGTTCTGGGGGAATTGCCAGCCTTGTTTTACACTGCTGTGGGGCTCGGCAGTGGGGCAGAGTGTGGAGAAGGCTCTGAAAAATTAATGTTTCCTGCAAGGACCAGCAGGCATAGGTCCTGAAGCTCTCCATCATACTATTTCTGTGAGGCTGAAAAAGTGACAACAACAACAATATGAATTTGTTTTTATAAAAGCTCCATGACAGATTTCCATCTTGCAGCATCTCAGGCTGGGGTTGTAAGCCCTGAAAGGTCTATCTCCCATGAGGTTTACCCAAATAAGGACCTGCATCCCCGTGTCCTCTCTCTTCCAGCGGGATCCCAAAGCCAGAGCAACAGAAGGAGACAAACTAGGTGCTGAAACATCTGGCCTTGCTGCTCCCTGGTGAAAGCAGCACCCTGTGTCTTGGTGCCCATCTCCTATCCATGGGATGCAGTCACTGCTGTCCTGGCTCACCATGATGGAGAGCTGTGATTTGCTGAGCACTGATGGAGCTCATCACCAGCAGTGATGCCACCTGAGATTACCACTCTCTTTAGAGGTACTAAACTTCTCCTAAATTGCAGATCTGGATTGCAAGTGCCATCTCCTTTGGAGACAGGCTGTGGATCTTAATTTGCCGTGATCAGATGTGAACGTGGGTGCAGGAAACTGTCCCCTCCCCCTGCCCTTTCTGCTGCTTGGGTGGAGTGTCCTGCCCCGGCACGGTTGGGGCTGGGTGGGTTTGTGATGAAGAGCGGGAGGACTTAGTCCTGGTGTGGATGGAGATTGGTAGGAGCAGCAAAGCACATCCCCGGCCAGAAGGGCAGGAAGGAGCAGCTCAGATGGGACTTTCTTAGCCTCTAGAGGAGCTGGGTTTGGAACAGAACCTTGACCATGGCCACAGCAAGGCACTTTTCTGTTGGTCACGAGACAGTTAATTTCCATTTCTCTCCAAGCGGGAGAAAGCACAGAGGTAAAAAAATCTCAGTGATTTCAGTCAATTAAACTAAAGCCTACTGGGTCTGTTGCTTTGGGATTTTTTTTTTTTATTTATTTTATATTTTTGTAAATGAGTCTTCCAGGGTCTTCGAGCACTTACCATGGGGAGTGACAATCACAATCCACTGCCTCGCCTCTCCCCATGCTGCCTCTCCACAGGAGCTCAAGAAATCTTAACATCCCATCAAAAGCTAATTACATTCTGACACACCAATTGGAGATATCGAGAGATGGGGGGGAGAGCAGCTTACATAATGGTTTTAAAATTACATGGAGCGTGCTGAATATTTGGTGCTATGAAGAGTCCATAGATCAGAACAGCAGAGAGGGAAGGGAATGAGGTACAATGGGAATTGTACTTGAAACCCAGTCCAGGTTGGAGTTTCAAGACCTGATCATGGACCTTGTGTTTGCTTTTAGTCACTGCAGCCTTTTTTTGAAGGGAAAGATGCCCCCAGCCTTCCCCTTCTTGGGTCTCTTTCTACCCATGGGATGGTGGCATCACTAGAGCAAAGGGGGTGGTTGTCATCTCCTTGTCCTCTGGGAACCTTTTCCTGGTCCTAGTCAACAGAAGCAAGCCCTGTCCTGCCTGCAAACCCCAGAAGGAGAGATGGGAGAGCTGCAATTGAGGTGAGATGAGAAGTCTGAGAGTAACTGGGCAGAAGGATCCATCCAGGGCTGTTCACAACAAAGCTGCACCAGGGTAAGGGCTGGAGGAGACCTTTTGGGAAGTGCTCCTACCCATTCATCCCCTTCTTGTGTCCTTCCTAAGGCATTTGGTGTTGGCCACTCCTGAGAGCAGAACACTGGTTGAGATGAAGTGGGTGGACTTGAGCCTGGAGCTGGAGGTTATGGTAGTGAGACAGAGAAAATTGGATTGCCTTTGATTTTTCTGGCTTTTTTCTGGTCTGTAGTGTTATGATCTCAGCTTTTTTCAGCCTTAAAACATCCGGAGAGGTAACAGGCTCCCACCACCGAGTCTCTGGGAAAGTGAGACTTACCAAACAAGCCTCTGAAAAAAAAGAATTTGGCTCCTTGTCCTCAAACCAGTGGAGAGTCCTCACTTTTGGCCCTCGAGGACCTGCGTTGTAGCCATGGACACCCATCACGCTATGGGAGAGCAGTGGTGTGTGTCCCAGCAGGGAGGGCTGTGGGGTGCAGCATTCACCCACCCTGTCCTGGGGAAGGTTCTGTTTTCTGAATCAGGTCGTCCAGCTGCCCTAGAACCAATGTAATTCCTTCTTAATGTTATTGACTGGGCTCAGGAGCATGGCAGGAGGGCTGTGGCTGACCAGGCAGCAAATTAACTGGAATCTCATTATCTAATAATTTATATGATGCCTATGTGTCTTTTGGCAAGATACCTTCATTAATAGAAGATGCCCTCTGTCCACCGACTATTTACATTACTGGTTTCCCAGGGACCACACGTGATGCTTCCCTTTTTAGTGACCTTCACAAAAGAGAGAAAAAAGTTCCTCCTTTCCCTTGATCTTTATAATGAATTTTGTTCCCTTCTGCTTTGCAAGAATTTCTTCCTCTGATTTAAAACACTACGGCCTTAAATTTCCCTCTATACTAGGGTAAATCAGGATTTGCTCCCCAGGTGTGACTTGTGTTACAACAGCTGCTGGGCAGCCCAAGAAAAATCTCTTGGGTTTGGTGGTCTCAGACTGCAGGACAAGAGCATGGTGTTGGTGGGCAAATGCCAGCACCCGGCTGAATGCCAGCCAGGAGCCATGACCAACATCTCACCTTCTTGCGTAGAAGCCCTCAGAGATGCTGCCTGGTCCCCTGACTACAGGCATGGTGCCACCACCACTTTGCCACCTCTCCCTCGTTCCAGCATGTGGCTTCACTCAGGGCAGTGCAAGGCATAGCCAGATGTCACCTCCCATGTCCTGGAAAGGAGGGTGGCATGTGGCAGGCTCTAGTGAGGACAAAGGCATCCTTGGGTGGCTTTGGCATGTTGTCCCCCTCTGATGAGCATCTCTGCTGCTCTGCTTTAGCTGGCAGCCAGCCTGCTGGACCTTCTTGCAGTTATATCTGTCCTCCTGTGGAGACAGTGACAGTAGCAGAGAGACCTGCTGGCTCCTCAGGATGCTTGAGACTAAGCTTCTTTGAGGTTTTTCCTAGCTGAGGAAAACAAAGGCTCATTAAATCCTTCTCCAAGCTCTGGTGACGCGGAGAGGTGACATCAATGATGTGACTCACACAACACCAGCAGAAAAGCAGCATCCGGGAGGGCAGGTTGGTGTTTTGTGCTGCCGGGAGGAGGGAGAGGACACCCTGCAGCCCTGTGTGGGTGTCTGGAGGCAGGGGCTGTGCCAGGTGTGCAGGCACTAGTTCCCTTATCCTCTTCTCCCTGGTGTCCTGCTCCTGCCTGGGGAAAAGCTCTGCTGTAGGTGTGGGAGCTGATGGGGGCCCACCTGGAGCCTCCTGCCATGGGGCTGGGAGCCCATTTTGTCACTGTGTTTTCATTCCACTGTGCCCACGGCAAGTTTGGGTCCATCTCCAGGTGGCAAAACTCCCCAGAGCTACTGCTCCCCCCCCTCCTGCACACAGCGGGGATGGCACTGCCAGCTCTGGGCATTGGCTCCTTCTCTTACATGAGGGACACGGCCAGCCCAGCCTGGAGAGAGCTTCCTGGTGAGGAAAGTTTGTGGATTTACAGCCCTTATGGCACGGATCATACCATGTGTACCCATCGACAGTATAATCCAAGTCCTACGGTCCTGGGGAGACCCATGTTGTTGTCACTTGTAGACAGGGGCTCAAACTGGCAGTTTCCCTGCTGCACATTGGGGGGCACGGGTTTTGTCCCAGCTTGGTTGGGAATTCATCAACTGTCACCAGTGAAGGGCAAAGCCTCCAGGGAGTGACAGGCAGGGACAAGCTGTTCCATTTCCATCCTCCCCCCTCGGATTGATTTGCAGAGCAGCATCACCCAGTCGAGTGTCTCCATTTCCTAGTGCTTGAGGGCTGCAATGAAAGCCTCTCCTGGAGAGATAAGGGTGCTCCAGAGCACCACGGCATCAGCGGTGCCAACTGGCACACGGCATGGTAATGAGGGCTGGAGAGCCAGCCCAGATGGAGAATGCTGAGGCTTCTCCTCACCCCGCGCCGCCAGAAGGACCCTCCTGGTCCCAGGAGGACCCTGTCTTTGCAGGACAAAGCGTCTCGTCCCTGTTGCACAACAGGATGCATCCCCCTGTTTAAGCACATGCTTTTCTTCCTTTTAGTTAAAGCTGGGAGGAGCGAGGGTAAGAGGGGGAAGCAGCAAAGTTTGGCTCATGTCCTCTGTTTCAGAGGATGGTGGGGGGAGAAGGCTGTAGCCCAGGTCCTGTCTGATCTCCCTTGTTGTTTCACCCTCTTTGAAGGATACAATATCCTTTGGAGCTTGAGTCAAAAGATGCTGTGATGGCTGACCGTGGTACCTGGGCACTGCCCATGCCAGCATCGCTGCTCCAGCCCAGGGCTTGGGGAAATGGTTGGACTAGATGATCTCCAGAGGTCCCTTCCAACCCCATGTCATTCTGTGATTCTGTGAAATGTCCAGATGGAGCTTTTCTGCCCCATGCCCCAGGGGTGCCCAGCACTGGTGCCTGCCTGGGGTTTGCTGGGTAAATGAAATGTACATTATGGCTCAGCTTGGCCTTTTGGAGCAATATGAACTGCACCCATAGGAGGATAGGACTTTTTCCTGGGTCAGTTATAATTAGGATCTATATTTATTAGTCTCACGCCCTCGATGGGTCACTGGCTCTGCTCTGGTGCTCTCTCTGCTCTTCTGCACTTTTAATTCTGTAACACCAACAAAAGGAGAGGATTAAACCAAAGTCAAAACCCTGCAATGCAGGAACCTACAGTTTTCTTGACCAATAGGAGAACCTGGTAGGGACCTAATCAAGGGCCCTTTGATGACTCTGAAAAGCCCCTTACAGGCACCTGGCTGCTCCGGGTCCCAGCCTGAGTCCCCCCTGATAAAGCCCTTTCTGCCCCCACTGTTCTCTGGCACCCAGTAGGAGCTGGTGGGTGCTTCCCAGGCATGAGGCAGGTGAGTTTGTTTAGTCCTGCTCTTATGGGATGCTCGTCTGTGTCCTCTTCTATGCCCTCGTAGATAGAGGGACTCCCACAGAGTGGATGAGAAGACAAACACTGACTTTCTAATCTTCAACAAGTGGAGACAGACTGGAAAGGGGCTAAAGAAACGGATAGAAGAGCAGCATGTAGGGGGAAGGATGGATGGGTGTTTGGGGTTGGGTGGTGGGAGAATGGCCAGGAATTTGGGTGGATGGATGGACAAATGGGGAGGAGATGGTGGTGCTACCAGGTCATTGGTCTTGGTTTCAGAGAGTGATTCCTCTGTGGTTCCCCCAGGCAATGAATGGTGGGTGGTTCCCAGGGTTTTAATGCCGGAGAGATGGTATGGGTCTGGTTTGCTGGGGGGTGCTGGTGCTCAGGCTGCCCCATGGATCCCACCGCTGCCAGCCTGGGTGCCAAATGGCTTTTTCACTTACTGACAGTGATCCCAGAAATGTGTGACACTTCTCCTGGGCTCTGCAGGAAGGGCCTGGGCACATGCCACACTCATTTACATTCTTCCTCTAATTAAAAGAACCAGGGCTTCTTTGCAGTGTGCACCTGGTCACAATCTGCTGGCTTGGTCCGGGACACAATTCCAGGGCAGGGTGGTGGTGGACAGGAATGGAAGGACTCTGTAAGAGCAGAGCTTGGCCGGTGCCTGAAGCAGAAGACAGAAGCTGCAAACAGCCGCCCTCCTGCCCTGCCTCCGAGCGAGATCCATTCATCTGCCTGTGGCAGAGGCTTCTCCCTACCTGTCTCCTCTCTCCCTGCCTCTGTGTGCCTTGAATATTGATGGAGGCCATCCCTCCCTGCCGCAGGATGCCTAGAGCCAGCTGACGCCAGGAGGATTTGCAAACACATGGAGCGAGGCCAGGAAGCACACGAGTATCTCCTGCCCCAAGCTGGGAAGATTTGTTCTCTGGGACCGGCACAGAGGGTGAGAGATGTGCTTTTCCTGCTTTCCCGTGGCAGAAGGGTTTATCATGGCACAGTTTGCACCTGGGGCTCTGGTGGGGATGTTTCCTGCAGACGATGCTGACGTGCAGAGGCCAGGGAATGAGCTGGGAGCTGTGTCCCGGGGGGATGCTCTGAGTTTGGCTCCAATTTGGGGTCTGTCTGCACCACACACTGCACTTGTGCCCTCGGCAGTGGTGTGACCACGTTGGCATGGTGCTGTGGCTGGGTGAAGGAGCCCACAGCACCCTGCCAGAGGTGGTGGTGGCTTCTTTTTCTGGCTCTAGCCCAGCACAATGCAGGACTTGCTGGTTTGAAAGGGCTTTGCCCGTCGTCAGTGTCAGCAGGGGTTAGATGTCAAAATATCTGGGCTTTATCTCTGTGCCTGAGCTTTCCTGTCAGTCCCTGAGCTTCTCACCCTCACCTCAGCATTGTGTCACCTGCCCCAAATGAGGGAACTAATGCATCAGGTCCTGTCTATCAGTTTTACTGAAAAACACCCCCCACCCAAAGTCTCAAATCTCCACAAAAATAAACAAACAACAAAAAAAACCACAACCCACCAATCATCTTTTCATCAGCCAATTGCATTTCTCCAGGCAGCAGTTTTGATCCCAGATGATGCCCTCCCTCTTCTGCACTTACATATCTGGGGATAGCCCGTGCTAATGAGAGAGGAGCTGTCTGGGACTAAATTTGGTGGCTTTGGTTTCATTCCTTTCTCTCTTCTTGTCCTCTCGTTTGGTTTAAGCATAAAGGAGTAGATAGTGTTTGACGGTCAATGATGTGGCTGGGGGACTTGAACTTGAGTTGGGATTGGGCTGGGCCATGAAGATGCTGTGAGGACAGGCTGAGAGAGCTGGGGGCATTCAGCCCAAAGAAGAGAAGGCTCCAGGGAGACCTTGGAGCCTCTTCCAGTCCCTCAAGGGGCTCCAGGAAAGCTGGGGAGGGACTCTGGATCAGAGAGGGGAGCCAGAGGAGGAGGAGGGGGAAGGTTTTGACACTGAAAGAGGGGAGATGGAGCTGAGATGTGGGGAAGAACTTGTTTGGTGTGAGGGTGGTGAGAGCCTGTCCCAGGTTGCCCCGAGAAGCTGTGGCTGCCCGATCCCTGGAGGGGTTGAAGGGCAGGTTGGAGGGGGCTTGGAGCAACGTTGTGTGGTGGCAGGTGTCCCTGCCCAGGGCAGGGGGTGGCACTGGATGGTCTTTAAAGTCCCTTCCAACTCTAACCATTCTGTGATTTTCCAAGCCACCAGGATGAGAGGCTGATCGGCAGGAAAAGCTGCCCCATAGGAGAAATGAGTCATTCTGAAGCACAGGGATGAATCTCTTATAGAGAGTGAGATTGAAACTCTAAGCTGGATGTGTGCTGATCCTTTGCTAAAGTCGGGGATGATGAGATTTACGTGTTGGCTGCAGGGTCTGACTGCCTCCACAGCAGGCACTTGAAGGCACAGTGTCCCTGGTGGGATGCTCTCTCCTGGTACAGGAGCGTATGAGGAACTCTTGCATCCAAAGGGAGCGGGTTACAAATTGCTGGCAACCTTCCTGCATCCCTGCTGCAAGGCAGGGGAGTGGGTGGGAGAGGGAGATGTGGAGAGGCAAAGCGTCTGAAGGTTTCAGCTGTACAGGAAGCTCTTTCCAGCTCGCTCGGGCAATTATCTGAGGCACAGCAGAAGGAAAGCTCGCCGGTCTGCAATTGTGTTTCCTCGGTGTGGAATTCTCCTCTGTGCAGCGGGAGAACTTTTAACTAGAGGGTTTTAGCAGAAAGGAAAGATCCTGATTTTTTTTTTTTCTGCAGAAATGGGGTTTGCGTTTATGAACCGTCATCCCTTGTTGGGAAATTATTTTGTCAACTGAGTAAACAGATAGGTCTAGGATGGCGACAGGAATTAACCTAAATCCAAATGCAGGGACATGATGCGGGGAAAGGAGATGCTGAATCAGAGAAATGACTGAAGAACTTAATATCCTCCCTGAGGTAGAACTGGAAATACGGGTATGACATTTATATTTTGCCACTGACCTAAAACGTTTCAAAGAACAGAGTCAGATCCACAGATTTGTAGGTTTTTTATGGTCATGAGTGTCTGGTTTGCCTGCCCAACACGGGCTGATTTTCACAAGAACTGCAAGCAATTCTCTCCCTCCAACTTCTCTGTTGCAAATTACCGACAATCAGCGCAAAAAATTTTTTTTGCAGTAGAATTGATGATGTTGGGAGGCTCGGAACTGGAACCCTACCGGTGATTTGGAGAGAGCTGGAAATTGCTTATGATCTCATGGTGTCAGGTGTCTCATTTACAATAAATAAATATAGAAAATACACCCCAGACAATCGCTGTCAGATACCGGGAGTCATCAGCCAGAGAGCTCCCTCGGAATTTGGTATTTCAGGTCAGCTGGTGTTAACTTATTGGAAACTGCAGGCAGATAAATATCAAGGACTCTGTGAGTCAGAGCTGCGGTATCCTGAAGACATTCAGTTGATCACATGGGGTTTGGGTCAGTCTGTAAATGAATAAATGAAGTGCAGAGGCGAGAAAAAAAAAAAAAAAAAGCAAGCCACTTTTCAAAATTTCCCATGAAATTAAAAAGCAAACCTTCCGCTGTTGTCTTTCACTTTCCCGTGAATATCAAAGGTGGGGAGCTGCGGCGGTGGGTTCAGAGGCCCCGGTGCTGCGCGTCCCTGGAAAGGGCAGGAAAGCTCATTTGCAGCCGTTGAAAATGGAAATGTAGAAATCCCACTTTGTTCCCGTTTGGCCCCGTGGGGCGGGAGATGAGATGCGCCGGCAGAAGTGCCGCTGGAGGCACCAAGGCGATATATCACTGCGTCTGGGCAATTTCAACCCCCATTAATTTGCAAACGTAAGCATTCATGGTGGAAAACCTGATTTGCGGGAACTCTGCTCGTCGAAGGGAAGAGAAAAGGGGACCGTCCAGCCTCCGTGCCCTGCCACAGCTAATCAGCGTGGCTCGAAATCTAGAGACCAAATCCTCGTGATGAAAGGCTGGTGGACGGCCTGTTGCCTCCGAACCAAAGCTCCCGCTGGCGCTAATTCCACTGACGTCAGTGCCCGCGTCCCCAGCAGAGAATTTGCTCCCCAGAATTATTCCGAGCAATTGTTTAGTGAATAATTCTGGATAATGAAAATGCGGAAGGGAGGAATTGGAAAGTTGTTCGCTGTCAGTTCACAAAAGAGGAGAAACGGAGGAATTTATCATGTCAATGGTTTGCCTATGAATTATTCACTCGCTTCACAAAAAAAAAAAAACAACAAACCATAAAAATCTCTTTTCCCCCCCCAACCACCCCAAGCCCTCCCCCCCATCTAAGATGAGGTTCGTTGGCTTTGTGGTAATGTGATTTTTGATGTGCTGGTTGCTGGTAGTGCCCCCCACCAGCTCCCGTGTGTTGAATTACACATCGCAGGCACCGCACGTGAGTCCCGCAGCGCGAGGGGAGGTCGTTCCACGGAGCGGCGAGGGGAAGTAAAACAGCGGTGTTAAAATCCAGGAATGATGCCAGAGAAGCTATAAACAACTGGAAAGGCTATTAACGGCGTCTAACCTGATGCTGCTGTACCAATAATGGGAGGAGACTATGCACCAGCAAGAAATGTTAAAGCCATGTTTTACCGTCTCCGTGCTCCTAAGCATCCATTTGGCAGCGGGAAGGGAAATGCCGTTGAAACGGGGTTCTTGGAGGGAGGTAGAAGGAATACGCTGTCGGGGAAGACGGGAGGTGAGGGAAGGTGGGATGGGAAAGGGCGAGGGGTTGTTTTCAGCTGCTGCCTCTGTGGTGTGCCTGCTTAAAACCTTAAATTGGAGGGTGGGCAGAGATGAGTTGAGCCTATGGTCTGGTCCCCTGGAGAAGGGGAAAGGGCAGCACTGCCCCTGGTGCACATCAGTGTTGAACCCATGTCCAACAGGACATGGAGCTGTTGGAGCAGGGCCAGAGGAGGACATGGAGATGCTGGAGCGCCTCTGCTGGGAGGACATTCAGCCTGGAGAAGAGAGGGCTCCGGGGAGACCTTAGAGCCCCTTCCAGTCCCTCAAGGGGCTCCAGGAAAGCTGGGGAGGGACTCTGGATCAGG
>JAOQGH010000009.1:5168926-5180610 GCA_025769975.1 Gallinago jamesoni
TCCCTGGAGACATTCAAGGTGCGGCTCGAGGAGGCCCTGGGCAACCTGGTCTCATTGGGGGTGTCCCTGCTGACTGCAGGGGGGGTCGGACTAGATGGCCTTTGAAGGTCCCTTCAGGCCCAGATGATTCTATGATTCTGTGACCCACTAGCCCATGACAAGGGGGTTTCCTTTCCAAGCCCAACCCATGGAAAGGCTCCTTTTAAAAGCAATGGAAACTAAACTGGTAACTGCTCTGAATATGGCTGTGCTTTCTCAGTGATGTTTCTCTCCTTATTTCGCTGTGCTTGTGCAGATTCCCCTCTCCGGGCCCCTCCTTGCTTTATGTCTCGGTGCTCCCAACTTTTGCCTTTGGTTCCCATCTTCCTCTCCAGGAGGGGCTGCATTTTTAGAGGTGATTTATGGCTGTGGGTGAGAGGGAACCAGTGGGAGCTGCCGGGATGGAGAGGGCTGCCTGATTTGCCGTGCTGATACGTAGGAGCCGAACGCACCCAGCGATGCCAGATGGTTGCTGTGTTATCTATCGCGGTGGATCTCTGAGCAGATGGATGCTACATAAACATTTCACAACTGTGGTATTATTATTGATGCAATTACTATTAATACTATTTATAAGTACTACATTAACACAAACAGAGCGCTGTAATAGTGAACGCAAAGCATACTTAGCATGATTGTTGGTCTAATAATTAATGACATCTATCAGTAATGCTATCTGTTATTACAACTAATGATGCAATGGCAACATGTCTTGATTTCCAAAGGAAGGAGGGTTTGGGAAAAGGTTCTTGTGATGAGTCAGAGCCCAGGGAAAGCTGTGGGAGTTGGAGGGGGTGCCCAGCTTCAGAGGAAATTGTCGTGGGAGACCAAAAACCTGGGGACATTAATAAATTGTGAATCTTGAGAGAGGAAATTTGGGGCTGTTGCATTCTGGCTGCGTACCAGCGATCTCTGAAATAGACTTTGCAGCTCTCTGGGCTCTGAATTCAAGGTGGCCAAAGCATCTGGGCTAGAGCAATTTGAAGAGCATGGTTTGTGCCTTAGTGCCAAAGAAAAAGCATTAATTGAGGGATCTCGGACCTGCTACTTGCCTGCTCTCTCATTTCAACTCTGCTTCCGACCTGCTGTGCGACTTTCCATAAATCTGTGCTTCCATCTGTCTTGTCTATTTTTATTGCAGTCTTTTTTTGGGGCCAGGCCTTGGCTCTGTGTCTGTGTGCAGCTCCTAGCACAACAGGGCGCCGAGTCTAATCAGGACCTCTAGATCCCATGACAACGCTGGTAATGAGATGACTCGAGATCCTGGTTGGAGCTCGGGGCTTGACGGTGGTCCAGGGGCAGGATTTGTCTGGCCTAACCTGAAACACTGATATGTGTTCAAGTCTGAGCTGGTTTCCAGGCCCAGTGTTTACCTTAGAGCTGACTGCAATATGAGATAATTTGTTGGGTTTGGGTTGGTTTGTTGTTTTTTTTTTTTGTTTTGTTTCTCCTCCATAAGGATTACCGGGAGAGCTGAAGGTGTATAACTTTGATTTAAGTGCTTAATTTATGCACAGGTTAGGGTGAATGAAACTCATCCAAAGTCTGGGATTGAGAAAGGGCCCATTTTTCCCTTAAGGTGTAAAACTCATACGATGAGTTTAAAAGTGACTAATTCTGCTGACACACAGAGGGAAAAACAAGCAAACAGGTCTTTAAAATACTTTTTTTTCCCAGTGTGTCATGCAGCAGCACGTCCTCTGGTGTGTGGAGCCCCAGGAGATGGAGAGGACTAAGCACAAGCTCTCAGTGGGGGAATGGGCATCCTTCGAATGCCATTGCACATCATGAAGCCCCGAAAGCTGCCTTGTACCAAGGCCTCTTCCTATCAGGGTTGTGCAGCCTTGGGACAGACCCCAGGAGAGGTGGTGGAGCTGCCATCCCTGGAGATATTCAGAAGTTGACTGCACAAGGTCCTGAGCTAATGTTGAAACTGGCTGATATTCCTCTGAGGAGCTCAGACTAGAGACCTCCAGAGGTCCCTTCAACCAAGAATTATTCTGTGATTCTCTGACATACGTAAAAACCCCTTTTTATAGGCACCTGGATGTTAAAGCATTCATATACCTTCAAAAAAATCAGGCCCAGAGTTTTCTTCTCCAATAGAGCTCTTTGAAAAACCCTGGCTAGCCTTTAGACAGTGTTTCCCATCTGTATACGTCAGACACAATAAGGGAGTTGGAGGTTCCTGCCCGATACAACAACATGAGAAAGATTCATGGTATGTGCTTTACCCCCCCATGAACTCCTTGGTTTCCTACTGCTTTGTTAATGTGCATTGATTATGTTCTGAGGAGTTTACTGCACTGTTAGAAAGTCATTTAGGGATTTATTGGGCTGGCTTTAAATACTGAGAATGAATCATTTCCCTGACCCTCTTGCCGTGTGCCTGAGTCTGATGCCCAAGCTCAGGATGGGGAGGCCAGAGGGGAAAATCCTCCCAGGAAACTTTATTTTGAAGGTAACAAATGGGTTAAACGCAGCTTGTTAGAGCACATCACTGCCAGGCTAAGAGTATACAGGAATCTCCTAATTTCCTCTTCCACCCTGCTTAATCAGAGATAATAATAGGATAGCAATAGGAATTCAAACCCAATGGTGATGAGTGTCGTGGAACAAAACCGGCTGCGCAGGCAAAGCCCAGCTCTTCGCACCAGTGACGGGGGATAAGGGGTTTTTCACTGAAGGATTTTCATTGAAGATCAATGGGACTTGGCTGTCTGCCTCCCATCATAAATTTGAATGTCTCTCCTTAGATTCAGACGATTATTGGTGAGACGTGTTGGCAGTTTCCCTTCAAACAGAAGGGGGATGTCGGAGATTTTCTTAGAATTTAGGATTTGGCTCAACCTGAATCATGGGATGGGCCATTAGCCAAGAAAAATGCATACCCTTTCTGGAAGGACCATTCATATTTTTGTACGGTTTTTTTTTTCCCGTTCTTGGTTTTTATTTATTTATTTTTTCATTTTATTTTATTTTTCCAGTGCATTGCTGCAGGACCATGCTTGTGATTTCCAGCTGACACAGTTGTAGCAGTAATAATAATAAATAATGGTGAGAGGCCGAGATGCACACTGGCAGGTTGGTTCCTCCCAGCACACAGGCCAAGCTGTGAAGTTCGGCTCCCCGTCTGACGGCTCCCAATGGTCTGGGGAGCCAACCTCAGAGCACAAACCAACCCTGGCATTTCTATTTGCTTTTGCCTTCAGACTTTTGCTGTGTTTGGAGCACGTGGAGTCCCCCTTTCCTACCAGTGGACCTCTCCACCAAGAAGTGCAGTGAAAACATGCAAACCTGGAACAACTGAGTGGAGCTCAGGTGAGTCCAACACCGTTGGAGATCATTTGGATGGCTCCTCATCCCTGTGCTAACACTGTTTTGGTGGCAGATCTGCTGTAATTGAGCCAGCTTAGGGTCTGCTCTAATTTACATCGTTTGGCTACAGCCCCCTTTATCCAGACAGTGAGCTTGGAAGCTCTCCTGCTCTGCCAGTCCAAAAATGCACACTTATGCCAACTGAAAACAGCTCCACAAAGGACTCAATAATGCCCTGCAAGAACCACCGCTCTCTGAGGCAGGGATTTCCTTTTAATGCAGACACCTCAGCTGCGAGTCCAGCGCTGGGGAGGTGAGTTCCCCCTTCCTTCCACCCCACAGAGACCTGGGCTGCATCCAGGAACGGGGATCAACCCGAACAGACTTGCGGAGAAAGGACAAGGCAAGTCTAATCCAGCTTTTCCACTGTGAAGGAGACAACTTTTAGCAGCAGAAAAAAAGAAAAATAAAATCCAAACCTCAATAAGGGCTTAAAATAAGCCAAGTAAGGCCAGCAGCATTAGGAGAAGCTTTAGCCCCCCAGCTTTAAGAGCTCTGGGTCCCTCATATCTCACCACCTTGCGGTCCTGCAGGAGAGGAGCACATCTCACCGCAGAGCAGGATGGTTTTTGGGTGCCATTGGAGAAGCTCTGACCCACAAAGGTTGGAGAGCAGCAGCCAATCTACAATCTCAGGAGAATTCAAGGATAAAAAGGAGTTTGTTCCTCCGGAGGGGTGAGTTCAGGAGGGCTTTCCTGGAAAAAGGCAGTTTGGTGATGATGGATCAGCTCTCAACCTTTTTGCAGGTGGGAAGCGCTACGTATCTGGGAGATGGTCTGTGTATCTGGGAGATGGTCCTCTCTGCTGCGAAAGCTGTAGCTGGCAGAGACGTTTACATCTCTCCTTCCATCCCATCTGAGCAAATAACCCCTCTCAGAGCCAGAGAGGGACATATGGAAGGGACAGCACAAGATTTACCCAGGGCCAGTGCTCAGCGTGGCGAGGAGCACGGGGAAGGGCTGGGGGCCAGGCTCTCAGCTGCTATAAATTAACATCACTCCATCAATGTCAGGAAACACATGCTGGATTATACCAGCCCTTTGGCTGCAGGTCCTGAGGCCCCGCTCGGGTACTGGCAGCTGAACGCTGCCTCCACGTTTCTGGAGCTGGGGAGCCTGTAAAGGGTTTCGTGCATCCCCCTCGGTGCCTGCATTTGGAAAACACTGGCCCAGTGCTTTAAAACAGATGCTTTAGTCCGGGGAGGGCCAAGCTTGAGGTGAGGTCATGGGATACATTGAATTTGAGCGAGATTTTTCCATGAGAACATCCTTGTTCTACCGGGTGTCTGTAAAAATCGAGATTTCTGCAAATTATCTCCCCCTGTAAGTGTCAATTTTGTTGGGAGTGTTCATTTCTTTTCTTCAGGAGAGGAAGAATGAAACACTTCCCTCCAGGCTGATGTTAAACTGTTTTGTCTGAGTTGCCACAAGTGGAGCTTTCTGGGTAAAAATTGTCACCTGGAATGTTTCTGACAGAAAAATCAGAATGGATTTAGTCAAAGTATTTTGCAAATTCCTGTTGAATTGTGACAACGAACAAAGAAACCTCTGCACAACACCTGGCATTCTGCCTTTCGGTGTTTTTACAATGAAATGAGCCTTAATTCAGAAGGACTCTTTTTTTTTTTTTTTGTTTGACACTTACTGCCTTTTCGCTAAAACACACACACACACATATATATTAAAAAAAAAAATTGCATCTTTTCAATCTACAGAATAGATTTTATTCCTATAAAAATAGTTTTCACCTCATTATTTATACAGCAGCCAAATGAGAATGCAGGTATTCACGTGCCCCAAAGGAGATGCTCAAGACCACGACCCCCTCCTTGGCCCGAGGACCACGATGGACTATTTTTCCCCTGTGCCTCGGACTCCCGGGTGCCAGCCCAGCCTTGGTGCCTGTCCCACAGCTCTCCCGGGAGGAACGGCAGCGTGGGCAGAGGCAGGTTGATGTCTTGCTCTGCCAAAACGAGCTGTTTTGACATATCCGAATGGAAATTGCATGGGATTCCACTTCTGCCATCCTTTCCCCACATATTTTGAATTTTCTGTCCTCCTTTGGGACAAGCATGTGTCAAAACATCAGGTTTGGATTTTTATGGCCTCTTGTCTCCCAGTGGCTCTGACGATGCCCTGATTTGCTCCCTTGTATCGCCCAGGGTTGAGAGATCAGGTGCACTTTGCACTGCAGGGAGACAGACAGCATCGCTCCTGGCTCCTCAACGCTCCTGGGAGAGCTTCTTCCACTCCAGACTGGAAATTGACTTCACTGATTTATTGAAAGCAAGAGCTCTGCAGTCATCCCCCCAGCCCTGCTTCCAGCTGCCTGGTCCAACATCTGCTGCCTGGAAAAGGTTGGGGAAAAACAACTGCCCAAGCAAACCCCTGTGCAAATCCACCAGGAGGACGGGATGAGGAACTGGGACAGGTCTTCCTTGGGTGGCTTTGGCTTGAATTGGTCCACCTCCATGGCAGGGTGTGTGTGAAAGCCCCCAGCTCACCACCAAGGGCAGAAAACCCATTTCTTCCAAAGAAACTTTCCTACACAGTTTACCTTTGTCCCCCAGTTAAACATAGGGCCTTGAAAAGTCCACACCACGACATCAAGTTCCCCAAATTAATTTCTTTTCAAGCTGGGTGGAGGTAGCTGCTGGGAGAGCTGCCTGACCTGGATTTCCACTCTCCCTTGGCTGGGGAGTTTTGCTCTGCTGATGCCTAATTACATCCAGGCAAATGTTATTCGCGGAGCTGGGCTCCAATCTCAGCTTCTAAATAAAGCCATTTGCGGGGTGTGGGGGGAAGAGGAATGAGCGGCCACAGGACCATTAACGCTGGCATGGGAGTTAATGAGTCCTGAAGAAATCCCGCATTTCGCTGGCTGCTTGGCAGAGTGGACCTGCTTGTAAGAGGGGTCTATCGAGCTGCGTCCTCTCCCTCCTCTTTGTAAAGTTACTTAATATTTTATGAACATCTATAGGGCAAAGCATTAGCTTCCTTCTCCGCACCAGCCCTTGATAACTTACTTGCCATTTTTATTGCGCACTAAATGCTTTTATGGGAGTGATTGTGAAACCTTTAGAGGTGCTTCCAGTGCAAGCTTTGTCCATGTCCCCTCGATACGGTGACAGCCAGCAGTGGGGTGTGTGGCTCAGTGGTGTATCTCTCCCTTTATGTTACAGGTGCCACCTAAAAGTCTCCGATGGGCACCCCATTCAGCTGCCACCATGTGAAAGCTGAGAAGTCCCTGCTCCAAGGTGCTGCCGGGGTTGGGTCTGGAGTTGCTTGCGTGGAGGCTGCGATAGGTGGGGGAAGATGTGGTGTTTGCTAGATGTGAGCTTGTGTTTGCTCAGGAAAGGTTTGCCGTCGTAGGGGCAGCGTTAACAGGGATGATGGATGCGCACAGCAGTGAGTCCTGACACCTCCGAAACCACAACAGCCAGGGGAGAGCTGCTCTGGGGTACCCGTGGCGTCTCTGCTTCCTCCTAAATGAATCCCAAATTGGCAGTGATGTAAAAGGGAGGGAGGCAGGGATTTTTCTGGTTGTGACCCCCTGTGTCTGCGAGGTTATTTTGGCACTTTGCAGGGAGACCTGTTTCTGCTACTGCTTCGTCTTTCAGGTCTTTGTGATCCACTGGGCTGTGCTCTGAAATCACAGGTGGGGGAAGAGGGTTGTGATGGAGGAATGGACCGGCACAAATGCAAACGCCAACATCTGCCTTTAATGCTGGAAGATAACTTCTTTGATTGTTCATCTGTCTTTGACTTCACTTTCCAGCTGCAGGGAGGCATGGCAGGCAGGAGCCGCCGGGGAAAGAGAAGCTCCAAGAGAATACTAACAGACCGTGGGAGCGTTGAGAATGGTTTTTAAAATATACAAACTCAGGTATTCACACTGGAAATGTCATCCTAAGCGTCACTGTGTTTCTGTTTAATACTGAGAGTGATGTGTACCAAAACCCATGTCCCCTTGCTTCCCCCTATCGCCTGCAAGACCTTGCTGGGAAAGGGGAGGCAGAAGAAGACCTGAGCCTGCGAGGATGGGGCCCAGCGCCCAGCTTCTGGGCTCTTGTGGATGCTATACCCCAAATTTGGCACAGAATTCGGCACTGAAGGGTATATGAGCAGAGCTAGAATCCTATGAAAAAGCCAATTTGCTGAGAGGGACCCCAACTGCTTATTGTAGCTGGCAAAACCTTCCACAGCACCTCAGGGGAGACACAAGCTTGAAATCTTAATTAAAAAGCAGAAACCAGGGTTTCATGCTAGGCTGATATTGTGACTCTCTTCTCTTTATGGACAATTCTTATGCAAGCTCCTACTGTGTCTGTGGAATTGCTAATTTAAAGGAAACTACAGATTTGTGCGGTGCAGGGCCTGTGTCAGCAGTGTTTAACATCAGGAGAACGGAGGTGTGTGCTGATCCCTGTCGTTGTTAGGAACTTTCTTTTTAATTTCTCCCAAGCCTTCCTTTCTTGTCTTCTACTTCAGAAACCACCCAAAGGATCGTCGTCACCGTCTGGTGTGTGTGGAGAGAGCACCGGTAAAACAAAGCATCACCATTCAGCACTAAAATGATGTTTGTGGCCAAATCGTGACAAGGTCTGTCTCAGCGAAAGGTACCACGAGTAGGTTGAAGCCTCCTTTGGAAATTCCCAGGGGGAAGGGGACAGAGTTTTTGGACAAAAGCAAAAGCATCTCTGATGAGAAGGCTAGGAATAGCACTAGAGAGACTCGTGATTTATTTCTTTTTACCTTTTTTTACCTTTCCACCAGGTACAAGCCTGGTGCAAGCCTTGGAAATCCAGGTTGGTTTTGTCAAATCTGAGCCAGTCTCTAACCAGCCTGATGTGACTGAGCTGTCCCCTCTCCAGCTGAAAATGGACTGAGCATTCCAGCTTCTAGAGAGGATTTGTTTTCTCTTCATGTCTTATTAGGCATGTGAGAGCTCCTCTGTTGATGCAGGACTTTGAAAAAATGTAACTTCATTGCTTTAGTTTCTCCATTTCTGGAAGAAAATAAAATCTTCTGTCCCATTAGATCAGTGGATGGGAAGAGATTTAGAAGGAAGCTGATAGCGATGGAAAAGCTTAAGAGGCCTGAAAGTGCAGTTATTTGTGATGGTCCTAATAGGAACACCCCCAGAATTAGGGAGATTTTAGGGACAGGCTGTACCTTATGGAGTTGGATGGACCTGGGGAGAGCATAAGCTCTTTTGTGGATCCCTTGGCCACCCGGACCCTGCCACACACCAGCCTTTGCTCAGGCATGACTTGCACTTCCTCGCAGAGATTGAAGAAAGATTTGAGTTCAGAATGATGCCAGCGACAGATGAAATTCAAGATAACTTTATCTCTCCCTTTACGGAGGAAGGACTTTTTCAGACAACACCTAATTCAATTGTGAAACTCATTGTTGGGGCCAGTGGAGCCCGAGAGCAGAAATGGGTCTGAAAAGTCATTAGACAAATATGTACGGAAAAGGGCCATCAAGGGCTTTTAAATACAGGTTACTTACAGATATATCTTTGGCTCAGGAAGGCCCCGAGCTGCAGATTGTCAGGATTGGGAAGGGTTTATGGCCACATACTTGTCCTGTTCCCACGCTGGACGTACAGGAGACTGGCCTAGATCTGGTCCAGGAAACTCTTCTTATACCCGTAACACAAGTTGGCTCTGCAAAATGACTAGAGATCGGGCAAAATGGGAGCTGGAAGAAAATTCAGATTGGATCTGACTTTGTTTCTAGTTCCTTGTGGGAAGGCAGGGTTGGGACGCAATTTGGGTTTTTTCCCCTTGTTCCAGTGATGCTCAAACTTCATCCCTGTGATCCGGCTGTGAGGATACAGCCCTCACGTTTGCAAAAGCTGCAAATCACAGCATCTCAGAATGATATGGGGTTGAAAGGGACCTCTGGAGATCATCTGGTCCAAATCAGTGGGTGGAAGAGAAAGCGACGCCTTCAGCGGGGCTCGTGGGCACGGGGCTGCGTGGGTTTTCTCTGGAGACTCTTGGTCACAGGGGCCCAGGAGAACTCGAGCATCTCCAGGCTGCAAAGAGAGCGAGAAGACGGGCACGGGCTGGTGTTAGGTACTTGTGCTCGTAATGCCGTTTCCAGACAGAACAGGCCAGCGGTGAAGTAGGTTGATGGATTAGTCTATCATCTCAGTGAAGCGAGGTTTGCGTCTGCCTAAGGGCATGGCTGTAAATGAGCCCCTAATGGATTCTGCTCCTAAAACTTCCCTGTAATACAGAAATAGCTGCATCCTTTAGAAGTGGGAAAGGAGGGGGGCTGAGATAGGCTTCAAGTTACCCTGGAGGGAAGGGATGTTGGAGCCCCAAGGTGGTTTGGATGGGAAGCAAAACCTCTGCTGAAGCAGCCTGGGTGATGCTGAGACTGGTTAGAGACTGTGAAAGGGGAGACGTGGGCATCCCCCCTCCCTCTCTCCCAAACTCTTCTTGCTCGTATTGCTGCTGCCATAATGGATTGGGATGGAGAGTGTACCTTCCCCTGCTCCTGTCTCCCCACCCTCCTCCCCCTGCACCTCAGGAGCCCCCAGTTTGGCTCAGATACGGGATGGGAAGAGGCGGGTGGACTTTCCACGGAGGGGAATCATGTTCTTTGCCAGCCAGGATGCTGCTCTGCCTTGGCTCCCTCCTGCACAGCCACCTCTGCATCCCCTCCCCGTTCCAGCAGCCCTTGCTCTCCTGCTGGGATAAACAGAAGGAGACGCGGGGCTGCTATTTCCTCGGTGTGGCTGAGGGCTCCACGAGGCTAATAGTGTCACACTGTTCCTCCATGTCTTCAAAAAACCCAAACAAATAAACAATAAATGACGTCTGCTCCCCGATGATTTTAGCTTCTCAAAGTTTTTTTTTTTTTTTTCTTTTCTTCTGGTTTTGCAGCTCCTGGATGGATGGAGATGATCCTGAGCGTGCGAAGGACCCAGCCTGGGAAACACCAGCAGAGACGGTGGAGGCTGATGGAAGAAAAGGTACAGGGTGGTGGAGGCAAGTCCCTGTGCTGGGGGATGGCTCGTGGTGGGTCTGGTCTTGTGCCTGGTGTTGGTCCCTCAAAATAAAGATGGTGTACATGTGGGTATTTTTTGCTGCCTTTTTTATCTGCAAATCTCAAAATCCATCCTTAGGAAAGTGCAAACCCCTCCATTGTAAGGGCTCAAACCCACCCAGGGCAGAGCAGGGACCCAAACCACCAGGTCTTGGTCATCTCTCCGGTGAAGCTCAGAGTTTCTTGCCTGCCCATATGAAGCCAGTAATGTCCATCCCTGGCAGAGCCCGAACCTGCTGAACAGACCCTGGCTCAGAATGTCTGAGCCATTCTGGCCACCTGGGGCTGAGGGGTGGTGTTGGTGCCCAGAGCATCACAGAAATGCCATATCTCCCCTGGCAACACTCGTCATCTCAACTTAGCTCACAGCCTTGGTCCATCAAGCCCTGAGAACTAAGTGAAAGGGAAGTGTAAACCTTGGCAAGGTGCTGGCTGGGATTCAGGGCACATTAATGATGAGAATTCCCATAGAAGCCTGCCTGGGTGACATGACACGGGTGACAACCCATGTGTGTGGTGACGGTCCTGGTGCCACACTGCACACCCAACAGGGCAGCGATGCCACCAGAGTCTCTGCCAGGAGCTGGGACCTGCCAGGAGCCATCGGGTCTCCACCGACAGTCTGGTTCCTGCTGCCAAATAACCTGCGAGTGGGTAGAGAAATGCCACCGAGGCAGAAAACACCCCCTCAGTGTTTGCAGGGTCTGTGTTGTTACCAAAATGCAGTTTGCTCCCTCTCATACTTGCTCGGTCTCACCCCAAAGGAGAGCAGGGCAGCAGGAAAAGCTGGGCTCCACCCCAGCATCTCCCAAGCTTGGGTTAAGACGAGCACGTGTTGATGTTTGAGATGGAGAAGGGTGGAAGGGGTCCATGCCAAGCTGACAGAGGCAGACCCAGCCCTGAAAAGCCCCAAGATGCAGGTGGTGTGGGGAGAAGGACTTTGGAACTGCCATCTCCACCTGGCAGAGGGGTTCAGAGCAGCAGGGAAACGCGGAGCCACTGCAGCAATGCCCTCTCGTGGGGACTCCTTCAGTCTTGAGCTCAACCCACTCCTGGAACAAGCCGGAGCTTTGGGATGCTCCAACTTACATAAACTTCATTTGTGAGGGGCTAGTTTCTTTTTATTTATATTTTTTTTTTCCTTTTGCCAACACACCTGTCAGTCAGGGTTGTGATTTTATTTATTTTTCCAACGCCCCC
>JAOQGH010000009.1:5223411-5233696 GCA_025769975.1 Gallinago jamesoni
GAGGGGTTCAAGGGCAGGTTGGAGGGGGCTTGGAGCAACGTGGTGTGGTGGGAGGTGTCCCTGCCCAGGGCAGAGGGGTATCACTGGATGGTCTTTAAGGTCCCTTCCAACCCAAGCCATTCTGTGATTCTATGATTCTGTGATCACGAGTACATTTCAACCTGTTTGGTTCTTGGAGGGGTTGGGATAGGACCAAGTTGCTTTGAATCAAACAGGAAAAGATAGTAAAAAAAAAAAGGGAGAAGTCCCAGACTTCGACATCATATTCATCGTGTAGTTACTTGCCCTTCCAGGTGAAGAGTTTTGCTCCTGCTGGTGTTATTAATCCTTTTTGAAATGTTGTTTTCTTTGTTTTCTTTAAGAAGGTCAAACTCTAAATGACAAATGCCACAGCAAACGTAATGTGAAAAATTAATTTTGAAAATAGAAAACAAATGTAATTTTTGGAACTTGTCCAGCATTTTCATCTGCCAAAGCAGCTGAATCCATCCTGATCTGAATTCAATGAAGAGTTTCCGTTCCAATGTCTGGCTTTTGCAGAGGCTTTTTGTTAAGTAAATCGCAAATTGTTGTGTGTCTGCTGCATCGACCATGCCCTGCTTGAGAATGCAATGCAAAAGCTCCTGAAATTGGGAAAGATCTTCTTAGTCAAACCACAACAACTTGTTGAGGTCTTGCTCAGCTTTTATGGTGTCCATAAGTTAGATGTGCAATTCCCAGTGGTGATTTAGGTCCACCTGTCTTGTCCCTTCCTACGCTCCAACGTAACCATATGTTTTAGGATGGGAGAAATCCTCCCTCTGAAGGTGCTGGTCTCTGCTGAGCCAGAGCATCCCAGTAGCTGTTGATATTGCAGACCAGCCCAGTTCTTCAGATGCTCTGACCCAGCTGGATATGCACCAGCTCCGTGCTAGAAGTCCAGTTTGCCCTGCCATGCCGCAGAGGGTCAAGGTGTTCCTTAATGGCTTAGTGAATCCTTTGGTGCCCATGCCATGAAGGACCTGCCTACTCCCTTCCACAGCCCCAAAGAGTAAGTGAAATGATACGATGAACCATATTACATTTGCATCTGGCTCAAAGGGAACATAACAGCATTAGGTAGCCCTGGTGCTCATTAAACGCCTCTGACTAGGAGGATGTAATGAACCAGTTTTATTACAATAGTAATTTCTTCCTATCACATTTGGTGGTTATATGTTCATGGGGGATGCGGGGAAGGGAGGAAGATCAGTACAGACCAGTGCATTAAGATATATTGCGTGTGGAAAAGACGACACCAGAGTGTGTGGCTGATAGATAGGAGAGAGGCGAGGCAGAGAGCAGAATATCCCCAAGTCCATCATAACACTGTCAAACTGACCTTTAAAAAAAAAAAATATATATATGAACAATAAAAAGGGGACCCTCTGTTCTTGGCTTCTGCAGCATCAGCAGCTTCAAAGTTGGTTTAATGAACCACGGAGACCTCATGGGCAAAGCTGGCAGTCAGGCACCTCGAGCCACGCTTGCTCACTATGGCACAGCCTGAAAAAGGGTAGGAAGAGGGAAATCTATGAAGATACAGCCTGAAAAGGCACCTGGCAGGTTCTTCTTCTCTATCTTCCAGTCTGGTTGTAACCAAGGTAGTTTTATGAATTTGTACAAAGAGATAATCTATGATTAATAGCCATTTTAATAAATGGCTAATCAATTTATATGGGTTGCTATAGAGTCCAGGTTGATTATATCCATGGCTTATAGCCATCTTTTAATACCTTCCACTGATGTGCTTATAATAATCTGTAACATCCGCTACTGCTGTCGGTAACTCATTTAAAACAACCGTTAGTAGTTTTTTTAAACCTGCTAAAAGCAGAGAGTGAGTAAATATGCCTTAATACCTGTAAGTCACGTGGCCTTCCATGGTTGCAAATTTGGGGCCAAATCAATGTCCATCAAAGGCAAGGAAGGGCTCCCGCGGCTTGAAAAAGAAGCTGGAAGAGGGATATAATTGTAAGAAAGGTAATAGTGAGACAGACTTGAGTCCTGTGTTGTCTGAAAGAGACCAGAAGAGGATGTTTGGGAGGGAGGGCACAGGAAAGACTGCAGCCAGATCCCCCTCCTCCTTGGTCTTTCTGTCTGCCCTGCAGCAATTACAGTGCCAAGTGTTTGCAGGGAACCAGAGGTTGCTCTTGAGTCTCATGTTCAATAGTCACAGGTGGATTTAGCCTGATGAACATCTCTTCCTCCTCCTTTCACAGAACCACAGAGCAGCTGGGGCTGGAAGGGACCTCCAGAGGTCTTCTGGTCCCAGCCCCTGCTCAAGCAGGGCCTCTTCGCTTGAGGTGATTAAAGAGTCACCCTTTAACCTATTTTTCCTCTCACCCTGCACATGAAAAACACAATTGCTAACAATTAAATTACTCGACACATACAAATATATGGAAAATGTCTTTCTGAGAAATCCAAACTTTGGCTACCATCTTCCTGGAGTGGCTTAGGTGGCATTTGGCTGCTTGGATGTCCCAGCTGGCACCCAGCTGCCCCCATCAGGACACCCCTGCTGTGCCTGGGGCTGTGTCCCTCCAGCCTGTAAGCACAGCTATTTTCCAAAGAAGTAAGAGGATTTTCACGTTCAAATTGATCCCTTAGACAGCCTAGGCCAGAATTTCTGCTGTTTTCCAGCACCTCTGTTTTCAAAGCCATCATGACAATAGAGAATAATGATAAATTAAAAAAGTGAAGCAAACTGTGAGCAAATCCCACAGCTGGTAGGTTTTGCTTTTTTGATACTAACTTTTTTTTTTTTTTCTTTCTGACTTGACTCACACAACTCTTTGGAAGAAGCCCCGTTTGCTAAATATAGACTGAAACCTGTAGCTGCCTGGAAAGAGAACTGTGGTGATTTCTGAAAAACTCAAGCCTATAAAAGCTGACACACAGCCCCAGCCCCTCACTCTCTGTAAAAACCATCTCCTCGTGGATTTATTAGTCTTTAAGCAACAGCAGTTGGTCTGAAAAGAAAATGTATTTAACCTTTCTTTTTAATTGTTGCACTGTTAACCTGTCAGTTCTACACGGGGCTGTTAATAATTCCACTTTAAACGTCTCAAAAGGAACTTTCATGTTTAAATATTAAACATTAAAACTTGGGTACAGTTAGGAAAGAATTGATGCAGCACTTTCAGTGGTAATGTGGCTCCATCCAAAGTCTGTTGGAGAACCTGGGAATTGTCACACTGAATTAAACAAGCCCAGACACGGAGTAGGCTGCAAATCCTGATCCTGGGGTCAAACCCTCGGAGCTTTAAACAGGGAGAATAATATGGGTTTAGCCTTGGAAAGGACTGACTTAGACCTTTAGAGTGGGGCTTTATCTTCACCTTAAGGTAAGATGCACATTAAGCCGGAGAATTAATTAATTTGGCTCAGTTAACTAGCTGCCGCAAAATAGAAGCGAACACAAAGCAACCGGGTTTCTAAGGAGGTTTCAGCTTGGAATCAACTCCAAGCTTCTTTGCAGACATCTGTCCTTCATTAAAAGCCATATTGGATTTGCTTTTGCTGCAACTTTAAGCCTAATCCACCTCTTTTTTTTTTGCAAATATACCTTGACATCTACCTTAACATTTGTTTTCGTGTCAGTCAGCCCACAGAGCAGGTAACTCCAGCGTGGGCAGGAGGGGACAGGGACCTTCTCACTCTGTTATGGGATGGTTTGAGCAGCCACTTGGGAACCCACCAAACCTCACCAAGATTGCCACCAGCTGTGGGCACAGGCATACACTGGTGCCCCACAACACCCCAGGAGTGCTCTACGATATGTCATGAAATCAGAATTTGAACATAAATCCCTCCATGGCTTGAGAACAGCAAGGTGAGAGGGTGGTTAGGCTCCTGCTGGGTCATGGCCTGAGCTGGTTGCATCCAGGGCTGATGCTTAGGGCTGTGGATTTCTAGATCTCCTTGTGGACAGTTGCCCTCTCCAAAGGAGAGGTAAATACTTAACTAGGATGGAGAGATGGAGTGTGTAACTTGGGCACCCAGGTGGGAAAATAGGGTTACAGATCCTTAATCTAAAGGGTGCCACATGCCCTTTGTTCCTTTTTCTTTTTGCTGGCAGGGCTGGAAAGGTTAATTACATTGCCCAAGGTCACGCCGAGCTTTGTTGCAAGGGTAATATGTTGAAAGGTCTTATGTGAGTGCTCCATCACAGGGTGACCCACCTCAGCCCCTCCTATCTCCTGCCCAGTGGGAGAAGAGCCTGCAGGAACTGAAGTCTTAAAAAAAGCTTATCCCTGATACCTCTGCTGCATAGCTTGGACCTAACCATAGCAATAAAATGACATCTTTTCTGGCAACTGTCCTGTACCCTTAAAACTAAAGGTATTTTCCAGGACTGAGAAACTCACTGGGAGTGTTGCAAGGGCAGGGTGGGAGCTGTTACACTGCTGGAGAAGATCACAGCAGAAATCACAGCTGTGCTGGGAAGCCAGATCTGTAGTGTCACCACCGAGCTACAGCAGAAGCATGACACACGGATGTATCCTTAATTAACAAGCATTTCCACCCTGATATACTGAGAGACCTCACCTCATGGTGTGTCTGCACCGTGAAGGACTGCAGCGAGGTGGTACCAAAGCTGCCTTCTCCTGCTTGCGGCTGCCTGCTGTGCTTTGGGGAGCACATCCAACGCACATCCCCATTTCCAGTCCCACCTTACAGGTGTTTAGACCAAGACCTTGTCTCATTTCCCAGCCTTGCATCAGATTTCCCTGGTTGGCGTAAGCAGCTTCTTTCTGAGTGTTGCTTGCCACCAGCGATGTGCATCCATAGGCCACTGCAGAGCTGCATCGCAGCCCTGGTCACTGGAGCTGCTGGTCTGGTTTGTGCTTTGCTGGTGCAAGCACAAAGTAGTGGAAAGCTCTGCTGACGACTGTTTTTTTGTTGAGTAGAAGCCCATGCTAAGTCAGACATGGACTCCTGAGCTTGTAACACCTTCTTGGCACTGCTCGTACCATCTGCTGTATCTAGAGACATTCTCCTCCAGCAGAAAGACATCCCAGGCTGGGTCACACAGCAGGCAGCTCTCTCTCCCCTTTTCAGTAAGGATATTTGTGAAGCCTGTAGGCTCTTCTCTTGCTGGGCAGGAGATAAGAAAGGCTGAGATGGGTCACCCTGATGCCACCTCCATACTTCCCTCAGCAGGAGCCCTCCAACAACCCAACAGTTGGCAGCCTCCGTGAGCTCTGCTTGACCCCCACCAAACCCAGGGACAAACTCCCAGAGACTCTATGAGTTTGTCCAGGACATCACAATCTGTTTGTATGGGTCAGAAAAGCAGGAGGGAGGTGGAGGGGGGTGGATAACCACATCCATGTCACGTCTTGGCCTTTTCAGTTGCTCGCAGCAACCTGGGATGCCACAGGGCAAATTTGGTGGTTCTGTCTAAAGCAGCATAATTCAAAGCCTCTCAGGTTTGCTAAGGCTCCCTGGGCACTTCTTACCCCCTCTCTGCCGATGCATAAAGCCATCTAAATAAGTGTAATTTATGCACCAAATAAAAGGTGCAAGTTAAAATAACTTCCAGCCTAAAATAGCCTCTAAGTGGAGAAAGAGAGAGAGAAAGGGGAGTCTTAACTTTATGCCACATAGAGCATCATCTCTGAATTTGGCCCTGGGCCTCAAAGCTTTTAAAAGATAAAGAGTGGTTTTAGTTTGGAGGAGGTCATACACTGCTCTGTGCACCTCTCCAGGACCTTGTGAGTGAGTCCTGGCCCAAGCAAGGCAGGGACAAGGAAGCCGAGGAGCGAAGCTGGCTGGGAGAAGCAGCGCTTGGTGCTGAAGAGCCTGATTTTCCACAGCTGGTTCCTCCCCTGCCTGTTCCCACCTCTGCAAAACAGAGATAAATCAAGGCCATTCCACGCGGTACCCAGTGAACATGAGTACACGCGCCGAGTGAGGAAGCAACATCCCCTTTTCATCTCACTCGTTAAACCCATCCCAGCTGACTGTCTTTTTTGCACTTCAATGCTCCCTTTATGCCCAGGACAAGTTGTTTTCCATCCAGGTGGCTCCCGCTGCATCAGGAACACGTGGATTTATTGCTATTGATGCTTTGCTGTGACCTGAATATTTCCGAAGCCCGTGTCGTCCTGCCTAGTGCGCACTTAGTGCTTAATTGTCACTAAATATGCTTAATTGTCACTAAATATTGATAGCCCATGACCTGTCTGCAACCTGCACCAGTCAATAACGCCGTGACGAAGGCTGGCACGGTGAATGCCATTGCTGATGCTGTGCTGATAACATTATGCGCCTGTGACATGTGAATCAACCTCAGGGTGAGTTAGCTGATTTAGAATATAATGAATAAATATCCCTGGGTTTGAAGAGGGGATGCTGTCAAAGGCTTTCTAAAAATAGGTGGTAATTGGCTTTGTATTAGGCTTATTACTGCCTGTGACGGTCTCCTAGAAGTTTTGAAACCACAGCTTCCTCCCCAGGCGCATCCCTGCACTCTGGAGCCAGTCTCTGTCCCAGCTGCAAATGCCCAGCAGAAGATGATCTGTGGGCAATGCCCTGGGATTGCCTCCACATGGGAAGAACACAAAACTCCTTGCATACTTTTCTGGAAGCACTGTCCTCTGGTGTTTGGGGCCCTTGTTTGGTTGGGGATAGCTCTGAAGGGTCCAGATGAGGAACATAAATCCCAGGAGGATTTACCCACCCTTTTATTGATGGCAGTGAGCTGGCTGCTCTGGTTCTCAGCATGAACTCCAACACTTCCAGAACTTTTCCTGCTAGGTACCTTCGCTTTGGAAGACAAATCTGGCTGAAGTGTTTGCGCTAAGGGTTCCAGATCAGCTCTGAAAATGATCTGATCTCCTGTGCCCAGAAAAGCTTGGACTAAAGGAGCAGCGCTGCCCTGTCCCTTCGGAGCAGGTTCTCTGGCACCTCCTGGAGAAGTCATGCTGTGCAGAACTCAACTCCCTGGTGCAGTCACTGCCTTGGTGCTATAGTTAGAGAAAACATCTCACAGTCAAGGCTAATTCAGTGATGTAAGTGGAAGAGTCCAGTTCATGCATGAGAGTGAGAACGTAGCAAGAAACCTGCATAAAAGATTCAGACACAAAAAGGCTGATGCTTTTTCTGAGGTTTTATTTTCTTCTTTTTCATATATTGCCCCATGCCCAGGCTTTGAGCAACCAGGTGTGGTGGGAGGTGTCCCTGCCCAGGGCAGGGGGGTTGCTATGCTCCTTAGAGATGCTACTAGAGCCACGTGGTCCTTTCAATAGCATCCGCTGAAGAAGCCACTAACCATAACATAAGGCATTATTATTAAGTCTCCCAGGCCAGATGGCTGGGCAAATCTGCTCTGTGGCGGCTATTTCCTGGTAGAGTGAAGGGGAAGAGGGGATGACATCCCCTTCCACCACCGTGGCCATCCTGCTCCCTGCTGTATCTATGCTCAGCCCTGTGCCACTGTGCAAATATGCTTATGCACTTTGAGGGGACACCGCTCTGTTCCCATCTGGTTCCCGGTACCATCTCACTGACAACCCCTCTCAGGCTGAAGGCACTGATGGAGCTGATGTTGTTCCCTGGGCAGGTTTCAATTGTCCCCCCCTTGCTCCGTGGGTGAGGGCTGCTCAGCGGATGGGGCTCGGGGAGATTTCCAAGCCACAGAGAGCAATCACTCCCCCACAGCCCGAGGCAGCCACAGGGATATTTTTATAGCCCCACACAAAGACCGACTCCTACTCTCAGCTTTCACAGGGAGAAGCTTTTCTGCTTTTTCAGATTCTTTGTCATCTTACTCCGAAGGATGTGCAGAGCAAAAAGGGACCTTGTAGTCTTTTCGGTGCAGAGAAACAACATGCGTAGGGGCAGGAGGACCTCCAGCAAGGATCTCAAACCAGCACACCCAGAGCTGAGGAAAAAATCCTGATGGGAAGTTTTCAGCCCCTTCCAGACTCCACCAATCATCCCCTGTGTGTCCACCCTCCGTATCACAAGTCGGCTCTAAAGGACCCCTGAAATGGTACAGTATCTGAAAGGCCTAAAATACATCAGCAATCACACCACTAAAGCTTAATGGGTTTTTCAACCAACAGAGTGAAATCTGTGGAAGAGGCCTGATGGAGCCTCTTGTGAGGGTGTGAGGGTGGAGGAGCTCAGGATGCTCCCGGCCGATTAACGCCACTCTCCGACTGAAACCTCAGGGCCCATCCCAGCCCTCTGCACCACATTTAATCACTTCTGTGTGATTTTATGCCACGGGATACAAAGACTGTGGTGATGGGTAGCAGCAGCCTCTCCAACCCTGCTGGTCACACCAGCACTGCAGGCGGGTTGGCAGCAACAGTGAATTTTGGAGGAGAAACCCCCACCTGCAAACTAGCTTGGACCTTCTGGATGTCACAGGCTGGACGGACATTTCCAGGCTGGACAGACATTTCCAGCTTGGCCTGAATAGTGAGTGAACAATGTTCCCTCTATTCCCCACCTGAAGCCTTCTGCTCTATGATCAAACTCCCACTGCCTGTGATAGGATTTAGACGAGGTGTTTCTCCCGCAGGCTCTTGCATTAAAGTTCATAGGTATCTTTAAGCACATGTGGAGGAAAGCCCTGAGCGCTGCAATTCACCCAAATCATCATGATTCCTTTTATTTTTACATTAAATGTTTTTCTTTATGAAAGGAATAAAAGAACTATAACAATCGCAATGAAATAAGAAAGTGACTGCCTAGAGGTAACTACAATATAAAATCATATTCATCATATCATAATATTTTACATTTGCTTGTTGTTTTATGCGGATTGAAACCCCCTCGACACACAAGCTAACGGCAGCAGGAAAAGTGGCAGAAGAGGAAGGGAAACACGGGAAAAGCAATGTGTAGCCTGGGGTAGGGGATGGCCAGAGGGGATCTCTGGATACCCAGCGAGACAGGATTCCATCTGAATGTCGTTCAAAATGTTGCATTAAATAAGAGACCCCACATACCCTTGGCCCTGCTCCTCGCCCTGCTCCTCGCCCAGGGCCACCCCTGCAAACAAGCCTGCTCTGCCTCAAAACCAGGCAGCTTGTGGGGTGAGCAACATGGCCACAACATGGATGAAGAGGATCCCCTTCCACCACTGGCCACTCCTGCTCCCGGGTCTCCCCCTGCTCCCTGGGCAGCCCCCGTGCCATCCTTCTGCGAGGCCGGTGGTCACCAGATTGCCTGGCTATCAAATTAAAAGGAGAGAGAGTGGAACAAATGACTCGGGGAAGCAGGGCATTCTTCATGTCCTCAAAGACTTCAGACCAAGATTAAACGCCTTCCTGGAAGCTGTCTTTTAATAACGTGTGCTGGATGAGGCGCAGCAGAGGAGAGTCTGGGCTGCATTAGCCAACCTCTTACAAAGGGGATGGCCCCGATGCTCAAATGGCCTGAGCATCTCTGGATGCAGGAGAATTTGAAGTGAAAAATGATGTTTGCTGACTTCCATGTAGCTCCTGAGGTGTCCTCTCCCAAAAGAATCGCTAAAATACCAACTTCTGTGTGCGATTTGTTTGTGAGTAACAAGGGCTTTTTGTTCTGGTTTTTATTTTTCCTTCTGGAAAGGAAGGGAATAAATAAGGCAGGTCTTGGTCCTCGGTGTCCTGAGCTGTGACAGAGCCCAGGGAGGCAGGTTGGGTGTTTGGGAGACAGCACAGTCACTTTGAGTTCAAGAAAGCAAGTTGCACCGATTGCAGGTTCCCCGTCTTCTCCTGCATAAAATCCAACGTGACATTTACTACCCTTCTTACAATGCTTTTAAATATATTTCCAGATGCTTCCAAGGCACACTTTAAATTATCCATATGCCATTTTCCACATGTGGCATAAAGGCAGTGCACTATTTTTATTTTCTGTAGGGCAAGTCAGAACAACACTTTGGGGGGTGTTTTGTTTGTCTGAAATGAGTCTGCCTGGCAAAAAAACTGCTGCATGTTGATACTATTGTGCAAATTCTATAGCTGGAGCTTTTGCCACAACAGTTTGCAAACATGCTGTTACCATTAATTAATCATTAAAGCCTTCCTGCTGTGCAAGCATGCATATAGATCTGCAACAGGAGCTGCAACTCGGAATGGGTTAAATGATCTTCCAGTCCCCCCTAGTGAGGTCTCAGCAGAATTAAACACTCACATCTGAACTTGCAGTACGTGGGGGGCTGTTCTTTTCACTGTCCCACAAGCTCACACTTGTCAGAGAGAAAGACAACACCCTTCCCTTCCCTTCCCTTCCCTTCCCTTCCCTTCCCTTCCCTTCC